>CM076577.1:493777685-494212067 GCA_034641835.2 Pinus albicaulis
CCCACGTAGTTGTTGTTGAAGAAAATATGACGTTTCCCATCCCTCGCTTGACAGATCATGATCCTTCCGTTTGACACATCTGAACACTTGTACACCTACAAGGAAACAAAAACACACAACGTAAAATCTAAAGCATGTAACCATATATCATTCAGAGAGGATATAATTCATTGCATTACATAAAAAAATGAACACATGAATGGAACCATAATTAGAGTCTCTGATATTATTAATTACAAAAGGGAGATTACAACCAAATGCTCTGACACTATGATATTCCTTCGGTGGAGCTGACAGTGGAGCGTGTCTCAACAAAGCCTGTTGGGAATCTTGACAAAGCTCTCTCTCTTTAGCTTGGCTCTCAATAGCTTCCCGACTATAGTTTCCTTCCTACAAGTTCAGCTAGCTTGCTAATGGAGAAGGCAAGCTTTTATAGATGGAGGAAGGGGAGTTGGGATCCGTATAATCATGGGATAGGCTCTATCTCTAAGGAAGCTTCCATGATAGGTGGAAAACCACTTCCTATACATGGAGATCTAGAGCTAAACCACCCAACTCCTTTTGATGACTCGTTCAGGAGTTTGTTGGAATCAAAATTCTGCCATTTTTTTTTTTTTTAAATCCCTTATTAAGCTTGGCACGAGTGAAACATAGGGATAGATCACCAATTGGCGCACCCTCTAGTTTATATTTCCCCCATTGGTGCGAGGGATGAACTGGCTAGTCGTGCCAAGGCTAAAACATCTGTTTTTAGGGTTTTTCAGAGGAAAATTTCTTCAGAAGAATGTTTTTCCTTATGCAAGAGGATGTCATGAAGGTGGTTTCAGGACATGCTACTGCTCACAGGTCACGGGAATAGTCCTCCAATGTGCAGGATGAGGGATTGCAGGGAAGGTGACAAAATTCTGTGTAACAGATGCCCCCTAAAGTATGAGGCCTGAGAGAAAGGGAGGGGTGAAATGCTTTATGAGAACGCGCCCAACTGAAAAAAATACCATTGGAAAACTTGTGAAGAAAAATACAACTGATATCTCAAATAAATGATATGTGGTATGGGCGTAGCCATCCATAATAGAGTGTACAATAACCGAGATCCAAGGATGGACGCAGCCATCCAGTAAAGAAGGATCAACAAGTAGACTTAGGTATTGTCACAACCATCCAATCAAATGAGTCATGTGACTAATCACGATAATCCACAAAGAATCCGTAGCCTGGATTTCATCAGAAAAAATCTAGGGTCTTGCGCTCCATCTCGACCCGAACAGAGTACAAGTCCGAGCATGTGAATAAGTGAGCTGAAGTTGAACATGCAAGAACATCATCTGATTACCAGCCAATAATGAAATTCGTTAACAGACGCGAGAGGTACCACCAATAATGAGGATGGCCCTCAAGTTACTATAGGTACAATCTATGGAATTTGAACAGTGAGCTGGCATCGAACACCTGCAGAATCATTCGATCGAAGGCCAATGATGAAAACCTTGCATCGAATGCAAAGAACCTGCCATTGAGGCATGCAGGCTCCAAGGTACCCGAGGGGAGTCTCTAGATCAGCTGCCTGGATAATAAGCTGAAGTCGACAGGAAGTGACCTTGATCAAAGGTGGGCCATAGTGTTTCCCACATCATCGACGTGAGATAGAAGAATATGATGTTTGTGAATCAAGATCAGTAGAGAATCAGAGGGAGGTTGAAAACTGCAAAGACCAACTTCTCTTGAAAATATCAGCGACAAGACACTGGATTTGGCAGTATTTGACATCAAAGGATATGAGGTCATGACGATGTGGAAAAGAGTAGATGAGTGGTCAAAAAGGATTATCCAAACCCATGGAGGCAAGCAGAAAACGAGATGAGATGTCCCCAACCCGACGCGAATGTAGAAAAGTGCCATGTCCAAGAGCGACATACTGTCGACATGAAAGTGATACTGGTTCCATTTTTCCCCACCATTTCTGGCGAGTACCCCAATTATTTTTGAAAACAAGCTTGAAGGGGATAGCATATGCTTGCGATATAAGTTTTTCCTTCGGAAAAATCTAACCTAGTACATTTAACGAGCCCTAGGAAGGAGGAACTCGGGTAATGTCATTACGACGGAGTCCGATGTCATCAGGTTTTAACGAGTCTGACAAAGGAATAACTCAGCGTCTTTAATGTTTATAAAGTTTGAAAATAAAGTGGAAAAGAAAACTCCAACAGTCCCTTTTCGTAGATAGTCCCACAGATCCAAAAATGTAGAAAACCATATTTGAGAGAACCTCCTAGTTGCGATAGGCTAGGGTATTCCTTTTTTGTAAATAATCTATCCCAGCCTGAAAAGGGGGTAAACATATACTGGGTAGATGTCATTTCATAGCCAATTTAACAAGCTCAAAACGACAAGCGACTCGACAATATTTTCATTTTTAGAGAGTCAGAAAAGAGCTGAAAGATGACTCCAGTAGTGAATTTTTCATGTTTTTATCGAGTTCGAAAAAGTATAAAATACAACTCGTGTTGTCACCCTAGTCACGTGAAAACCTGTCGCTCTTGTGCAGAGTGATAGTGAGCTTTTTCCCTGCGATCTTGCGGTGACGATTGTGGACAATCCGGTGCATCATTCTGATTCTCGTCTTTTCCAGGTAGGAGGTGCTTCCATTAGCTACATTTTAATTCATATTTCATAGCTTTCCTTCATGATTTGGCATCCCTGAGGGGAAGATTTGAAAATTTAGGGCTTCCATGATTGGCGCGGGTATGAGGCATGGACCCATGCCAACCAAGCTCCTTTTGCAAAGGGGTCGTGCTAGCTGGCGCGATTGTCAGCAAAAGGGTCGCGCCAACCGCACAACCTCATTTTCCGCTCAAATTTCACAAAAAACCAACCAATCAATTGAATTTTTGAATGCCCAAGGGATCTTATGATGTGCTTATGACCAATTTGATGAAGGTATAAAGCCACAATGGTGATTGAATGGAAAGAAAGGGAGCATAGTGAAGAGGAAGAAATGACAATGGGGAATGAGCAATGCATGAATTCTCTCTGGGATTGCAGTTTAAAGAAATTCTTCTTGACACCATGTCTCAGGGAACAACCTAAATTGTTAAAATACTTGATAAGTATCTGGGATGAGAATGAAGAGAAGTTTAGGCTTTGAGATCAAGTGCTTGAACTCGAAGTGTCCGATGTTTACTTCATCACTGGATTGTCTCATAGAGGTCCAATTCTGATTATGACAGGTACCAGGCCTTCTGGTAAGAAGATGTCGATGGTTATGGAAAGAGTGTGCCTAGGGGCATAAACAGGATCAGGTAGTGGTAAAGTGGACATTCACATTGTTCCTGATCTAGCACTCAAAGTGGTGCTACATACTATTACGTGGGCTGCGGGGTCACAGGAGCCGCATGAGGCTACCAGAACGCAGCTCCTCCTGATTTCAGAATGTATGAACCCGAAAATATTTGATTGGGCCATAGCCGTAATGATGAATATCAAACGAAAATTGAATAAATGTAAAAAGGCCAAACTGAAGCAGTTTGGGTACGAGTCTATCTTGGTATCATTCATCCTAGAACGACTACCCATCTTCTAGGGCTAGGGGGAAATAGTCGCAGATCCACCTTTGAGAGAGCCACAGATGGCTCAATGGGCAACATTAATGCCCAAAGCAGGAGGGGGCCAACAAATGTCATGGTGGCCCAAGCTCTTCGGATGGCTCCGATGACAGTTGATCGTCGTAGAGGAATGGCCCTATGCCGGTACTGATTTCACAGGAGACCTATACCTTCCACTCCTGGAAGGAGAGTACTGGGATGAGGAGCTGGGTAAGACTCTTTTTGTTTTGATGAATTTTATGATTTTAAAATTTTTTTTATACATGCATGTTCTAACAACTAGTCCTATATGTATGCAGATGTTGGCCCAGAGAGGCCCACCAGGATGTCACCAATCATGCGGAGGACCCCTCTCGCCTATGACCCTCAAGGTGAGGGGGGCGAGGGGAATGAGCTGGTTCAGAACTTAGAGGGAATTGCCCGTGGGATTCCTGATTATGCTCACCTAGCTGATGTCCCTATGGATTATTAGAGGCACACCGTAGGGGTGCCTAGTCACCTTCATCGCTTGCTGAGGTGATTGGTGTGGGCAGTAACATGCTACCATGATCACCATGCTAACCAGTTGCCTGGGCTTTTCATTTTCATATTTTTGAGAGACATGTTGTCTCCAGATGTTATAAAAACAGAAACATACAATTTTGGATTTTATATGATGCACACACTGCAAACATTTCTACATCTATATATATATATATATATATATATATATATATATATATATATATTTTTTTTTTTGCATGGATCTTTTTCACATATGATGATGTTTTTACAAGTTGCGTAAATGTCTATCTAATACCATGTTAGCTACTGCGTCTGTTAATGCATTCATTCATCTGGGTATATGTTGATATGTGATGTAATCAAAATTTCTTTCCAGTAAACGAATACGTAGATATAGTCTTAAAATGGATGGGTTCCTAACTGAATAATGACCATTGAGATGTAACACTACAAGTTGTGAGTCTAGATATACAAGTAATTCATGAATCCCGAGGTTAACGACCTCATTCAATAATTCCAAAATGACACTATATTCTGCGACATTATTTTTAGCAGGCCCTAGAAAAACACCTTGTAAATTAACTAACTCACTAGCAGGATTGTAGATTACCCAGGTTGCCGAAGACAGATTCCGGGTACTGTGGGAGGCACCATCCACGAAACCGACATAAGGATTAATAGACATCTGCACAATCAGGAAGACCCAATCAGTAGAAAGACGCTCACAAAGCACACCACACCACACATGCACAAAAATGAAAAAAATCAATTATGTACACACACTACACAAGAATGATTCAAGCGTAATACTTCTTCAGGTACAGCCCATTCCTAAGATACGCCAAAGGAATACCTTCATAATTGATTAGCTCATAGGCCCCATTTTTCAATACACGTTTAACGATACAGGGCCCATGCCACATAGGCTGGAATTTTCCCGCCCCAAGCTTGTCATGTGCTTGATCATACAAGAGGACGAGGTCCCCTTAGATAAAAGAACATGGAGAAATTGTTTGATCGAAATGAGCTTTAACCTACTTTTTCTGTGCCTCGATAACCAAAGAAGCCAAGCGGCGAGTTTCGTCCAGTCTTTCCGGATACAGGAGACATTCTTCCTTCGGGGAAGTATCGGGCAGTAATTCCACAGCCAACTTCAAAGAAGGGATCTCACATTCAACCAAAAGAGTAGCTTCCAGACCATACACCAACTGGAAAGGTGTGAATTCGGTCATACTCTTCACTGATGTTCGGTAGGCCTAAAGAGCTGAGAATAATTGGAGATTCCAGTTGGATTTGTGTATACTAATTGTTCGTTGAAGCATTGTGACAAGCACCTTGTTCACGGCCTCAACCTAGCCATTTTCTTGAGGGTAGTATGGCATTGAGATGTCATGATGCAAGCCCAACTTCGATGTCATCTCTGCCATCATGTAGTCCTGACAATGAGTGCCATGATCGGTGATGATGACTTGAGGAATGTCAAAACAAGTAATCACATGGTTGAAGATGAATTGAGTAGCTGTCTTACTGTCGGTAGCTAATTTAGGCATCGCCTCGGCCCACTTGGTGAAGTAGTCTACAACAACGATGATATAAGCATGCCCCCCCAGCCGAGTGAGGGTTACATGTCATAAAATCAATGCCCCATTTGGCGAAAGGGCCTACTGTAATGACCGGATATAAAGGGAGGGGTGGCGCATGCATCTTGCGTTGGAAGATCTGGCACGCATGACACTTTCTTACTACAACAATACAGTCTTTAAAGATAGACGGCTAGAAGTAACCCGTACGCAGAATATTTTGGGCGGTAGCATAACCGGACATGTGACTGCCACAGGCACCACTGTGATAGTCGTTCAAAACTTTATCAGCCTCCTCCAAGGTCGAACTCGGCAGAGCACAGAATCGACTCCGACATGATATAAGGTATCTCCGACAATGCAATATGGTTGCGATTGATGCTAAACACGACGTCGAGCATCCTTCATCAACTCAGACCGGAAGGTAGATGTCTGAAGGTACACGATGATGTCACCATACCATGGATCGAGAGTGCCGATTAGAAAGAGAGTTTCATCTGGGATATGATCCTCGGATTGAGACGGAACAAAGTAGGTAGGGAGAGAGTAGATAAGATTAGAAAAAACCTGTGACTTCTTCAATTTGGCAGTAGTGAACTCCAAATCGAACTCCTGAAGGATCACAATCCATTTGGAGTACTTTCCCCCCAGAAATTATCGAGACAAAAATGTAAGTCATGGGGTTGCAGTCGGAAATCACGGTTACCGTGTGAAATAGGATGTAATGGCGAAAATAATGAATGGCCTGGACCGCAGCAAGCGCCAACTTCTCGACATGAGCATAATGCGTTTTAGTGTTAAGGAGATTCCCAGACAGATAATAAACCACATGTTCGTTTCCGTCATTATCATCCTGTACCAGAACCATGGTTATTGTGCTGAACCCAATAGCCAAATAGAGGGTAAAGTCATGATGATAGTTGGGAGGACGTATTAACGGAGCGTTGACAAGAAACGTTTTAAGTTTATCGAAGGATTGTTGGGAAATCTCGTCCCAACAAAAGGGAACTTCCTATTTTAGAAGTCGCGTAAACCCTTTGGCCACTTCTGCATAGTTCGGGATAAAGCTACGTAAGAAATTCTCTTTCCCCTGAAGACTCTGTAGTTGATGCAACGGGGATGGGGATGGGAGATTAACAATAGCCTCAACCTTGAGGGGGTCAAGACGAATTCCGTCTTTAGAGACAATGAATCCCAAAATACGACCAGAGTCAACGCAGAAGATGCACTTGTGAGGATTAAGCCTGATGTTGTAACATCTGCAATTGAGAAAAATCTGGCGGAGGTGTTCGGGATGGTCTTCGTGTCGAGCTGAATGAGCTGGTAGGTCATTTAGATATGGTTGAATAATATTACGTATGTCATGAAAGGCATAGGAAATGGCACGCTGGAAGGTGGCTCCAACGTTTTTCAAGTCGAACGGGAGCTTCTTGTAGGCGAATGTGCCCCACGGACAGATGAAGGTGGTCTTATGTTGATCGGAGGGTAAAATATTAATTTGATTATAACTCGAAAAGCTATCCATAAGGGAATAGATATCACTCCCCGCACAATCATCGATGATCTGATTTATAAAAGGGGTGGGATAGTTGTCCTTAGGGCAAGCCCGATTGATATCTTGGTAGTCAACATAGACCCGAATTGTGCCTTGCTTCTTATCTACAGGGACAATATTGGAAACTGATTTTGTGAGGGGAATTGGATATATGAAGCCCGCTTTAAGAAGTTTCTCAACTTCTGCTTTTATAGCAGCGGATTTTCGAGGATGCATTGGGCACAGACGCTGGCGCATAGGCTTCGCACCAGGATAGGTGGGAATTTCATGCACAATGATACTGGGATCGATCCCAGGCATCTCTTCATAATACCATGTGAAAAAATCTCAGAATTCGCGGAAAAGGCTAGTGTACACTTGAATCTCTTCGGAGAACAAGTGACTTCCATGTGAATGTTCTCGACAACCCCCAGTTTAATGAAGATGTCGATAGGCATTTTTTGGGTAATATTACTCAGATTTCCTTCCGAAAGGACCTCATGAGTCAATATTGGCATTTGGAGAGGCGGAGAGGGAACCTGAGATGCAAAATGCTTGAGACAATTAGACATTGCCCCCAAGCCGGGCATAAATGAGGAACAATGATGTCCATCGCTCCATGGCAGATCTTCAAGAGACATAGTCTCCACGATAGCTTCGTCAGACGGAAAAAATTCTCTCAAAGGATCGGGCGAATCTGCATCGCCAAGCCAAGGGGATTGAGAATAAACATCAAGAGCCATGCTCAAAGGGGCATTTTCAGCAAGAGGAGGATCTGATGCGGCAACGATCTTGCAATAATTGATTTCAATTGGGGTCAAAGGCATCGATTCTCCAAAATATGTCACCTGTTCAGGAGAAGGGATGATCCATGGGTCATTTGACCTAGAGATCATGTTGACTTGAATGGTGTTCAGTGGTGGAAACAGGGTCCTTGAAAAGACTAGGTCCCACACTGTCAGGGGGATTAGGAATTTGATCCATGTATGGGACATTGTTCTCGGAGGACGAGGTGAAGAAAGACAACTGATCAATAGTAATAATCTTTCCCTCATGCGGAAATTTCAAAAGTCGAAAGAGGGTGGACGGAACACATAGCATGGCATGGGTCCAACTGCGACCAAGTAGACTATTGTAGTTGAGTTTGGCATCAACCACTTCCACTTCGACGTTGACTGTCTTACCTCGGTAGACTCACGAGAACACCCAAGGGTTTTGATTCCCTTCCATCGAATGCCTCGAGGGCATTGGGAGATGAAGTGAGGGCTGGAGAGACGATGGATTTCTAGCAAGCAGATGACCTAATGTAGGTAACCTTTGTCCACAATAGCTCTGTGAATGTTGAGGCTGTTGATACCAACTTGTATAACAAGGGCGATTTGATGTGGAAGTTGGGGGACAAAATTCTCTAGATCGAAGGTGAGAAGGCTAGAATCGACAGGATCAATCCCGCCGATTGCAGATAACAAATATTTCTGCTGAGATGGGAAACTTTGAAGCACTTCCAACGTAGACATTGCGGAGGGCGCCTGTGCCAAATCCTCAACAATGCTATAATGCTGAGCACCAAGGGTGTTTGGATTATAGGAATACTTTCGAAGAAAACCTTTGGAAGGTGGATGTACAATGGGTTCAGTGCTAGGCTTCTCAATTTCTAAAGGACTAGAGGCAAGTGGGGGAGGCGAGCCATCAACGACTTCCTTCCTAGCTGCCTGGTGTGATTCGACATAATCCTTCGATCGAGTGGCAATGGAAACATGTGCAGCACCATTCATCATGAAAACCTGAGACCCAAATGGTGCAGATGGTGAAGGCTGCTCAACCATCTGGGTCTGCTGAGATGGAAAAGGTTCCTTAAGAACTTCCGAGGTTCCTTTAGAGCCCTTAAGAAGTTGACTAACCTCGAATCGTCGGGGACAATCTTTGGTGTAGTGGTCTTCATCACAGATCAGGCAAGGGTACTTCAGTTTTCATTGCGAACCATCATCAGCACATGGTTTGGAGGATTCTGGTTTCAGGGCATCAGATTTGGCTTTGCCTTTTCCCTTCTTCTTCCCTTTGGGAGCCTTGTCCGCAGGATTAGCCTGAATGACATTGGTCTCCGCGGTCTTACTTGAATCCTGAGTAGCGGGAGGAGCATAATTTTTAGAAGAATTTGATTTCTACTTCCCATTAGAAGACTTACGAGAAGTCTGAGAGACAAAACCAATAACACCATCAACCGATGGGGTAGGTGGTACTTTAGAGGTCCCTGGTCGCGGGGCATTAGTCAATATATCATATAACGTGCTGGACTGAGAGTACACTAAATCAAGGTACTGGGCATGAGCAATGGCTTGTTCCTTGGTTACACATGCCCCCATAGCAATGTCCTGTGAAATCTTGTTGACAAAGGAGGTAGTGAACCAGTGAGTTAGAAGCTGATCAGGAATGTCAAACTTGATCAGACGACGACGACGTCGCCATTCATGAATATGATCTGAAATATGAGTGGCTTTGTCCTGTTTCAGAGATGTCAGGAGATGCGTCCTGGCTTCATAACGAACTGGTAAATGGAAATGTGTCAGGAATTCCATAGCTAGAGTATTAAAGTCTTGAAAAATACCACAGGGTAGTTCTATGTAACATTTAGCAGCAACGCCGATAAGAGTGTGCTGGAAAATACGTAGATGAATCGAGTCATCCAACCAAGATTTTGAAGAACACCATAAATTTTAGGTCATGACATGTGCTTGGGGGTCTTCCCCAAACTTTCCTTCAAATTTGGGACAGTCACCAAGTACCTTCGTCGGAACCGGAGGCCAATATGGGTTATGAATAATTGGATCATTGTTCAACTTGGACACATCTGGTAATTCCAATGTGGCGAGAAAAGGTAACTAAGGATTAAAAGGCATGCCAGGTACTTGATAAGGACCTGTACCTATACTCCAACATGGTTGAGCATAATTCTTCCCCCACTGGTTCTGTCCTGGAGGATTCTGACCATAAGGGTTATATGCCGTATAATTGGGCTGATACGGTTGCTGAAAACTAGGATATGGGGGTTGATAGCTAGGGTACTGACCCTGATTATATGTGGGCCCTGTTTGAGCAGTGTACAGATTTGAATGTGGAGTATAAGTGCAGCCTGGATGTTGAAGGTAATAACCATAACCTTGGGGCAAGTTGTAAACCGGTCGAGACCAACCTTGAAGGTAATAGCCACCTTGGGGTTGAATGGGTTGCTAGTAAGTGGGACCTTGCTGAGCCTGATAAGTTGGGTGCACCGACGGGTTTGGCAATGGCATAGAATAGATCGACTGCTGAGCAGGGTTAACTGGTTGTGCAGGTTTTCCTGGTTGAACAAGTTGACTTGGGTTTGCAGGTTGCCCTGGTTGAACAGGTTGGCCTGGCTGAACAGGTTGTCCTGGTTGAACAGGTTGACCTAGTTGATGAAGGACACCAGGCTGCCCCAGCTGAGCAGGTTGGCCTAATGGTGGGAGAGGGCCATGTTGTGCCTGATAACCAGGTTGACCTGTGATAGGACCATAAGATGGTTCTGGTTGTGCAACATTTTGACCAATTGGAAGATGAGGTTGCTGAGGTTGCACCGATGGTTTAGAAGGATGGGTTTGCCCCCAGGACCGTACAACGGTCCAGGTTGATACCCCAGTTTCCCTGTGGGTCCTTGAGGTCACCCCGACTGGACCACAGGGTGAGGATGTAGAGGTTGACCTTGAGAGTTGTAAGACTGCCCTTGCAGACCGTACAATAATCCCTGTTGGCTTGAAGGTTGTCCCTATAAGGGTTGTCCTTGTGGGTCATATAGATAGATAACCTGGCTGGGCTGAAGGTTTTCCCTAAAAGGGTTGTCTTTGTGGGCTAGAAGCATATCCTTAAGGAAACAAAGGCTGTCCTTGAAGGTTCTGCCCTTGTTGATTAGAAGGTTGCCCAGCCTGGGCGGATAGAAAACCGTTAATATACTGATTAGCCTTGGAGCAGGAAAATGAAGGGGGTTGCCCTGCTCATCATATTGATATGGAAATACATATATCAGGGCACCATCCAGTCCATAATGGTAAAAGTAAGGATGGTTGAGGTCTTGAGAGGATGGACTAACCTCGGAGTTTGACGGCTGTAAAGGCAACCAATACTCCTCAGGAGAAATATTCTCGGGAATAGTAGAAGCTATGTAAATGTCTTCAAGAACTGACGAGGTCCTGGTTGACTGAGTAGTGACAACAGGCATAGATGTAGCCATGCAGACAGTAGGTCTAACAGATACTGATGTGACGAAAGGAGATGCGGTGAGAGGTGTCGATGGCGACATCCCTAATGAAGGAATAATCAGCCTCGTGGACGGAGTCGATATTCCCATAGAGGCAACAGTGGCCATGACCTGACTTAAAGACCTATATCCAACTGGGAGGGAAGGACCAGGTGAAGACATAACAGAAGATTCGGGGATGTTTTCGAGAAAAAGTTGGTAATCTTCAATAGATGTAGGAATTTCCTCACTAGGAGAAGGACTGGGTGAGTCCATATCTGACCCTGCCGCAAGATCTTCTAAAAGACGACGGGCACTAGGAGGTATAAAAACAGCCAAGAAAGGCGATCCTAATGTAAGAGGAAGGCAGTGTTCTCCTACTCCAAATCCAAACCAAGTGTTGGACAAGGGCCAATTGAAGTCAACTGGTCCTCCAAAGGGAAGTTCAGATATAACTGGTCCCCCGTCGGGAAACTCAGATACAATGGGCTGCTGATACTCAACAGAGGACTGAGAGACCTTTGATGAATCATCTGTGTAAGGACTACCAGTAGACGAAACTGAGGGTTCCGCCACTGTGACTGTAATGAAAAAAGGAAGAGATAAAAAAAAAGACACATGGGAAAAAACCAAGGCAAACAAAATAGGCCGAAAAAATAATTTCTAAATAGGCGTGTGATCGTAGGTGATTAATTTTACCACATTGAAACTGGAAATTTTACTGTTTCATGTTTTAAGAGTCTAGAAACAAGTAAAATATGACTCTATCACTTTCAATTTGGAAACAAGCAAGAAACAACAAGTGCTTTATGATCTTTTCAAATTTAATGAGTCAGTAAAGATCAAAATGACTGCTCTGGTAATCTAGGCAAATGGGTGTACCAGATATCCGTGAACTGCCATATAAACCTTGGTTAAAAATGAAAGAGAAATCAACCAAGGACTTGATGTACGTGCAGGTAATCTCCCTGAATGCTGTGTTCGATGTATCACGGGTAAAAGGTGACAAACTCGGCTTCCTACGGATAAAGGATAGCAACCTAATGGGGTCTCCCTTTATATACTCGACGGTACGGGGAGCGCAAGTCCGTACTAGCATTGTCTAAAGCCAGATGGTGAACGACAACTACTAGGTTTAACAACGCCGGAACACGTCACTATCCTAGACCTCTAGATATTCCGTTAATGTTTCAATGTTGCCTTAGGTTAATTGAATAAATTTTAGAGTTGATCTTCAATTTATGTTTCAATTTCAAGCCCTATCGAATGTTGGATCTCAAAAATCCTCTAAATTCATACTACATGCCACAATATATCACTTTGTTCGATGAAGAGCTATCTACAGGAGGGTTGAGAGCTTTTCATATACCAACAAAATGAGCACAAAAAAATCCACTACTGTCTCTAATGCAAGCTAATGAAACTAAAAACTTTTCTCTTAGAGTTATATAACACTAATAATGCGAAAAATATTTCAATTTTCACTAAACTAATAAAAATGCAAAGAGATTTTTTTTGTATTTTTCAATGTTTAAGAGAAAATGCACTAAATGAATGAAAAAACTAATGAAGAAATCAATTTGAGAAATGAAAGTGAGAGAGCTGAAACAAACAAGTTCACTCAATACAAACGCACACAATCAAGACCCAAACTGATGGAGAAATCCCTCAAATCGAAGAAGAATCTAAAAAAGACTCACACAAACCATGTAATCCAGGCTTGGAATGAGACAAAGTGAAACTTGAATGAAAGACAGAACAATCACTCAACTAACACAATGATACAATGGATTTCAGCGAAATGAATGCAAAGAAGCGAAAACGAAGTCGACCTGGAAAACAAGGACCCGAAACTCCCACGAGAGGCTCAACACACTGTAGCACCTAGAAGCCCTAGGGATAGAATGGAAAAATGATGGTAAAGGGAAAAAAACCAGAGGAAAAGGGCCAAACATAGTAAACAAAGACTTCAAGGCACTCAATCACTCATAAAAATGACACCAGGACCAAAAATCAAGCTCAGAGTGCTCAAAAGAAATCAAACCCTAACACCAAATAGAGTTGGCATGACTGTTTGGCTGCAATTTGCACCAAAACAACATTGGCGCGGGGGCCTAACTAGCAACGAGCGCCAGTTGGTGCGTTTTTCAAGCGATAAACCGTGCCAATCAAGTTTACTATGGGAAGAAATAAAAAAAGAGCAAATAGAGACTGGATCAGGTCTTCTAGGGGCTGAACAGGGGTTTGACACCAAAGGAGGTGAACCAGAAGAGTAAATAAATCAATAAAAAGCCAAAACAACCAAAAGAAGAAAGACTAACTCCAACTGAGTTCCCCAGTATGGTTGCCAGTTTGTTGAGAAGGTAAATCCCCTCTGTGGACAGAGGCGATCCCTACTAGCCCAGATCGAGTCTAGCAACAATCAAATCATGTAATGACGTTGGTTCCTAGTTACAAAATGACAAAAATCATAACGAGTGGCCTACCTTAAATCCCAAGTAGTTGTCATTGAAGAAAATATTATGTTTCCCATCCCTCGCTCAACAGATCACGATCCTTTCGTTCAACACATCCAGACACCTGTACACCTGCAAGGAAACAACAACATACAACGTAAAATCTAAAGCATGTAACCATATATCATTCAAAGAGGATATAATTCATTGCATTACATAAAGAAATGAACACATTAATGTAACCATAATCAGAGTCGCTGATATTATTAATGATAAAAGGGAGATTACAACCAAATGCTCTGACGCTATGATCTTCCTTCGATGGAGCTGACAGTGGAGCATGTCTCAACAAAGCCTGTCGGGAATCTGGACGAAGCTCTCTCTCTTTGGCTTGGCTCTCAATAACTGCCCAACTATAGTTTCCTTCCTACAAGTTCAGCTAGCTTGCTAATGGAGAAGGCAAGCTTTTATAGATGGAGGAAGGGGAGTTGGGATCCCTATAATCATGGGATAGGCTCTATCTCTAAGGAAGCTTCCATGATAGGTGGAAAACTACTTCCTATACATGGAGATCCGGAGCCAAACCACCCAACTCCTTTTGATGACTCGTTCAGGAGTCTGTTGGAATCAAACTTCCACCATTTATTTAAAAAAAAAATCCCTTATTAAGCTTGGCGCGATTGAAACATAGGGAAAAAGCGCCAGCTGGCACGCCCTCTAGTGTAGATTTCCCCCATTGGCATGAGGGATGAACTGGCTAGTCGCGCCAAGGCTAAAACATCTGTTTTTAGGGTTTTTTAGAGGAAAATTTCTTCAGGAGAATGTTTTTCCTTGTGCAAGAGGATGTCAAGAAGGTGGTTTTAGGACATTTTACTGCTCACAGGTCATGGGAATAGTCCTCCAATGTGTGGGACGAGGGATTGTAGGGACGGTGACAAAATGCTGGGTAACAACATGGATAACAATTATCTCTGACATGGTTTCACTTTGGCAGTTAATACTTTAACACTGTGGGTTTATTAATAAAGTTTATTTGTAATGTTTTTTAAATCACTCGAACCCTCTTAAAAGGTTTATGACATAGTTTTTTACCATATGAAATAGATATATCATAGCGCTTTATATTTGGGTTTTAATTTCTTAGGAATATGTCTTTATACATTGTTTTGCGCTTAGGTTTGAAGTTTAATCTCTTAGGTTTAAACATAGGTCTAGTGGTAAGTTTAGATGTTTAGGACTTTATAATTAGGTACTTTACATAAAATTTAGCCTTTTGACCCCTTACAAAGATGTTTGTCACTCATGACCACATTTTTCACCATGAAGACCAAACTGAACCATGACTAATCTGAAGGTTTCTTCACTGGCGAAATTGACGGAACTGGCGGATTAGAGACTGAACTAGTCGTCGAACTGCTGAAGTTGACTAGACCTTTCTACTGAACTGTATTGGTCAAGATCCTCCTGGATCATGGAAGCTATCAATATTGTAGCGTTGCACTTTGAAGATGAAGCACACAACTGGTGGTTCCATGGCTTGTCTACATTGGGTCATGCCAATGTGACTGCTTATTCTGAGTTCACTAGAAGGTTGGTGGAGAGGTTTGACAGAAAGGATCCAGAAGCACCTTTCATGAGCCTTTCAAAGTTGAAGCAATTAGGTAATACAGAGCCTTATATTTCTAAATTTATGAGATTATCTGTTATGGTTCCTAATTTGTCCACAACAAGGAGGGTGTATAGGTTCATCGATGGTCTAGATGAACCTCTTCATGGGTTGGTAAAGTATACCAAGCCCACTACCTTGCATGATGCCATTGAGAGGGCTAGAGACCTTCAAGATGCCTTGCCAAAAGCAAAGGCAAACTTTCAGAACAAGCCCTCTTTCCCTTCTAAAGGAAAGGAAGAGAAAGCTGCTCCTTCAAAGGAGAGCTCATACAAGAAGCCTCTTGATGATGAAGTCCGGAGAGATCTAAGAAAGAAGAAGCTATGCTTCACCTTCTAAGAACCATGGGTATATGGACATAGATGTGCTGCTAGTAAAGCACACTACATAAAGGTCTTCTCAGATCTTGAAGAATATGAAGATGATAAACCAAGAAGGGGTCACAACACTAACAATGTTGAAGTAGGTCCAACACCATCAGGAGATGGAAATGGAGCCTTTGCTCCTATTGGAGGAACTCTTGCATCATTGAGAGGAGTACCTAAGTACTTGACCTCAAGAGTTCAAGGTTAAATCATGAATCAGAGGGTTTCTGTATTGATTGACAGTGGGGCTACCCATAATTTCATTGATTCCCATTTTGTGCAAAGGAGGGCAATACCCACTGAAACTTTTGAAGGATTCTCTGTTTTTGTCCCAGGAGATAGAAAAATGCAATGCATGCATTATTTCCCATCAATTTCAGTCACCATGGGATCCTACACCTTGGTGGATCACTTCTTTGTAGTTGAGATACCAGACACAAATGTTATCTTGGGTGTTCAATGGTTGATTACATTGGGGAAAGTCACCACTAATTGGGAGGCTTTGCAAATGGAATGGGTGGAAAAGAAGAGTGTTGCACCTCAAATTATCAAAGGCATGCATACTTATCCCTCACATAACACTTCCACACAGAAAACAGAGATGGATTTTCACAGTGGAAGCAAGGACCTCACAGTCCCATCTATTATGTTCATGAGATTCATGCATGCGACACTCTTATCTAGTGGCAAACCACCTGGGAGGCCACCTAATTCAGTCTTGGTGAGAGATCTCTTACTACATGATGCTCCAAGATCAGATCCAGGAGGGATGGGAGCGTTAGAAGACATAGCTACAGCACTGGGAGGCTTGGGCAAGCACAAGGAGGGGGATTTTCTTCTCTCATCATCATTACCCACCTTCATTTATGATTCTGTGGTGTTGGAGGAAAAGAAGGGAAGGTATGTCCTTCCAACATGTACCTTTGGCATAGGAGATGTCAAAGAGGATATCATCAACATGACAAACATTCCTGTTGATGCATCATCAACACTGTCATTATTGGCGAGTGTAGATCTATACTGGAAATCCTAGCTGTTGGTGGATTATTCCAAAGATCTTCACACTTGTATGATGCTTGATGACCAGCTGCATGAAGAGGGCAATCTAGTCCATGAGGGAGTCATCTATCATCATGATAGGGTATTCTTTCCTAAAGCCTCCAAGCTTAACGAGAGGATGCTACAAAGGGCCTACAAAGAGTTCTATTTCAACCCTACCTATTCTACGAAGATCTACAACACTATCATGGGATGCTTTGAATGGGAAGGCTTTGGAGGAGAGCTACATCAAAATTTTCAAGAATGCATGAAATATGTCGAGTTGGGGCAGCCATGTGACTCTATGAAAGAGTTATTTCAGCCATCTCTTCCTTCTTTGGAAAGAGGAGAAAGATCATGCACAATTCCATGTGTATGAGAGATATTGTTGGTGAAGGATATGATCATGTAAAGCAAGTTTCATTTTATGATTTTTCATATTCTTTCACCATGTTTATGTAGGCTGTGACTCCAAGGAGGAGTGATGTATCACATAAATCTCATGGCACACATTGGGCCACTAAAATTTATGAATTTGGCCACTCCCTTGTTGAGCAAAGGGAGATTTGATTTCATGATGGGTGCTTCCCAAAGGCACCAAACATATCTCACACTTTCAGCCATGGTGAGATGACATGTGCAGAAAGTAAGTGGTGGGGAAACCACTTACCACACCTTGATATGGTGCATGCAGGAGATGCACTGTGCTGGTACCATATGTGGGACTATGAACCACCTCTTGATGCTCAAATTTCTGTTTGCTTATATTTAGTTTTGCTTCCGTACCTTGATGATATAGTTGTACTTTTTCTGGGTATGTATGGAGGGAGGATGGGAAGCTTGTATGTACCATATGGGATGGAGACTCTCTTTGTATATCATGCTACATGTTTTAGGGAGAGCATTGGTTCAACCATGTTTGTTTCATTTGAGTTTTTGACTCCTTGTGGGATGGAATATGTACATCTCATAATGACTTTGGAGGAAAAATTCACGGAGGGTTGGATTGGTGAACATTAGCTTATGTAGAAAGCTTAACTCATGATGGTGTCACCAATGGAGGAGGAGAAGTGTTGCATCACTCACCCTACTAGTTGCTTGATGACAAACAACATTTTGGAGGGGAGGACTGTAATATTCCCAATTAGCCCAAGCTAATGTGAATATACAATTTTGTTTCATTTTTCTGTTTCATGAATAAAATTGTAAAGAAGGATCAATAAAAATCCTAAATAGAAAAATAAATAAATGCCACATGTGAACAAAGCTAAATCTGGGCTATTTACTTAAGCACACTTAGGCGTGAAAGAGGCTGGATCATTTGACGAAGTCAACCAGAACCAAATCAACAACACTGTCTAGATATAGTGAATCTCCTTCATGCACAACACAGTTTTAGTTGGAGGCTACACATGTCAATGAAGCTAAACCATTGAGATGGTTTAAGGTTTGGAAATATTTCTATATTATAAAAAGAAGAGGAGCATAGCATAAGAAGGTTGTTGAACATATTATATTTCTGAATATATTGTCTGCTTAGACATATATTATTCTCTTGCTATTTAGCTGAGAATAGTGTTGTTTAGCACTGGGTGTTCCTGATCAGGAATCCCACCTCCTTCCTTGAGAGGCCTCTTAGAGGAGTCTTGCTGATCTTGTCCACTATCAGGCATTTAGCCAAGCTTCACCTTCCAACTACAATGCAGATCCTATTGAGGGTTTGGTTTTCCTTGTAAGCTGCAGCAAGTGGAGGCTAGATCTACTCAGATCTAGGAAAATCTAGTGCCTCTTTTCAGTGGGAGAGTCTTCTATCCCCTTGGTAAGAGAGTATTAGACCTTTGGAGATAAATTTTTAGATCTTGGCATTAGGAAAACTAGTACTAGAGCCTACATCATAATTTTCCTTCCAGGACTGCATTATTTGCAAGTATACAGTTGCAGGGTGTTTTGGCATACTTTTGGAGGAGAGATCTCTAGTGTTGGGGTTCTGCCCTTCACTGTTGTGATCCATGGATTAAAGAAATAATCCATGTCATGTTCAGATTTGATCTGCTTATTAATGTATTTTACTTCAAAAAATTTTGAATATTACTGCAGATCTGCAACTTTAGATCTCAGATCTACTCTTTGTATTTCATGTTTTTCTCAAAACCCCAAGGGGAATTTGTAGAGGAGCTCATCTAGTGTACATATCTGATATAGATCTAATATTTTGTACACAGATATGCTCTATATCTGAAGTGTAATATATAGCTACTGTAGCTCTTTAAAATAACCTGTCAAGCCTTTTTTCAGTCTAATACATTGTTGCAACACCTCTTTTTGAGGGTTTTATTCATAAAAGTCTTCCATTTTCCTGTTATACATTGTATAGGCCTCATTTTAAATCTGATTTACTTATGTATAAGTAGAACTTAAGCCTACATAATGGCCTCCTGCACTTAATTTTCCGAACTGCATTATTTCTGAAGCAGTATTGTTGAATATTGTTGTTGTTCTCATTTTGGGATATTACAGGCCCCATTCTGCAACACATGTTTAATATTGTAGGGCCCATGCCACATGGGTTGAAATTTTCCTGCCCCCAGCTTATCATGAGCTTTTTCATACAGGATGACGAGATCTCCTTCAACGAAAGAATGAGGGGAAACTAATTGGTCAAAATGAGCTTTGACCCGCTTTTTCTGTTCTTTAGTAACTAGAGCAGCAAAGCGACGGGTTTCATCCAAACTTTCTAAGTAAAGGAGATGCTCTTCTTCTGGTGAAGTGTTCGACAATAATTCAATAGCCAACTTGAGTGAAGGTATTTCACAATCAATCAGAAGAGTAGCTTCCAGACCATAAACCAACTGAAAAGGAGTGAATCTGGTTGCATTATTAACTGAGGTTCGGTATGCCCAAAGAGCCGAAAATAACATGAGATTTGAATTGGATTTGTGGATCCCAATCATATGTTGAAGCAGGGTAACAAGAACTTTGTTTACGGCTTCAGCCTGGCCATTGGCCTGAGGATAGTACAGTGTTGAGCTGTCGTGACATAGACCCAACTTAGAAGTCAACTCTGCCACCATGTAATGCTGAAAATGGGAACCATGATCAATGGCTTGAGGAACACCAAACCTAGCAATGATGTGATTGAATATGAATTGAGAAACCATCTTACCGTTAGCAGCAAGTGTAGGCATTTCTTTGGCCCATTTGGTGAAGTAGTCCACGACTACAATAATATAAGCATACCCCCCCGACCGAGTGAGGGTTACACGTCATAAAATTGATGCCCCACTTTGCAAAGGGACCAACGATATTGATAGGATGAAGAGGCACAAGCGGCGCATGCATCTTGCATTGATAGATATGGAAATCATGACATTTAAAAACCGTGACAATGCAATCCTTGAATATAGAAAGCCAGAAATAACTAGCAGGAAGAATCTTTTGTGCAGTGTCATAACCAGACATGTAACCTCCACAGGCGCCACCGTGACAATCATTTAGGGCTTTCTCAGCTTCCTCGAGAGTCAAACATCAACGGAGTATGGAATCCACTCCGACATGATAGAGCTTATCTCCAACTATACGATAAGGTTGCGACTGATGGCAGATGTGTCGGTGGGAATCCTTCGTCAACTCAGATCTGAAAGTAGAAGTCTAGAGATAGACGATGACATCACCATACCATGAATCGAGGGTGCTAATCAAGAAGAGCATATCATCTAGAATGTATTCCTAAGAACGAGACGGAGGAGAGTCTGAAGGGAGGGAACAAATCAAATCAACAAAGACTAATGATTTATTCGGCTTGGCAGTAGTAAATTCCAAATCGAACTCTTGGAGAATGACAATCCACTTTGAGTATTTGCCCCCCAACAATTGTCGAGATAATATATAGGTCATAGGGTTGCAATAAGCAATCACAGTCATAGTAAACAAAAGAATATAATGATGAAAAAAATGAACTGCTTCAACCGCAGCTAACGCTAACTTCTCGACATGTGCATAGCATGTCTAAGGATCAAGAAGGTTATGATACAAGTAATAGATAACATGCTCGTTACCTTCATCATCGTCTTGTACCAGAACCATGGAGATCATGTTGAAAGCAGCGGCTAAATAGAGGCAAAAATCACGATGATAGTTGGGAGGATGCAATAGAGGAGTATTGACAAGCAACGTCTTCAGTGCCTCAAAATACTTCTGAGCAATCTCATCTAAATAGAATGGGATGCCCTGCTTTAATAATCGTGTGTATCCTTTAGCCACTTCTGCATAGTTAGGTATAAAACGACGTAGAAAATTAGCCTTCTCTTGTAAAATCTGCAACTGATGCAATGAGGAGGGAGAGGGGATATTGATAATAGCCTCAACCTTGAGTGGATCGAGGTGAATTCCATATTTGGACACGATAAAACCCAAGAGTCTATCGAAATCAACGTAGAAGACGCACTTGTGCAAATCAAGCCGAATATTGTAATGTCGAAAATGAAGAAAAATCTGACAAAGATGATCAGGATGGTCCATATGCTTAGCTGAATGAGCGGGAAGATCGTCCAGATAAGGCTGAACAATGTGACGAATATCATGAAAATCATACGACATCGCTCGCTAAAATGTAGCTCCAACATTCTTCAAGCCAAAAGGGAGCTTCTTATATGCGAAAGTACCCCAAGGACAGATAAAGGCAATCTTATGTTGATCAGTCGGGAGAATTTTAATCTGATTATAACCATAAAAACCATCCATGAGGGAAAAAATATCACTCCTGGCACAGTCATCAATGATTTGATTGATAAAGGGAGTAGGATAATTATCATTTGGACAAGCCCAATTAATATCATGATAATCAACACAAACTCAAATGGTTCCCTATTTCTTATCTACAAGAACAATATTAGAGACCCATTCTGTCAAAGGAATTAGATAAATGAAACTATCTCTGAGAAGATTTTCAACTTCACCTTTAATGGCAGTAGCTTTTCTAGGGTGCACAGGACAAAGACGCTGGCGAACAGGTTTCGAACCAGGGTAAGTAGGTATTTCATGCACCACTATAATAGGATCAATTCCAGGTATTTCTTCATAGGACCATGCAAAGACATCACGGAACTCGCGGAAAAATCTAGTATAAACTTGTACTTCGTTGGAAGAACAAGTGACCCCGATATGGCTATTCTTGATGATTCCCAGTTTAACGGAAATTTTAATAGGCATAGTCTGTGTAATATTACTCAAGTTACCTTCCGTAAAGACGTCACGTGTCAGAATAGGTATTTGAAGCGGAGGAGAAGGAACCTAAGATGAAAAATTCTCAAGACAAGTAGACATGGCCCCAGGCCAAGCATGAATGAGGAACGATGATGACCATCATCCCACAGAAAATACTTGAGAGACATAGTTTCCATGATGGATTCATCGAAGGGAAACACTTCTTTCAAATGATCAGGTGAATCCGAATCGCCAAGCCAAGGGGATTGAGAATAAATGTCAAGAGACATGCTCAAAGGAGCATGATCGGAGGATAGAGTTTCCGAAGCCATGTTGGCGAGAGAACAGGTCTCGCGGAGAAGACCCGAGTTCAGGGCTGAGGGCCAACAAGGTTTTCTGCCGTAGTCTAGATTCATGCCGGCATTTACACTCTGCTCCAAAGGGCAGAGAGTCTCACCCGAGGTGTGCCGCAACCCTACTGTGATCGGGAGCAGATCTGTATCATCTCCAAAACATCTAGACCGATGAAATAAAGCTAAATCAAGGAATTAAACAATCATGACATAATATTCCATAACATGCACTCTTCAGGAAAATAGTTAAACTAATGATTAACAAAATTTTAAACGTAGCTTATAACAACACTCATTCATACTCAGAATCACATAACAGAACAACCTTCTTGGATATATTAATCATCAGCCATTAGAGGCGAACTATTAAAAGGCTCGGCTACATACGAGCACATAAGAGAACAAAATACAACATGTCCCTAGGGATAGAGAGAAACCACAGTAACCTAGAAGAGAGGAGAATAGTGCAACCCAGACAGATCTCTCATGCAGCTCCCTCTTGCCTATTCCCGTCTGTGCCAAGCCCTTCATCCATTGGCTGCCTGCCTATTTGTTCTCCTGCCCGCGTGAATTATAGTTCCTCCTCCTTTCTTGCTCGAATATCTTTCATTTCTTTCTGTTCACCGAGAGTTCACTGCTTGTTTCCTTTCACGCCCTTCCGATGTTTATGCTTGCTCTCACAACCATCGAGACACCTATCCTCTGCTCCTCTGCAACCTTGACACCTTCCTGCCTATTGAGGTTGCGTTCTGCCACGTGCTCACCGCAACTCAAAATCTGCTGATTTCCAAAACAAGGTCCCCAACAGGCCCCAACCACATCCTTTTGACTCGCCCCGAGTCAATTGTCCTGAGCCGTCTCCACTTCCATGTGCCCGCTCAACCCTGTGCCCTGTTATGGCGGCACGCCTTCTCCTTGTTGTCAAAACAAGGGCCCCAACTCTAGGACCTTGTTCAGATCTGAGGCTTTAAGCTCTTAGAAGGTTTCCATGGCCTGCTACCATCCTTGCAGCAACTCGTTGGTCTAAGCCTTGATTTTGGTGACTACTTCCTCCCCGGCGATTGCCGGCACGATGCAAAATACTGTGTTGATCTGTGTGTTAGCCTCCGAGGCTAATTGCTGCATCGTTTGGGCACTGATCTTTACGGGTTGTCGAAGCTCCCGGATTGCATGTTTAGCTACCATTGAAGTCTCCTCTATTTTCTGAATTTGGACCTCTAGCACATCCGCTTGGGCATACAATTGGTCCAGCCTAGTTGGGTCCGTGGCTTCCTGTATTTCCTTGGAGATTTGTTGCAGTTGGGACGAAATCGTCTGTGCCTTCACCGTGGGGGCCATTGAGCATTCTTGCAGACCCTTCAGTAGGTCATATACATCTCTGGCTGTAGTACTTAGGACTTCTTGCATCTTTGTTACTTGGCCTTGTTTCTATGATATTTGCATTGAGTACACAACTGCTGGGTCGAGCAATGCGGGTCGTGCTGCCAATGCCGCCTTGAGTTCCGTATTTTCCTAGTGGAGGTTTGAATATGCCACACTAAGGTGGATCTCCCTCCCTACTACCTCCGTTTCTTGCACGTCATCCGATATTTTACTATAGTGGGCCGTCAATGCAGGCCATACTTCCCTGAAAACCTTGGCCACTGTTTCCAGCTGTCTCTGTAGCTACTCTTTTTCCATTTTCGGCTACTCACGCTTTTCAGTAAGCATGCTTATCTGCTGCTGCTATTGTTCGCATTTCTGCTGTATTTTTGAGTGGAGCTTCTCGGCCTGCTGTGCTACCCTTTGGATGAAATGGTACAACTGAGCTGTCCCCCATTTCTCCATGCTCTCGGCACCGGAGCTACCTTGATCTGGCCTTCGCTCCTGGATTGGTTGCCCACTGGAAACCAATATTGCTGACTGGTCTTGGGGTGATTGCGGTGGAGTTTGCTGGGGTGTAGAGTCCACCATATTTAGGTCTGGTCACCCCTCTTGATCTACTTGGTTGGGTGGTTGGAGCGGAGTAGGCTCCAGGAGTGGCCCAACTATGTCTTCAACTATCTACTCCATCTGAGTGATGAGGTTGGTAAAAGTAGTTTGCGGGACCACTGTAGGGTTGGATGGGGGTACTACTTCCGTACCCAAGTTAACCTCTGTCCTGTGGTCCCCATTGAGTATTCTTCTGATAACTGGATCAGACATGGTGGCGAATGAGGTGGATGGTGCGGAGCTGTGGGGTTCGGGGGAGACAGATGAGGTGGTAGGTGGTAGTGGATCTGGACGAGGTGGTGATATGCGGATGTTTAGGAAATCGAAGGGGTTAATGGGGGTGTGGGGTGGCAACCTTCTTGCTTCCCCTGTCTCAACTATTGGCTCTTCTTGGATCAATACCCCTATGCTCAATTGCCGGGGTGGATCCTGTCCTGTGAGGTTGACCACCGGACTTGATTCTACAACCTTGGCTGCTTGGCCTTTGATGCCGCTACGAGTTCCGCAGACCTACTTTTCCTCGCCAGTGGTGTGGTTTCTAGGGTTGGAAAATTGAATAATACATTGGGAATGGGTGCAAAGATGTAGGTCGTGCTTGGAGATGGGTTCTACTAGGAGACTTGGAATTCTAAAAAAATTGGAAATGGAGTAGCACTACTCGATATCACCTGAACTACTTCATTAAAGCTTCGTTCCTTTGTGTTCAGTTGCCAAATGATCAGGAGGAGATGCAGGTTGGACACCCTGTTTGCTTCCTCCTTTTCCGTTTCTCCTGGCAGTCGGTGTGGTAGCATCCCGTCAAAGATGTACGTGTAAACCCTGTATCTGAATTTCATCGTAGCCCCCAGCCACAAACAAAATTTTGTATGAAAAGCTGCTTCATCAATTTGGAACTTCAGAGGCCTCATCTGGAACGTCGTCTCTGGTACACAAGTGGGTCTGAGGAATGTATGCTTGTGCGTGACTCCAAACCAGACTTGCTCACTATATCCATCCAGTAGGTTTCTTAGGATCCTCTGTTGACTCATTACAACGTTGACTATTAGGCCATACCAACTTCTAAAGGCTTCTACATTTACTTCCTTGGTGCTAGGATCTCCAGACACCTTCCATGGGGTAAAATTCATCGCAACTGGTTGATCTTCCGATATCTCCACTAGTATCTTGATGTGGGGGAAAGTCTACTTACACATGGCTAGCGCTATTATCAAATACCCGTAGATAAATCCAGTTGCCCTCTTATAGTTGTCTTCACACGCCTCAAACAGCTCCTTCAGCAAGAAGGAGCACCAATTCAGCCTGGTCCCCTGGACGCAGTGCTCCGCAACTGAAATTGTGTCTAATGTACACTCCCCTTTGGTGTAATGTCTCATCGTCTTGTTGTCAATGAGGTAGCAGGCGAATCTGATCTCTAGCTTGTTGATTAACTCAAAATTTCCCCCCTTTCCTCATTTTCGGGTGCCGTACTTAGCATAGGAGTCTGTATCCCCTAAATTCTTTGCCCATTTGGATATGGTTTGGAATGATGAAGAGACGTCCATTCCTTCCTGCGACAGCCCTGTCAACCTATGAATGTCTTCGACATGAATCAAGATTTCCTTCCCCAGCCACAAAGAGCCATTTTGAATTCTTCTCAATAGGAATTTGGTGCACTGCATTACAACACCTATAATCCCAAATACTAGTAGGTTTCTCAAATTCATTATTGAGGACTGCTGGATACCTTTGAATTTGGGTAGGACCCTTGCTGCCACTTGTCCTGCCTTTGTTGTGTAATTTTCAATGTATACTTGTCTTTTTAGCACAGGAAACTCAAAGGAGTCCATGAGGTCTGTGTCAATTAAGGTCGCACTATCATATTTCCTGACGAGGGACTCCATTTTCTAAATCATGTTGTCTAGCCCCTATTCTACCACTGTTGGGCTTACTCTTGTCATCTTTGCTCGCCGCTGATATACCTGAAAAATAGTTCCCTGTCCCTTCTCTTGACTCTCCTCTTCTGGACGTCTTCTCTGCTCTGGTTCTGCTCCAACTTCCCTTGCTCTTTCGGAGGTTTCTAACTCTAACTCGGATTTTTCCAACATTCTCACGCTTTTCTGCATGCAAGTTATGTAAGTAACCGACATGGGTGAGGTTGATGAGACCCCATAACTAATTAATGTTTCCCTGGCTTCTCCCGCAGCTATGATCGTGTGATTAGTTAGCTGCTGAGGTGGGTTATGACACTGCTGATTGTGGTTTTGGGATTTGGGCAGACGCGGCGGCTGGTGGTTATGTCTAATTATGGAAAATTTATTACGGTAAAGATAATACTAATTATGGAAATTATTTCCAAATCTTGTTGATCCTACGGACTGAAACTAGTACTATGCTAAATGATGGTGGGTTGATGTTCAACATGCTTTTCTTCCTGACATGGACAACACGCTAGAAACTACCCCCCGACTACTAATGGTTGCGTTGCAGTCTCAACAATTAAGCTAATATTTATTGCATTATGGTAAACCTATCTATGTCATATTGGGTGCGAGAGACTTATTGACGTTAATATACCTTACGTACTCCTCTTGTGTGTGAGAGTTATTAAAATTGAAATGAAAAACTTACTCCTAGTAGGGTTTTAGGCGTGTGTCGTTGACCCACCCTTGTAGAACCTGGCCATTTAACTGTGCCAATTGAACTGCTCCCGACGGATTGATCTCTATGACATGAAATGGTCCCAGCTAATGCATCTACAGTTTCCCTGGGAACTTTTGGAACTTGCTGTCATATAGTAGAACCTTTCCTCCAATTTGGAAAGTCTTGTGTTTGATATGTCGATCATGCAAGCTTTCTGTCTCTCCTTTTCTACCGTTTGGTGAAATTCTGCAGGAAATCGGACTTCCTCAAGTTCCTGTAACTCGTGAAATCTCTCTTTTAAAGATTCCTCTTCAGATAAATGCAGCTTTGTTGTGATCAGAAGGCTTGGTACCGTGAATTCTGCTGGGACTACTGCTTCTCTACCATAAACCAGCTAGAATAGTGTTGGTTGTGTAGCCGTTTTACCGTTGTGCGGTATGCCCACAGGGTTGCTGGTATTCGTTCATCCTAGTCATTACGCTCCACATTGCATATCTTTGTCAGGCCTTTTTCCAATATATTGTTAAATTCTTCCACTATGCCATTTGCCTGTGGATTATATGGGTTGCTTTTATGGTGTTGTATTAGGAATTGATGCAGTAGGGACTTAATGGTGTTGTTGATGAAATTGTGCCCTGGTCGCTGGTTAGGCTTCTTGGACACCCAAATTGGATGATTATGTTTTCAAATATGAATCTGGCAGTAGTATCTGCAGTACAGTTCCTTACTGGCACAGCTTCTGCCCAGCGGGTCAAGTAGTTGGTCGTCGTTTTTATGTAACTTGCCCTTGAATTTCTTGCAGGCGGCGTAATTGGCCCTACAAAATTGACTGCCCATTTCTCGAATGGCTGGAGTATATTTACTGGATGAAGCAGAAGCTCATCCCTATGGGAGGGTCATCCAGTCCGCTGACATACGTCACATTTCTGAACATATGCTTTACTGTCCTTGTGCAATGTTGGCCACCAGAAGCCTGCTTGTAGTACTTTGTGTGCTTTTGGTTTAGCTACCACGTGCCCTCCCACAACACCACTGTGCCTTTCCCATAGTATAGCTTCCCTTTCATTATCCAGAACACATCTTCGAAGAACTTGTTCTAGTCCCATCTTGTATAGTTGTCCTGCTATCAGCTAATATTTCGCAGCTCGAACTACCAGATGTTTCTTTTGTGTTGTAGTATATTCTTGCGGACACTGTCTCGTGGTAAGGTAGGTTGCTATTTCATTCAGGTAGCCCGAGATGGCTTCTACTTTGAAAATATCAGCATCCGGTAGCTGATCATCTAGAGATCCTCCACTTTCGCCATTCTCTAGTCGAGACAAGTGATCAGGCCCTAAATTGAGCCTTCTAGGCTTTATAATTAATTTGAATGTGAATTCTTGGAAAAGTAGGAGCCATCGGCAGATTCTCCCTTCTAATACTGGCTTGTTTACTAGATATTTGAATGCGGAATGATCCGTGAATAATTTGAACTTACCTCCCAATAGGTAGTGGTGGAATTTCTGGAGAGAGTACACCATTTCCAGTGCTTCCCACTCTGTTGTTGTGTAGTTGTGCTCTGCTGTTGAAAACTTGTGACTGGAAAAATATACCTGATGATCGACTGAAGTGTCCCCCAGTTGAGCTAGAACTGCACCAGGCATAATTCCAGATGCGTCAATGTGTACATGGAACTGTTTGTCCCAGTTTGGGTGGACTAGTATTGGTGCACTCGCCAAATTTTCTTTCAGCACGTCCAGTGCCTCTCTGCAGCTGTCCATCCACTGGAATTGCTCTGATTTTTTTAACAGTTTTTCCAAGGGCACTGTTATTTTGGCGTAGTTGTAAATGAAATGCCGGTAGTAACCTGTGTGTCCCAGAAGTGACCTCAGCTGTTTGACGCTCTCCAACGCCTCCATGTTAATGATCACTGCTACTTTGTCCGGATCTACGTAGACATATTGATTACATACCACGTGTCCCAACAGTGTCCCAAATGGTACGGAAAATATACACTTCTTCAGGTTCAGCGAGATCTGTAGTTGTCTACACCTATTAAAAATTACTCTCAGCAGGCTCGCATGATATTTTAGTATGTTGTACACGGTCCAGTCGTCCATATAGACTTCTAAGAACTTGTGGATGTATTCTTGGAACGCTGCTATCACAATGCGAGAGAAAACTGCAGGTGCATTCTTCAATCCAAATGGCATCACATTGTATACGAAAGAGCCCCATTATATAGTGAAGGTTGTGTTTTTCTTATCTTCTTCTGCTATTCTCACCTGATGGTAACCTAAAAATCCATTGGTGAACGAGTATGCCTCATTCCCTATAACGTTGTCGAGGACCTCGTCACTAAATGGGGTAGGGAATGGATCATGGATACAGGCATTATTTAAGCTTCTGTAATCCACTCAGACTCATATCTTTGACCTTTTTTCTTTGTATAACTATGGGGCTTACCCATTTCGCCTCTTCTACAGGGAATATTAGCCTGGCCTTTAACATTTTTTCGATCTCTGCTTTCACTTTTTCCTTCACCCTTGGGTTTAGACGATATGGTCTATGTTTCACAGGCTTAGCATTTGGCCTTAGTATTATCCTCATTTCCCCCATATCTCCCTTTATACCTTTGAGCTCTGATACTGATGAAGGAAACAAGTCCTCATACTCCTCAAGTAGACTGAATATTTCCTTTATTGTTTGCTCGTCCCAGTAGTCTCCAATGGTTGCCAGCTTGGGTTTGTCCTCTGTCCCAATATTTACCTTTTTAGTTTTGAGAGGTAGGAGGTGGATACCTTATGTAGTTGGTTCCTCTTTAATGTCCCTCTCCCCCTTTGTTTCTTCGAAATACAGGTGCCTGAGATCCTCCAGATTGTCTTCGTCCATCTCACTATTAATCTTTTGACATGCCACCTTTTGTTGGATACCTTGGTACCGAAGTGATTGCTTGTCCGTCTGTTGACTATCAAGGAAGAACAATACCTACTTGATGGCTTTCAAAGTTTGTGTAATCTGCTCTGTTTGTATTTTAAAGGTGAAACACTGTATGAATTTCTCCACAACTTCCTGCCAATTGCAGGTCCCTCTTCTCTTTTCTTCCGTTAAGTACCAGGCCTTTGGGATTACATCCAGGGAGTGAATAAACCTATGAACCCACAGTTCTTCGGGGTATCCATTAGCTCTCCATTGTGCTTCACATTTCTTTAGATGGTTTCTGGGGCTTGCGTCCCCTTGGTACTGGTCCTTCCCCTTGGGCTCCTTTTCCTCTTGAAATCTGGCTTTCATTGCTGCCACCACCTCATCAAATTGTGTCAGTGAATCGAGATGGTTACTCCACCATATTGTAGATGTGGATTGTAATTCCATGTCCATCAAGGGTATTCTCTGGCCTTCTGGCACCGTGTTTTCTACTTTGGCTATGAAGACACTTACAACGTTCATGTCTGATAAGATTGGGTGTCCCTGAATTTCAGCCCCAATCCAATTGACTCTTAGAATGTTGGCACACCTCCTTGTGTTTTTTTCGTAGCCTCCTTGCTGCCAATCGTCCCATTCCAGTTCTGATCCTAATTCCGAGCTTTGGATACTTCTCCATCTTACCAAGCCTTCTGTTTTCGGGTTGATGTAGTCTTCCCTTCTTCAGGTGGTCATCTGGTAGAGATGGTCCAAGAGCTGAGCATCTTCTCTATTATCCATAGTCTCTGTGTATCTCGGTCCTTGGTAGGGGTCTAGCAGTTGAGTGACTCTGATTTCTCCATCCTCGAATATCATCAATTCTTTCTTTAGATCAATTATTGCGTAATTTTCAAAAGCCCAATCGATTCCCAATAGTGCTGGGTATGGATCCTTATCCCCCATGATGTCAATGACTTCAAAGTCCGTACATGTTTTTACCCCCGCAATGTCAACCTCAACATCCTTCAGTCAGCCGATGGGAACAATGCAATATTGGTTTTCCATCCGAAGCTGGATCAGAGAGTATGTAAATCTTGGCCTCCCGAGCACTTCCCAAGTTTTCCTTGGTAATATGTTGACATCATATCCCAAATCAAGCATGGTTTCCTTAATCTGGAATCCCGCCACTTGCGTATTTACTTGGAATTCCTTTCCCATGCTTCGTTTGTTTCTCTTTATTCTCTGAACATATTTCTGGTCTACTTTTGCTGCTTCTTTTGCTCCTGTGTTATGTTTTAACACCCCTTCCAGGTTTTTCTTCAGTCGTTCCAGCATTGGTGCATTGTTAACAATCTTCAGGAACAGATGGAACCATTCCTGGATTAAGGCTTCAGAAGTATTCCATGTCTCCTTGTCTTCCTAAATTTTATGTAACTCGATTCCTTTGTTTCCCCCCAAGTGGGCATACATTTCCACTACTTCCTGGAAAAATTGTTTCTGTTGTTCGGGTTTGAACATGAGATTTGGGGATGCTGGCCAGACTACTTTTATGGGGTCCATAGTGCGTGCATCCTCCCCCATTATTTTTCCACCTCGTGTCACTATGGCCACGTTTTTCATTGTTTGAGTTCCTGTTAACCTGGGCTCTGCATTTACTAGATTTCCCCCCCTCTATCTAGCTCTTTCCTCCCATCTTTTGATGAGCTCCGGGAAATCTTCTGTTGCGTGTGAGTTAACGAGGCACTGTGAACACCAGGGTCTCCTAGGGAGTGGACACTCTCTAGCCACATGTCCTTCCTAATCGTAATTTTAACATCTTACCGGACCTCTACCTCCCCTTCGGGCCCCTCTCATGCCTCCCCCTCTTCCGTGGGGAGCTTCATTTACTCTATATGACGGTTGGTCCAGCCGCTTCACCAGGGTGTCCAGTGCTCAGCATTGCTCTGTGCTGTGGGTGGCCGAGGCACAAAATTCATAGTATACATTATTTGGAATGTTGGAATACTTCTGTGGGATCGGACACATGCGAGGTTGACAACCCATACTTTTGCATAGCTCACAATATTCATTGTTGGCTAGACTTTGTTGTGCAGGGAACCCCATATATTTCTATTTTGGTGGGTATATCCCTTGGGTGTTTATTAGCACGACCCCTCCTAGTGGTGGGGCCCCCTGTTCTCCTGCAGCTGATGTCCCCACAGTTTGGCCTCGCAGTCGGGGTCATTCCGTGGCTACATGTTCCTCCATGAGACAGTGCGTGCACCACACGTTCGGTCTCGGTGGTCGCATGGGTTGCATTTCCTTGAGTTTCTCTATCAGGTTGGCTATTTGATGCTAAAGACCCACTATCGAGGGGTACTGTACCGTTGCACCCCCATTGAACTCTTGCGGGTAACCCGCCATGGCTTCTATCTTCATTTCCTGCTCCAGAGCATCTTGCAATCCTTTGTTGAGTCAGTGGAGTTCGGGTCAAGGGTAATAAAGCCTTAATGAACCAATCCCTCTGATGGTTTGGATTGATTGGATAGCTGAGTTACCCAATGGAATCCTTGAATCTCTGCATCAAATCCCAAGCAGTTTCTCCTTCTCTCTACTTGATCTCCCACATTACTGACATGCCTTGTTGGTCTGTCTGGGGAAGTTTTAATTCCTTAATGAAATCCCTCTTTACATCAGCCATCGCTAGATTCGGGTGAGCCTTCGACCATTTCATAAACCATCGTAGGGCCCTCTCCCTAAGAGTGGTCTGAAAATCTATCAACTTTCCAACATTTGGTGTCTGTCATGCCCTCCAGATGGCCTCACAGAGATACCAGTGTTGTTCGACATTATCATTCCCTTTCCCAGAGAATTCTGGGTACTGTGTAAGTGATCCTACCATGCTTACTTGAATGGGCAGTATTAAAATGAAGCCGTTGGATCCTGGTTGTGAGACGGGGCCACTAGCAATCCTGCTACTAGCTTGTGCTCCAGTTGGAGATTGAATGTGGTGCAATATACTTAATTCACGTAACTTAACAAAAAATTCACTTATGGGCTTGTAGAGAACTAGGGGAAGGTCGGGATTAGAGCTACTAGAACTGTGGGGACTAGGAATACCTTGAGATATGGATGCTGGCCTTTCTTGAGAGAGTTACTCCGTTGCAACATGCATCTCCACGTCAGACACCTCCTATGGGCGTGTGTCTGTACCTTCTTTGTCAGACTTCTTTCCTTGTTCCACTTGGGCTGGACTCCTATACACCTACTGCACTTCTTTCATGACCCCTCCTATATCCTGGGGACCCACCTAAACTTCCATTCCTTTCATCATCTGAGGCGCCTCCTCTTTTTCCTTTCGACTACTTCCCTGTCTCTTCAAATCCTTCATCACCCTCTCTCACCACCTTTCTGCAATCTGCGCCCTCCGATGTGCTCGCCGCTCCTTGAGCCTGTTGGCAGTCTCGACATCCATACCCCTACTCCCCCTTCTCATGGTTCTAATAAAATCTCTCCCTCAGTCCCTTCCCTCGGCACTGGGGGTTTTATGCTTCCATCCCTGCTTTATGGAATCCCATCAGTCCTTCATCTACCATTAATGCCTTGATCCACAAGGGGATCTCCTTCAGTAGTTTCCCCCTTAACCCAAATCTGAAAGTACTTTCTTCCTTTGAGAAAGACTGGTAGCACTCAACTGCAAACTCTACTATATATCCTTCCAAAGTAGATTCGACCCAAAAATCCACATTTCAGGTTAAGTCAGTGTTAAACCGATGAATCATCACTAGATCCTCATGCGCCCACTTGCGATTTATCCTCCGCGACTTTCCCTTGAAGGTCTTGGTCTGAAGCCTCCGCAACCAGTTGTAGAGTTATTTTGGGAAATTTCCCCAAAATATTTCATAGGTATCACTAGCAGATTAAGAGAATAGGACCAAGTCTTTAATCATTTTCTCCTTCTGTCATCTCAGCTAAGCCTGCTGAGCTATGAACTGATCTAGGTGGTTATCCCACCAGCTTCGTATTTCTCTTTCGATGATCTGAGACACCATGATCTAGCTCCAAAATTTATTTTCAGGTCCCGGCAATGGAACCATTTTTTGTCAAGAGAACAGGTCTCGCAGAGAAGACCCGAGTTCAAGGTTGGGGGCCAACAAGGTTTTCTGCCATAGTCTAGATTCACGCCGGCATTTACACTTTGCCCCGAAGGGCAGAGAGTCTCACCCACGGTGTGCCATGACCCTACTGTGATCGAGAGTAGGTTGGTATAATCTCCACAACATCCAGACCGGTGAAACAAAGCTAAACCAAGGACTCAAACAATCATAACATAATATTCCATAACATGCACTCTTCAGGAAAACAGTTAAACTAACGGTAAATTTTTTTTTAAACGTAGCTTATAACAACAGTCATTCATACTCAGAATCACATAACATAACAAAATTCTTGTATATATTAATCCTCAGCCGTTAGAGGCGAACTATTACAAGGCTCGACTACATACGAGCACAAAACAGAGAAAAATACAACACGTCCCTAGGGACATAGAGAAACCACAGTAACCCAGAAGAGAGGAGAACAGTGCAACCCAAACAGAGCTCTCCTATGGCTCCCTATTGCCTATTCTCGTCTGTTCCAACCCCTTCATCCATTGGCTGGCTACCTATTTTCTCTCCTGCCCATGCGACTAATAGTTCCTCCTCCTTTCTTGCTTGGCTGTCTTTCGTTTCTTTCTGTTCACCAGGAGTTCACTGCTTGTTTCCTTCCACGCCCTTCCACTGTCTATGATTGCTCTCGCAACCACCGCGACACCTATCCTCTTCTCCTCTGCAACCTTGACACCTTCCTGCCTACTGAGGTTGCATTCTGCCACGTGCTCGCCGCAACTCAAAATCTTCTGATTTCCAAAACAAGGGCCCCAACAAGCCACAATGAGTTCACAATAATCAATATCAATCAGACTCAATGGCATCAAATCTCCAAAGGAATCGATCTGTTCAAGTGAAGGATTAATCCATGGGTCATCAGATCAAGAGATCATATTGATCTGAATAGTATTTGGTGGAGGAAGAGAAAAAATACCCATGCGGGCAGGATCTTTAAAAAGACCCGACCCTACGATCTTTTATGGAGTAGGAATCTGATCCACATATGGAACGTTGTTCTCAGAAGAAGAGGTGAAGAAGGACAATTGATCAACAGTAACAATATTTCCTTCATGTGGAAATTTCAAAACACTAAAGAGAGTAGACAAAACACATAACATGGTGTGAGTCCAAATGCGATCGAGGAGAAGATTATAATTTAGTTTAGCATCAACAACTTCTACCTCGACATTGACTGTCTTCACTTTCAAAGTAATCGGTAAACTAGTGATAACACCTAAAGGATTTGATTCCCTTCCATCAAATTCTTCAAGGGAATTTGGTGATGAATTTAGGGCTGGAGAACCAATAGCTTTGTAGCACGAAGATGACATGACACAGGTTGATGCACCTTCGTCCACAACTACTTGATGGATATCGAGACCATTAATAGCAACTTGGATAATGAGCGTAATCTAATGTGGAAGTTGTGGAACGAAATTCTCTAAATCGAAAGCAAGAAGGCTAGTATCAGTAGGATCAATCCCGATAATCATAGATAACAAAGCTTTTCGTTGAGACGGACAAATCTGAAGTACTTCTAACGCGTACATTGCGGATGGTGCCTGAGCGAAATCCTCAACAATATTGTAATGGTGAGCGACATGGGTGTTGGGATTATAAGAAGACTTGCGGAGTATAGCTTTGGAGGGTAGCCATACAACGGATTCACCATTGGGCCTTTCAATTTCAAGAGGGCTAGAAGCAGGTGGAGGAGGAGGACCATCAGCGATCTCCTTCCCCATGGCCTGATGCGATCTAGTATAAGATTTTGATCGAGTAGCAATAGAAACAACTGCAGAACCGTTCATCATGAACACCTGAGAGCCAAATGGGGTAGAGGACTAAGGTTGCTCTACCATCTGGGTTTTCTGAGATGGGAAGGGTTCTTTAAGAATGACCAGAGTTCCTTGGGTACCTTTCAGCAATTGACTCACTTAAAATCATCTAGGACAATCCTTGGTGAAGTGCTTGTCATCAAAAATTAAACAAGGGTACTTCGGCTTGCGTTGAGAACCATCGCTAGCACGAGGTTTCTGAGAATCCTGTTTCGGGGTATCGGCTTTGGCCTTACCTTTACCCTTCTTTTTACCTTTAGAAGCATTATCTTCTGGATTGGCTTAAATGACATTAAATTATGCGGGCTTACCAAAATTCGAGGTGGAATTAGAAGCAACATTATTGGAAGAAGTAGACTTTGGCTTCCTAGAGTTTGAAGAAGAAGACTTCTGAGAAGTCTGAGACACGGAACCAATAATACCATCGATGGATGGAGTCGATGGTGGTTTAGAAGTTCTAGGATGGGGAGCATCAGGCAAGATATCATACAATGCGCCAGACTGAGAGTATACAAGATCAAGGTACTGGGCGTAAGCAATGGCTTGTTCCTTGGTTACACATGCCCCCATAGCTATGTCTTTTGCAATCTGATTGACAAAGGAGGTGGTGAACCAATGAGTCAGAAGCTGATCAATAATTTCAATTTTGATCATGGGACGACGACGTCACCACTCATGAATATGATCTGAGATATGAGTAGCTCGGTCTTTTTTCAATGAAGTGAGGAGGTGCATCACGGTCTCATAAAAAACTAGTAACTAAAAATGCGTAAGGAATGCCATGGCTAAAGAATTGAAGTCTTGTAAGACACCATGAGATAGCTTAATGTACCACTTTGTAGTGGCACCAGTAAGAGTTCGCTGGAAAAGTCAGAGTCGAATAGAATCATCAACCCAAAAGTTAGAGGAACACCAAAAATGGTAAGTCATAACATGCGCTTGTGGGTCTTCGCCAGAATTGCCCTCAAATTTAGGACAATCACCAGGAATCTTGGTCGGAACTGGAGGCCAATACAGGTTATGAAGAATGGGATCGTTCGTTAACTTTGACACATCATGTAATTCCAATGTAGTAAGAAATGGTAATTGAGTGTTGAAAGTCATCAGAGGTCTTTGATAAGGACCCGTGTTTACATTCCACCCAGTCTGAGAGGGATTTTTTCCCCATACATTCTGTCTTAGAGGATTCATATCATAGGGTTTAGAAGCAGGATAATTCGGTAGATACTGGGGTTGAGGACCATGATACTGAGTTGGAGTAGACCATTGAGGTCCCTGCTGAGCAGTGTATGGAGTCTACTGTGGAATGTAAGCATGGATTTGAGGTTGATGATATACAGGTTGATTTTGAGGGTAAGAAACTTGGGGTGCACTATATACCGGCTGATATGAACCTTGAGGGTAATAAGCACCTTGTGGTTGACCAGGAAGACCCTGAGCAGGTTGAATGGTCTACTGAGTGGGTAAACCTGATTGAATATAAGTGGGTAGAACTAGCTTTTGAAACGATGGAACCAGCTCAGGAGTAGGTTGGATTGGTTGCTGAGTTGGTTGAACTGAGTATTGAGGGCCACCGGGTTGCCCTTGTGGGAAAGGTTTTCCCGATGGTTGTGATGGACCAGGTTGTCCCTGATAACCAGGTTGACCCAGAGGAGGAGCATAGGGTTGTCCTTGTGGCACAAATTTTTGGCCAAACGAAACGTGTGGCGGTGGTTTTGGTGCCAAAGGTTGTCCCTGTGGCAGATAGATTTTCCCCCTAGGAGCATAAGATAGCCCTGGTTGATTATGAGGTTGACTAGACGGACCATAGGGTTGACCATGTTGGACCAAAGGTTGACCTTGTGAAGGTTGGCCTTGTGGACCATAAGGTTGTCCATGTGGACCAGAGGTAGGGCCCTACTGAGCTAAAGGTTGTTCCAATGAGGCTTGTCCTTGCAAGCTAGAGGGTTGCATAGGTAAGGTGGGTCCAAGATGAGAAACAGTCTGATAAGGATCATAAAAAGCTTTATGAGGATCAATAGGAGGAAAATAGACAAGATTACCATATACATAATAATGATGTGGGAACGGATAGACAAGATTACCGACAACATCATAGTGATGGAATTGAGGATTACCAGGATCTTGGAGCTACTGAGAACCCTAAGAGCTCGGTTGCTGAACAACCAACAAATACTCTTCAAAATTAAGGCCGCCAAGAATCATTGGGGTGGTGGAAACTGCACTAGAAGCATGTGGGGCCTCCGCGGCACTAGATTGTGATCTACTAGGACCAGGATTAACATGCCACGTAGGATTGAGAAAAATAGACCTGCGAGTGTGAAAAGATCCTAACGACTGAGTGGTAACAACTGGTGTGGATGAAGCCACACAGACATTCGGTTGAATTGAATGGATGTAAGAGAAACCGACGAACCAGGTGTCGAAGGTGATAGTGCTAATGAAGGGAGGACTGAACTCTGAGGAGGAGTTAATATACTGGATTGTGCCATGGAGGCAACGCCATACATAATATGACTCAAGGACTTATATCCAAGCGGAAGTGACGCCGATGGTGGAGAAGACTGAGTAGAAACATGAGGGACATCTTCAAGAAAAAGTTGATATTATCCTGTACAAACATTCATTCCTTCACTACCAACAGGACTAGATGAATCCATGTCTGACTCCATCGTAAGATCTTCAAAAAGACTACGGGGACTAGGAGGTATAGCAACAACAAAAAATGGTGAGCCTGACATAAGAGGAGGAAAATATACTTCTTCCCCAAAACCAGACCAAGCACCAGAAGGAGGCCAATTGAATTCAAATAGCTCTTCAAGAGGAGATCAAGTAGCAAGAGGCAGGATAGATGGGAGAATAGGCTGCGAAACATTGGTAGACCTAGTGGATTGAGGGGTTTCAAAAGAAATTTCTAGGAAAGAACTACCACTAGGAGGTAGTGAGGACGATGAAACTGGTGGTTCCACCACTGTGACTGTATATCAAAACAGAAAGGAAAAAAGATAACCAATCAAAGGCTCCAAGATAAAAAAACTAAGGAAAATAAAAACATGCCAAGTAATGAAAATTTTAACGGGCGTGTGATCGTAGGTGATGAATTTTATGTCACTGAAACCGGATTTTGTTGTTTCATGTTTTAAGAGTCGAGAAACAAGAAAAAGATGACTCTAGTCACTTTCAATTTTAAACGAGCGTGAAAGGACAAGTGCTTGATGATCTCTTCTCTTTTTAAAAGACTCATGAAAAGATAAAAATGACTACTCAGGTACTCTAAGCAAGAGGTGTACCAGGTTTCTATGAACTACCATATACACCTTGGTGATCAAATGAAAGAGAAATGACCAAGGGCTTAACGTACATGCAAGTAGTCTCCCCGAATGTTGTGTTTGGTGTATCACAGTTACAAGGCAACAAACTCAGCTTCACATGGATAAAAATATTGCAACCTAGAGGGGTATCCCTTTATATACTCGACGGTATGGGGAGTACAAGTCTGTCCTAGCGCTGTCTAAAGCCAGATGGCGAACGATAGCTACTAGGTTTTAAGATGCTGGAACACGTCTCTAGCCTAGACCACTAAAAATGTTATGTTAGGTTCCAATGCTTCCTTAGGCTAATTTAATTAATTTTAAAGTTAATATTGGATTATTTTTCAGTTTCAAGGCCCTATCAAATTTGGATCTCAAATTTCCTAAATGCAAGCTATATGTAATATTCCAAAATTAACATGTAGCTAATTGGAATATTAATTTTTTCTCATATCACTAAGGAGGTAAATAAATGGGTAAGGAAGCCCATGCATATTAAAAATATGAATAAAATCCTCATAATGTGAAAGGGGATAGTCATAAGAGCTAGATTTCACACCCTCATGTGTGAAAGAGGACATTTGCATGTAGACAAGGTCAAGTTTGACCAAGTCAACAACATTGGGATAGGAGGTGGAGATCACTTTGAGAGACAACAAAGTGTGAATGGGAGGAAGATTCCTTGGTGGAGGAAACCCTAATGAGTGGGACCCATGGTGAGAGGGCTTTCACTTATTTAAAAGGAGGGCAAGGCAGCCATTGTTATTGATGATTTGGATTATTGATTTTATGGTCTGGAAGACTATTTGGCATTCTCTTGTTGTTTAGCAGAGTTGCAGTGCTGCTTAGCACAAGGCATTCCTGTTTAGTAATCCCTTCTCCTTTAAAGAGAGGCCTCTTGAGGGAGCTTGTTCTTCACTTCTCCACATTTAGGCTTGAGGCCAAGCATCCTCCTTCAACTACAACGCAGTTTTTGTTTAGAGCTGAGTTGTGTTGCAGGGTGTTGCAGTGGAGGTTCCTCAACACCACTTTCTAAGCTTATTTTTCAGAGGAGGAAGTTTTCTTCCCTTTGGGAGATCAGTTAGGGAGTCCTTGGAGCTTATTATAGATCTTGGCACTTGGCCAACCCATTTTCTTGCACCTACAATGCAGTATCCCTCAGTGACTACATTATTTTCAATGAGTATTTGCAATGAGGGTTTACAGTGATTATTGGAGGGTGAGATCTTCAGTGTTAGGATTAGCCTTTCACTTGGAAGATCCATTGGAGGATTTTTGTTCATCTGGTGCATCATCTACATCCATATCCATCCAGTTCTTGAGTTGCAGCTGCTACTCAGTCTTAAGAATGCAACTCCGACATTTTGCCATTTTTTGCATATTTCAGCCAATCCATCCAGGATTGTCTTTAAATAGTATTTAGGAGATTAGATCTTCACTCCCAATGTTTTATGAGCTATATAATTCCATATCCATGTATTGACATACTCCAACAACAGTTATTCTTAATAAAACTGCGCTGTCATAGCCTTGGACACTTTCCTGTGTAGCAGTGGTCTTGTATTTCATGTACATGTTTCTTGAGGCTGATTTTGCCTATCTTGAGTAACTCTTTCCTCAAGATCTTGGATCTATTTGCTGCTATAAGAGTAATAATATGGCTAGATGATATTATTACATTTTATGAGTTGATGTAACACTTCTCTTTCATTATTATGTTCATGGATTGTTGTAGCTCCAAATTTGGAATATCTTAAAGATATTCCCATTATTGTAGATTTTCCCTATTTTGGGATATTACAGTGGTATCAGAGCATAATCTTGGCTCACCTTGTGGATCTCAGCCATTATGCTATCAATATAAGTGAAGATGAACAGAAATAAGACTCCATTCTTTGGAGGAAAGAAGGAGGAAAGGCTCTCAAACCTCCTTCCTAAATCTATACAGAGAATTCAAGGAGGTCTCAAGAAAATAAGAAGGGAGTTGTGTATAGAGTCTCCAAGAGGGTTTGAATCTAAATAAAACTCTAGAATTTCATATAATGAGTGTGAGGATGCAGCCACACTCAATTATGCGCATCGCAATCACATGCCCAAAATTTCCATGAGAGAGATGGAAGAAGAAGGAATGACTAGGAGGGAAACTCTTAGTGATTTTCTGCAAGAGTATGAATCTCAAACTTAGAAGTTTAGAGACCATATTACTTTTCCAGAGTTTTGAAATATCAAGGTGAAGAGAAGAAAGCAACATTATATGGGTAGATTTCTTCTATCTACTTTTGATGGTTCACCTACATGTTCAGCCGGAGCTTGGGTGGAAGAACTAGACACCTTTTTGTAGCAGCACCAAATTTCTGAAGATGAAGCCATCAGAGTTGTAGCGCTGTATCTTGGAGGTAAGGCCTATGCATGGTGGATATTTGAGTCTTTCTATTTGAAAAATGAAAATACTTCTTCTTATGCAAGGTTTATTAATACATTGGTGGAAAGTTTTGATGGAAAAATTTCTGCAACACGTAGTAAAGTTAAACAAACATGAACAAACAAAAACCTTGCATGTGATGGAGGAAACCATAAACTCAACTCCACTTTAGAAAACCATTGAGGAGGCTAAAATCTTGCATCATACCTTTCTAGAGGCAAGACCTCTATCTTATATTCTTGAGCAAGAGGGTATGGAGAGCTCTTTTTCAAAAGAGGATCCAATTCTTGGGAGGTTGCCCATACATGTTGATGAGGAGGAGGGAAACAACACTGTTATGTCTAGAGTTTATCTAGCACCTCATGCAAAGGAAGAGGGAGCTATTTCTCCAACTAGAGGGATTCTTGTATCATTGCAAGGAATTCCCCAAGATCTCACATGTGGAGATCAAGGCACAACTCATGATTCACATGTGCCATTGATGATAGGGTGTGAAAATATGGAGGTAAAAGGAGGAGATAGGGAGGATGACCAACATCATGTGATGAGGAGAACACAACCCTATCTATTTCAGGAGGTTGATGCACCTAAGAGGGAGACTGGATTGCGTAGTGAAGGCTAGGAAAAGTCTGTCCATCCATATATGCAGTCTACTCTTGATGATGATGTCTCATTGCATGGAGGCATTTCACCGGGGAGACCACTAGATCAGTATATGATGAGGGATGCTTCACATATGGAGGAATTACTCACTGATTTTAGAGGATTTTAGACCTTGGGGGAGCTTGGTACAACGCTGGGAGTCTTGGGTATACTCAAGGAGAGAGGGATCATTCTCTCAACATAATCATTACCCACTCTCATTTTAGATTCTGCGCTATGGCAGAAGCAGCATGGGAAGGATAGAAGCCTTCCAACTTGCATCCTTGGCATGGGAGATGTCAAAGAGGAGGATGACCATATGAAAATTTTTCTTCATGAGAGCTCATCAGCGCTGTCACTATGGAGGATAGATCCATATTGGAACTCCCAGCTATTGGTGGAGTATTCCAAGGATCTTTTCACTTGTATGATATTGGATGACTAGCTACATGAGGAGGGATATTCAGTTAGAGATGTGGTCATCTACTATCATGGTAGGATCTTCTTATCTAGAGCTTCCAAGATCAAGGAAAAGTTGCTACAAACAGCTCATAAATATTTCCTTGTCATCCACACTTATTCTATGAAAGCATAACACACCATTATGGAGGGGTATTTTTGGGAAGGCTTTGAGGAGGAGATATATCAGCATATGAGGAGATGCATGTATTATGTGGAGATGGAGGAGATACATAACTCTTTGGAAGAGTTAGAAAAAACACCTCTTTTCTCTTTGAGGATGAGAGGAGACTCATCTATGAGCCACTCCGTTTGCATGAGCAAGAAATGTGGTAAGGGTATTGTTTGTTTGCATAATGACTTGTATAATGTGTATATGCATCCCTTAACCATATATGTGTAGGACTTTTCTCAAAGAAGGAGAATTCTTCCTTCTAGACTTCATGGTATACTTGAGAATGGGGTAGCAAGCAAGTGGTTGAGAAACCACACTTTTTGTCATTCTCTATTGTAGTTGAGGATCAAACTGCGTTGGTTGCATTTGAGGGACCATTTTCCTTCTCCCTTGCTACATATGGCAGCAAATATGGTTCTCATTATGGTTCCCTATGTTTTTTTTGTTCTTATTTTTATTGGGAGCATGATTGGGAGAGTGACACATTGGTTGGATGTGTCCTTTGGGGAAGATTATTCCCAAATTTTCTGCATTACATGTTCTAAAGGGAGCATGAGAGATGATATGGCCACCAAAGAAAAAAACTTGTCTCTTTATGAGGTGGGCCATGGGATTGATTGGATGCCATATGATGGTGATTTCCAACTCATCATATATGGAATGATTTGGGCCAGCATATTTCATAACGTTGGAGAGGAGATCCTTGAAGATCTAGTCTTCATTTTGCCTCTTAAGGGCAACAACATTGCAGCCCAAGATCAACAAAAACTCTACAATTATCATAAGTGGAGAGGGGAAAACGTGGGGTAGGCTATTTTTTCTATCATGATCAGATTTCAACCCACCTACATTACCAGAGCTCAAGGTGGAGGATGATTTGCATGAGTTACCATTTTGGAGGGTGGCTCATTTTGTATGGATGATAGCTTGGGGATGGGTGATTCATATGGGGATGGTAGATCCCAATGTATATCAAACCTTATTCCCCAAGAAGGCCTTTAGACAACCCATTGTTGCCTCCATGGATGTCTTACATAGTGATAGCTATTTGGGATGAACACCAAAAGCTAGCTTGCATACTTGGGAGGGACAACTTGGAGATATATTGATGAGACAACATCTTGATCCTTGGAGGAATTTATCATATGAGGATGCTACAGGGGAAGAAGAGGACACTTCTCAGTTCTATCCTTGCAGTTGCTTTAGGATAAGCAACATTTGGTAGGGGAGGACTGTAATATTCCAAAATTAGCATGCAGCTAATTGGAGTATTAATTTTTTCTCATATCACTAAAGAGATAAATAAATGGGTAATTAAGGAAGCCCATGAATATTAAAAATATGAATAAAATCCCTCATAATGTGAAAGGGGATAGTCATAAGATCTGGATTTCACACCCTCATGTGTGAAAGAGGAAATTTGCATGTAGACAAGGTCAAGTTTGACCATGTCAATAGCTCTGGGATAGGAGGTGGAGATCACTTTGAGAGACAACACAGTGCGAATGGGAGGAATATTCCTTGGTGGAGGAAACCCTAATGAGTGGGAACCATGGTGAGAGGGATTTCACTTGTTCAAAATGAGGGCAAGGCAGCCATTATTGACGATTTGGATTATTGATTTTATGGTCTGGAAGACTATTTCGCATTCTCTTGTTGTTTAGTAGAGTTGTAGTGCTGCTTAGCACGAGGCATTCTTGTTTAGGAATTCCTTCTCCTTTCAAGAGAGGCCTCTTGAGGGAGCTTGTTCTTCACTTCTCCACATTTAGTCTTCAAGCCAAGCATCCTCCTTCAACTACAATGAAGTTTCTTTTTAGAGCTGAGTTGTGTTGCAGGGTGTTGCAGTGGAGGTTCCTCAATGCCACTTCCTAAGCTTATTTTTCAAAGGAGGAAGCTTTATTCCCTTTGGGAGATCAGTTAGGGAGCCCTTGGAGCTTATTGCAGATCTTGGCATTTGGCCAACCCATTTTCTTGCACCTACAATGCAATATCCCTTAGTGACTGTGTTATTTTCAGTGAGTGTTGGAGAGGTAAATCCCCTCTGTAGACAGAGGCGATCCCTACTAGCCCAAATCGGGTCTAGCAACAATTAGTTACGCAGTGACGCAGGTCTCTAGTTAAAAAAATGACAAAACACAATGAGTTTCCTACCTCAGGTCCTACATAATGGTCATCGAAGAAAGGATGATGCTTCCCGTCCTTCGCGTTGGCAGATCACGATCCTTCCGCTTAACACATTTGAACACCTGCACACATGCGAAGAAACAAAACGATACACAACATAGAATCTAAATCTTGTAACCATACATCAGTCAGAGAGGATGTATTTCATTTCATCAAAGACAAAGACACATGAATGAAACCATAATCAAAGTCACTTATCATTAATAGTAATAAAGGAAAGATACAACCCAAAGCTCTGACGCTGGATCTTCCTTCGATGGGGTTGACAGCAGAGCACGTCTCAATGAAGCTCGTCAGAAATGGGACAAAGCTCTCTCTCTTCAGCTTGGCTCTCAAAGGCTGTCTGGCGATAGTCTCCTTGCTACATATTTAGCTCTTGCTTCTAGCTTGCTAAGGAAAATAGCAATCTTATATAGATGGTGGAAGGGGAGTTGGGGATCCCTACAATTGTGGGATTGGCCCTATCCTCAAGGAAGCTTCCATGATAGGCGGAAAACCACCTCTCATACATGGAGATCCAGAGCCAAACCTCCCAACTCATTTTAGAGACTCGTTCAGGAGTTTTTTGGAATCAAACTTCTGCCATTTATTTTTTTTAAAAAATCATTATTAAGCTTGGCGCGAGTGAGACACTGGGACAGAGCGCTAGTTGGCGTGCCCTCTTTGGTGGATTTTCCCCATTGGCACGAGGGCTAAACTGGCTAGTCACGCCAAGGCCAAAAGATCAGTTTTTAGGGTTTTTCAAAGGAAACTTTCTTCAGAGGAATGATTGTCCTTGTCAAGGGGATGCCGTGAAAGTGATTTCAGGTTATGTCACTGCTCACAGGTCATGGAAAAGGCCCTCCAGTGTGTGGGACGGGGGATTGTAGGGATGGTGAAAAATTACTGTGTAACAGATGCCCCCTAAAGCATGAGGCCCGAGAGAGAGAGAGGGGTGAAATGCTTTATGAGAACGTGCCCAACTGAAAACACTGTTGTCGGAAAACTTGTGTAGACAAGTACAACTGATATCTCAAATGCAAGGTATGTGGTATGGGTGCAGCCATCCATAATAGAGCATACAATAATTAGGATCCAAGGCATGGACGCAGCCATCCAGATAGGATCAGTAAATAGACTCAGGTATGGTCGCAGCCATCCAATCAATGAGTCATGTAACTAATCATGATAATCCAAAAAATCCACAGCCTGGATTCCATCATAAAAAACCCAGGGTCTTGCACTCCATCTCGACCCGAATAGAGTACAAGTCCTAGCATGTGAATAAGCGAGCTGAAGTTGAACATGCAAGAACATCATATGATTACTAGCCAATGATGAAAGTCGTTAACAGATGAGAGAGAAACCACCAATAATGAGGATGGACCTCAAGGTACTATAGGTATAATCCACGGAATGTGAACAGTGAGATGGCATCGAACACCCATAGAATCATTCGATCGAAGGCCAATGATGAAAACCTTGCGTCGAATGTGAAGAACCTGCCATTGAGGCATGCAGGCTCCAAGGTACCAGAAGGGAGTCTCTAGATCAGCTTCCTGGATAATGAGCTGAAGTCGACAGGAAGTGACCTTGATTGTGTTGAACCTTTAGTTAATCTGAGAGGGGGGGGGGGTGAATCAGTTTAACACCTTCCTGATCTTTTAAAACCTTTTATTAAACTTATTTACACCTTCATTTCATATCCAATTTAATGTGTGAGTAATCTAAGAATGTAAGCAGCAGGTATTAGTATAGTATAATAGTAGACTTAATATGAGAGCAGCAGGTATTAAGCAGATGATATATATCAGATCAATACATAAATATCATACACAGAGACACCAGATATAAGTGGAAACCCATAAAGGGAGAAAACCACATCTTATTATTGTTGTGATACAAAGGCAAGCTCCAACTCCCTCTCACCATTGTTTTTCTGCAGGCACCAACCTACAGGAGGCTCCTACCTCAATTTTGCAAGCTACAACTTGCAAGGAAGCACCAACTCCCTTCAATTTTCTACAGGCACCAACCTACAGGAGGCTTCAACCTCAGTCAGCTACAAGTGACAACTATCAAGCTGCAACTTGATAGGGAAGCTCCAACTTCCTCAATTTATCAAACTGAATGTTTGTTGATTTACTTCAGATATCATCTCTGTTCTGTAGCTTCTCTTTCTGCTCTTCTTCTCTTAATCTTCTCTGCCTTATTCTTCTATATTCTGCATTCTCTATATTTTCTCTCTCTCTCTCACACCTCTTCTTATTTTGCATATCAAGATGATATTACTTATAGAAATTTCTTGATGACTGTTTGTTTTCCTCTAGGAATTCAAAATGGATGGTCATACCCCTTGGTCTTCTGCCTCCTCATTTCTTTATCCAACTCAATTTAAAATCATAATAATAAGTACAAAATTTCATGCTACAGTGGGATTTTGTCTTTTCTTTAGGATACTTGCCTTTGCATCACAAACAATAAAAAATTAAATTACAATGTTTACATTCACATATAATGAAAACTCCAGCTCGCTTATTCAGCCTCTTTTGGCTTGCTGCACGTATGTCTTTTCTTTGGCTGTGTCTGTCCTTTCTGTGACTGTGTTTTGTCTCTTTTTAGCTCTGTTTGCTCTTCTTTCCTCTGCTGTGGTGTAACTGTTGCATACGTGTACCTGTGCCTTTTATATTAGTGCATTTTATATAAATATGTAATAGCTGGTGTTAAATCTGGGCAAATTCCAGCTTTTTTTCACGCAGCAAGTGTCTTGTTGATGTGGAAGTTCCGCAAGTGGAACATACGCTCATCACAATGGTTTTATATTAATAATCGCCCTCCCATTAAGCTGAGGCATATATATAACCCACGGACCACACGACACTTTTTAATACAATCGCAACAACTTTACGTTAACAATCGCCCTCCACCTTAAGCCTTTGGTCTTATATTACAATCCAATAAATCGAATCACAACCTCTAATATATGAAAGGATCGGGCCCCACATCCGACTGTGGACAACACGTCGCAACGACGATCAGCAGATCAAACAAAAAAATGTGCAATGTAAAATTTTCGATGTGCAATGTTGCGATGGTGCAATATTGCGATTTCGTGATGTTGCGATGGTGCGATGGTGCGATGGCGCGATGTTGCGATGTTGTGATGGCGCGATGGCACGATGTTGTGATATTGCGATGGTGTGATGGCGCGATGTTGCGATGTTGCGATGTTGTGATGGTGCGATGGTGCGATGGTTGCGATATTGTGATATTACGATTGTTGCGATATTGTGATGTTGCGATAGTTGCGATATTGCGATATTGCGATATGCCCATACTGCGATGCTCCGATGCGATTAGGAAGGGTCCCACCTTATGGTACTTTGGTTATTTGTTTATAAAGCGCTCCACTTATATATATGACCTTTGTTTATATGATGCGCTTCACATATATGTAATGCGTTGCATATATACTCCAGCATGGGTAGCGATTCCCGGAATTTGTGTTTATGTTATATGTAACACTCTGCCTCTATATGCGCTGCCTCTGCCTCTGCCTCTACTGCTATGATAACGGTTCTGCCTCTATGTTCACGACTCTGCCTCTGCCTTAGCTGTGCTTCTTTCTCTGTCTGTGCCGTTGCTTCCGTTCTACTGTTTGACTGTTACATTTCGACATTCTCTTCCGCCTGTCTCCTTTGCTTTCTTTGTTCCATCTGCTCCTTGACTCCTTCATTCTCCTTTTGCTGCCTCTTCTTTAAATGACCCTGTCTCTGCTGCTCGACCCTCTCTACATCTTGCTGCTATGCTGCTCTCTTTGCCTGTCTCTATCTTTGTTGCCTCCTTTTCCATCAATGACAATATTTCCAACAGTTTCCCCCTTTGGCATTGATGGCAATACACTTCCTCTGTTTGCCTGATAGGATCCTTTCTCCTGTTGCTTCCTCTTCTTACTGTTGCTTTCTCTTCCTCCCCCTTTGACATCAATGGCAAGGGGTTCGAATGTTTTTTTTTTTTTTTTTTGAAGCTTCTATTATCTAATGCTGCAGTTTTATTCCTTTTTTCAATATTTCACACATTTCGTGAAATTTCCTGACTTTGTACGCTGCTGCTCCAAACTTTGGACTAGATACACGTCAGGTTCACTATTCTTCTGTTGCACGACATACCCTTTTGCCTTTTTGTTGATTCTTTTATGCTGAATGTATTATTTCCATAATCCCTTTGATCCCGAGGACCTGTTTTCATGCTTCCCTTGCTGGCTGATCTCCCCCAGAGAACAATATTTTCATTTCTATTCTCCCCCTGAAATTGTGCTTTCTCTTCATATCAGAGAGTAGCATATACAGATACTACCCCTAATCTGTCTCTCAAATATTCAAATGGCTCTTTAGCAAGTGGTTTGGTAAATATATCTGCTGTTTGTTCTTTTGTTGGTACATACTCCAGTTTGACTATCTTTTGAGCTACTTGTTCTCGGAGAAAATGATACTTGATTGGAATATGTTTGGTTTTTGAGTGAAGCACATGATTTTTAGATATACTTATAGCACTTGTATTATCACATTTGATTGAAATAGGTTCATCAATGCTTACCTTCATGTCTTGAAGAGTTTGCTTCATCCACATGACTTGTGTACAACATGCTGCTGCTGCTATATATTCTACTTCAGCTGTAGACAGAGAGATGGATGTTTGTTTCTTGCTTAACCATGCCACCAGACTTTCTCCTAGATAGAAAGCACCTCCACTTGTACTTTTCTTGTCATCCACACAGCTAGCCCAATCAGCGTTTGTGTATGCTGTCAAAGTGAAGCTTTTTCCTTTAGGATACCAAAGCCCATACTGTGTTGTTCCTTGTAGATATCTGAAAATTCTTTTTACCGCCAGAAGATGGTTTTGTTTAGGTGTTGCTTGATATCTAGCCACTAGACCTACTGCTAGCATGATGTCTGGTATTGATGCAGTCAGATACAACAGACTTCCTATCATGGATCTGTAGAGTTTTTGATCTATATCAGCAGATCCATCATCAACACATAGCTTGCATCCTGTGGTCATGGGAGTTGACACAGGCTTGCAATCCTCCATTTTGAACTTTTTCAGCATTTCCTTTAAGTATTTTTCCTGTGAGATGAAAGTACCTGTGTTATTTTGTTGAATTTGCAGTCCCAAGTAGAAACTGAGCTCTCCAATCATGGACATTTCAAACTCTGTTTTCATCTCATCAGCAAACCCTTTTGCTAGCTCTTCTCTGTTGCTTCCAAACATAATGTCATCAACATACACTACCACAATTAGGAGTTCATTTTCATGGGATTTTATGTATATATTGTTGTCTACTCCACCTCCCTTAAAGCCTTTTTTTTGCAAATATTTGTCCAGTCTTGAGTACCAAGCACGTGGAGCCTGTTTCAGTCCATATAGAGCCTTTTTCAGTCTGCACACATAGTCTTCTTTTTCTGTTAAAGAGAAACCTTCTGGTTATTCCATATAGACTTCTTCTTCTAGGTCTCCGTTCAGAAATGCAGATTTAACATCCATTTGATATACGTTGAAGTTTTGGTAGCATGCAAATGCTAGGAACATTCTGATAGCTTCCATTCTGGCTACAGGGGCAAATGTTTCATCGTAATCAAGTCCTTCGATTTGTGAATATCCTTTGCAGACCAGTCTGGCTTTATTCCTGATTACCTGTCCTTCATCATTCATTTTATTTTTGAATATCCATTTTGATCCTATGACATTTTTCTCAGTGGGTCTAGGAACTAGTTCCCAGGTATTGTTTTTCTCAATTTGATCCAATTCTTCATTCATTGCATTCACCCAAGACTTGTCCTTGTTGGCTTCTTCAAATTTCTTTGGCTCTATTTGTGACAACATCGCTATGTATACCTCTTCAGTTTGTTCTGTTAGTTGCCTTCTTGTCTGGACCCCTGCTTTCTTTTCTCCTATGATCTGATCTTCGGGATGATTCTTCTGAGTGTATCTTGAGGGGGTTTTTGAGTTCAATTCAACATTTTCTGATGTTTTGCTTGTTTCTTCATCATCTTGGTTCTCTTCTTCATGGTTTTCAGGATGGCTGCTGCAATCTATATCTCTTGTCTTGTTTGGAAGTTCTTCATCAAATCTTACATCAATACTTTCTACAATTTTCTGAAGAGTCTTGTTGTAGCATCTGTATCCTTTACTTTTGGATGCATATCCTAGAAATATCCCTTCATCTTCTCTTGCATCAAACTTTCCAAGATTTTCATCATTATTCTTTATGTAACACTTGCTACCAAAGATCCTGAAGTGTTTGATTGAGGCTGACTTTCCATGCCACAGTTCGTAGGGTGTCTTGTCACTGCTTGGCCTTAAGTGAGGTTTGTTAAGGATATGTACTGTTGTGTGCACTGCTTCTGCCCAGAAGGTTTGAGAAATATTATTATCTTGCATCATGGCTCTGGAAATTTGTTGAACATATCTGTTTTGTCTTTCTGCTACTCCATTCTGCTGAGGTGCTCCTGCAATAGTGAATTGTTGTTTTATGCCATGTTCATTGCATAGGTCAGCAAAGTCATAATCTGTAAATTCTCCTCCTCTATCTGATCTGATACATTTTAGCTTGCATCCATTTTTATTTTCTGCTAATGCTTTGAATATCTTAAACTTTTCCAGTGCTTCTGATTTGTTCTTGAGAAAATCAACCCATGTCATTCTGGAGAAATCATCTATTATCAGCATGAAGTAGGATTCTCCACTTGGTGTCTTAGTTCTTGCAGGTCCACACAGATCCATGTGCACAAGCTGGAGTGGTCTTCTTGTTGATAACTCCTCTTTGGCCTTAAAGGATGTGTGGGTCTGTTTACCCAATTGACAAGATTTGCATATGGTATTTGAAGGCCTTTTTATTTCAGGCATATCTCTGACGGCTTTCTTCTTACTTAGTCTGATGATATGGTCGAAGCTGAGATGTCCCAGTCTCCTATGCCATAACCATGACTCCTCAAGTTTGTTGAGATGACAAGCTTCATCCTCCTCTTTCACTATGTACACATTACTCTCTGTTCGGACACCTTTGAGCAGAGTCTTTCCAGTTGTGCTTGATCTGACTACACAATCTTGTGCTCTAAAAATAATTTCACAGCCTTTGTCACACATCTGACTGACACTCAGTAAATTTGCTTTTAGCCCATCTACATATAGTACATCTTGGGCCTTTCCTCTGCCATTGTCTATGCTGACTGATCCTTTTCCCTTGATCTTTCCTGATTTGTCATTTCCAAAAGTGACATTGCCCGATTTCTTTTCATCAAGAGTTATAAACTTGATTCTGTCTCCTGTCATGTGTTTTGAGCAGCCACTATCCAAATACCACTAAATTTTCAGATCTTGAGCAGTTAGAGCCAAGTCACATTTATTCATTTTCTTTATCCACTGGAGGCACCCTTTTGTTTGATATCTTTGTGAGGTGATGAACTACATCTTCCGAGAGGACATTTGGAAGGCATATGTCCAACTTGATTGCATATACAACATTTGATTATAGTTTTTGTAGAATTGTGAGTATGAACAAAATTTCTTTGATTCATAAGCCTTCTTGAGGTGTTAAACATCAATCTTTGTCCATACTTTTTACACAAAATGATTTTATGACCAAATTCCTTACAATAAAAGCAATAACCATAGAAGCTATTCGCATACCTGATGTAAGGTTGTCTCTTCCGTTTATTTGCTTGAGGCAGTCTCTTCAATGTTTGCATCTTTTGCTGGTTTGAATTACTCCTTCTTGCATGAAAATAAGCAGCAATGTGTCCCAGCTTGTGGCAGACATAGCAGGTGGCATTCTTCATTGGAGGGAAGAATCTCCTTTGATGGCTTTCAAATTTTAAATATTTAGGGGTCTGAGTATTTATTACATTCTTTGCTACTAGTGGTTTCTTCTGATCTCTGTCTTCCTTATTGCTGATTTCTTCTTTTGTAGGAATTGTTTGAGCTACTTCATCATTCTTCTTAGATTTTACAAAAATAATATTTTTGTTTTCCTTTTCTTTTCCTTTACTCGATTCTCCTTCATAGCATATTCCTGTTTTTATCATTGGGGATCTTTGAGCAACCAGAATTTCATTCAACTTACTAGAGCTTGTTTGAGAAGAGTTTATAAGCACTGTCCTTTGATCATTTTCTAGTTTCTTCCTGAGACATACTACTTCTTCTTCCAGTTTCTCTTGTTCTCGGTTTTTATTCTTGATTCGCTGAAGTAACATGTCTTCTATCTTATTGGCTTCTTCAAGCTCTACCTTTAGCTGCATGAGGACTTCTGAATTTTGTTCTTCTCTTACATTCTTAAGAAGAATGTCCTTTTGTTTTCTGCACTTCAGTTTGAGTCTGTCAATCTCTTCCAGAGCAGTTCTTAGCTCCCCCTCAAGGTCGAATTCCCCTTCTTCTTCTTCTTCTAGCAAGATTCCTTCAAGATCTTCTATGGCCATTAGTAAAAATTCAAAGGTTCCCTCTTCTCCTAAGGATTCATCTGAGTCTTCAGAGGTACTGCTGTCTTGTTGAGCATAGAAGGATTTTCTACTGAATTTCTTTCCTTTCTGCCAGTTCTTTGATGTGTTTTTTCCTCGATTCTTGAGCTTTGATTTTCACTTTCTTGTGAGGAAATCCAGCAGCATAGTGTCCCACTCTTCCACAAAGGAAGCATTTGAAGGGGAGTTTACTCTCCTTGTATTTACTGCAGCCCTCTATCCAATTTCTTGACAAACTTTGCTCTTTCTATCCGAGCAGACATGTCTCCTTCTTCTTTCTTTCTTTTTCTCGTTTTAAAGGTCGTCTTTCCTTGTACTTGGATTTTTCGTGGGAGCCTCATTTACAGGTCGTTAGATTTCAAGCAAATTGCTCATGGTTGATGGGTTCCTATTTGGAATCGTTTCTTTCTGTATTGCAAAACACTCTCAAGTTAAAATCTCTGATGGAAGAGATCTTAGAATCTTTTGCACAATTATAATTTCTGGCATTTTTTCTCCAAGAGCTTTCATATTGTTAATAATTTTTACAGCTTTTAGGAAGAAACTGGCAATGTCTTCATCATCATTCATTTTTATGTTCTCAAACTGGGCTCTATAGACTTGAAGTTTCGTAGTCTTTACTTTCTTGTCTCCCTCATGTATGTTCTTAAGAGTATCCCATATTTCTTTGGCAGTGTCTTTGTGCATTACTTTAATAAACTCTGCTTCACACAATCCATTCAGGATGGCATTCATGGCTTTTGCGTTAGCCACAAAGTCTTGTTTTGTTTCTTTCTCTGTGTCAGTTGCCTTTGGGGCATATCCTAAACTCCTAACTTCACAAACAGTCAAAACAGTCCGCACTTCTCTAGCTTCAGACATTATGTGTATGTCCTCATTCTCGATTTTCCGTAAAGCATACTTTTCACCAAAGTTAAAAGGCTTATTGGTTGAGCATCTTTAACAGCCATCTTGGGAACCTAGGATCTCCTTTCATTTGTTAGACTTGAACAAAGGAACCCGCTCTGATACCAATTGTTGAACCTTTAGTTAAACTGAGAGGGGGGGGGGGGGGGTGAATCAGTTTAACACCTTCTTGATCTTTTAAAACCTTTTATTAAACTTATTTACACCTTCATTTCATATCCAATTTAATGTGTGAGTAATCTAAGAATGTAAGCAGCAGGTATTAGAATAGTATAACAATATACTTAATATGAGAGCAGCAGGTATTAAACAGATGATACATATCAGATCAATACATAAATATCATACATAGAGACACCAGATATAAGTGGAAACCCATAAAGGGAGAAAACCACCTCTTATTATTGTTGTGAAGCAAAGGCAAGCTCCAACTCCCTCTCACCATTATTTTTCTGCAGGCACCAACCTACAGGAGGCTCCTACCTCAATTCTGTAAGCTACAACTTGCAAGGAAGCACCAAATCCCTTCAATTTTCTCTGCAGCAATTCAACCTGCTGTGTGAGGTTTTCAACCTCACCACTATTAACCCATGTACCATCAAGTTTATCTTGATAGGGAAGCTCCTACTTCCTCAATTTATCAAACTGAATGTTTGTTGATTTATTCCAGATATCAACTCTTTTCTGTATCTGCTCTTCTTCTCTTAATATTCTCTATTTTATTCTTCTATATTCCACATTCTCTATATCTGCTCTCTCTCTCTCTCTTTGCATATCAAGTTGATATTACTTATAGAAATTTCTTGATGACTGCTTGTTTTCCTCTAGGAATTCGAAATGGATGGTCATACCCCTTGGTATTTTGCCTCCTCATTTCTTTATCCAACTCAATTTAAAATCATAATAATAAGTACAAAATTTCATGCTACAGTGGGATTTTGTCTTTTCTTTAGGATACTTGCCTTTGCATCACAAACAATAAAAAATTAAATTACAATGTTTACATTCACATATAATGAAAACTCCAGCTCGCTTATTTAGCCTCTTTTGGCTTGCTGCACGTATGTCTTTTCTTTGGATGTGTTTGTCCTTTCTGTGACTGTGTTTTGTCTCTTTTTCAGCTCTATTTGCTCTTCTTTCCTCTGCTGTGGTGTAACTGTTGCATACGTGTACCTGTGCCTTTTATATCAGTGCATTTTATATAAATATGTAATAGCTGGTGTTAAATCTGGGCAAATTCTAGCTTTTTTCACGCAGCAAGTGTCTTGTTGATGTGGAAGTTCCGCAAGCGGAACATACGTTCATCACAATGGTTTTATATTAATAATTGCCCTCCCATTAAGCCAAGGCATATATATAACCCACGGACCACACGACACTTTTTAATACAATCGCAACAACTTTACGTTAATAATCGCCCTCCACCTTAAGCCTTTGGTCTTATATTACAATCCAATAAATCAAATCACAACCTCTAATATATGAAAGGATTGGGCCCCACATCCGACTGTGGACAACACGTCGCAACGACGATCGGTGGATCAAACAAAAAAATGTGCAATGTAAAATTTTCGATGTGTGATGTTGCGATGGTGTGATATTGCGATTTCGTGATGTTGCGATGGTGCAATGGTGCGATGGCGTGATGTTACGATGTTGCGATGGCGCGATGGCGCGATGTTGTGATGTTGCGATGGTGCGATGGTGCGATGTTGCGATGTTGCGATGGTGCGATGGCGCGATGTTGCAATGGTGCGATGGTGCGATGGTTACGATATTGCGATATTGCGATTGTTGCGATATTGCGATGTTGCGATAGTTGCGATATTGCGATATTGCGATATGCCCATACTGCGATGCTCCGATGCGATTAGGAAGGGTCCCACCTTATGGTACTTTGGTTATTTGTTTATAAAGCGCTCCACTTATATATATGACCTTTGTTTATATGATGCACTTCACATATATGTAATGCATATATACTCCAGCATGGGTAGCAATTCCCGGAATTTGTGTTTATGTTATATGTAACGCTCTGCCTCTATATGCGCTGCCTCTACTGCTGTGATAACGGTTCTGCCTCTATGTTCACGACTCTGCCTCTGCCTTAGCTGTGCTTCTTTCTCTGTCTGTGCCATTGCTTCCGTTCTACTATTTGACTGTTACATTTCGACATTCTCTTCCGCCTGTCTCCTTTTCTTTCTTTGTTCCATCTGCTCCTTGACTCCTTCATTCTCCTTTTGCTGCCTCTTCTTTAAATGACCCTATCTCTGCTACTCGACCCTCTCTACATCTTGCTGATATGCTGCTCTCTTTTCCTGTCTCTGTCTTTGTTGTCTCCTTTGCCATCAATGACAATATTTCCAAAAGATTGAAGGTGGGCCATAGTGTTTCCCACATCATCGATGTGAGACAGAGGAACATAATGTTTGTGAATCAGGATCAGTAGAGAATCAGAGGAGGGTTGAGAACTGTAGAGGTCAACTTCTCTTGAAGATATCTGTGGCACGACACTGGATTTGGTAGTATTTGACATCAAAAGATATGAGGTCATGATGACGAGGCAAAGAATAGATGAGAGGTCAAAAAATATAACCCAAACCCATGGAGGCAAGTAGAAAATGAGATGAGATGTTCCCAACCCGATACGAATGTAGACAAGTGCCATGTTCAAGAGTGACATGTTGCCGACATGACGATGATACTGGTTTCATTTTTCCCCACCATTTTTGGCGAGTACCTATTTATTTTTACACAAGCTTGAAGAGGATAGCATATGCTTGAGATACAAGTTTGTCCTTCAGACAAATCCAACCTAGTACATTTAACGAGCCCTAGGAAGGAGGAATTTGAGTATCATCATTACGACAGAATCCGATGTCATCAGGTTTTAACGAGTCTGACAAAGGAAGAAATCGACATATTTTCATGTTTAGAGAGTTTGAAAAGATAGCGAAAAAGTAAACTCCAACAATCCCTTTTCGTAGATAGTTCCTTAGATCCGAAAAGGTAGAAAACTGTGTCTGAGAAAACCTCCTAGTCGTGATAGGCTAGGGTATTGCTTTTTCATAAATAATCTATCCCAGACTGAAAAAGGGGTAAACATATACTGGGTAGATGTCGTTTCGCAGCCAATTTAATGAGATCAAAACGACAAGCGACTCAACAATCTTTTCATGTTTAGAGAGTCAGAAAAGAGCTGAAAGATGACTCCAGTAGTGACTTTTTCATGTTTTTACCGAGTCCGAAAAAGTATAAAATACAACTCATATCGTCGTCCTAGTCGCGTGAAAACCTGTTGTTGCACAAGAAAGAAAGCGTAAAACCCATTTTTCGACAAAATATAATAAAATATTGGAAAAATAAGCTTCAAAACCTAATTTGAACTTGAAAAGTTATAAATATGACAAAAAGAGTAAAAACATATTTAATTTTACTTTTTACCTCTTGTGAAGAGCAACAGTGAGTTTTTCCTGTGCGAACTTGCGGCGACGATTGTGGACGATCCAGTACATCATTTCGGTTCTCGTTTTTTCCAAGTAAGAGGCGCTTCCCTTAGCCATGTTTCAATCCATTTTTTTTATAGGATTCCACTGTGATTTTGGATCCCTGAGGGGATATTTGCAAATTTAGGGCTCGCCCAATTGGCACGGGTATCGGGCACGGACCCGCACCAATTGGGTTCTTTATGCAAAGGGGTCGCGCCAGTTGGCGCAACTATCAGCAAAACAGTCGTGGCAATGGTGCAACCTAAATTTCCGCTCAATTTTTACAAAAAATGAACCAACCAACTGGAGTTTTGAGTGTTCAAGGGATCTAATGAAGTGTTTGTGACCAGTTTGGTGCAGGTACATAGCCATAATGGTGATCTAATGGAAAGAATGGGAGAATAGAGAAGAATATGAAATGGCCATGGGGAATGAACAATGCATGAACGCTCTCCAGAATTGTAGCTTAAAAAATTTCTTCTTAACACCATGTCTCAGGGCACAACCTGAATTATTGCAGTACTTAATCAGTATCTGGGACGAGGATGAAGAGAAGTTTAGGCTTCAATACCAAGAGTTGGAGCTCGAAGTATCCAACTTTTACTTCATAACTAGATTATCTTGCAGAGTTCTAGTCCCGATTTTGACAGGTACTAGGCTATCTAGTGAAAAAATATCAATGGTAATGGAAAGAGTGTGCCCAGGGGCACGAACTGGATCAGGTAGTGGGAAGGTTTACATCCATACAGTTCCCGATCTAGAACTTAGGGTGGCACTCCATACCATTACGCGGGCTGTGGGGTCGCACGTGCCACACGAGGCTACTAAAACACAGCTCCTCTTAGCATTAGCATGCATGAACCCAACACTATTCGATTGGGCCACTGCCATGACAATGAATATCAAAAAGTAGTTGACGAAGTGTAAGAAGACCAAACTGAAGCAGTTTGGGTGCAGATCTATCTTGGTATCGTTCATCCTCGAACGACTACCAATATTTCAGGTCCAGGGGGCGATAGTCACCAAGCCACTGTTGAGGGAGCCAAGGATGGCTCGATGGGCAGCATTGATGCCCAAAACAGGAGGGGGCCAAAAAATGTCATGGAGGCCCGAGTTATTTGTATGGCTTTGGCGACAGCTGATCATCGTAGAGGATTGGCCCTATGCTGGTACTGACTTCATGGGAGACCTAGATCTTCCACTCCCGGAGGGAGAAGACTAGGATGAGGAGTTGGGTAAGACTGTTTTTGTTTTTATGTACTTTATTATTTTTTTTGGTATACATGCATGTCTTAAAAAAAAATTCTACATGTATGTAGATGTTGGCCCAGAGAGGCTCGCCGAGATGTCGTCGATCGCACGGAGGACCCCTCTCGCTTATGACCCTCATGGCAAGGGTGGCGAGGGGAGTGAGCTAGTCCAGAACTTGGAGGGAATCGCTCGTGGGATCCCTAATTATGCTCGCCTAGAAGACATCCCATTGGCTTATCATAGGCACACTATGGGGGTGCCTAGTTGTCTTCATCGTTTACTGAGGTGATTGGTGTGGGCAGTGACATGCTACCATGAGCACCATGCTGATTCTAAGTCATCTAGGCTTTTCATTTGCACATTTTTGAGAGACATTTTGTCTCCGAATATTATTAAAATAGAGATTTATATTTTTTGGATTTTATGTGATGTACACAAACTGCAAACATTTTGACACACACACACACACACAGATATATATATATATATATATATTTCTGGATGGATATTTTTCTCATATGATGCTGTTTTTTACAAGTTGCGTAAATGTCTATCTAAAACCATGTTAGCTACTGCATCTGTTAATGCATTCATGTGTCTGGGTATATGTTGATATGTAATGTAATAAAAATTTCTTTCCAGTAAATGAATATGTAGATACAGTCATAAAATGGATGAGTTCCTAACTGAATAATGACTATTGAGTTGTAACACTGCAAGCTGTGAGTCCAGATATACAAGTAATGCATGAATACCGAGGTTAACAACCTCATTTAATAATTCCAAAATGGCACTATATTCCACGACATTATTTGTGGTAGGCCCTAGACAAACACCTTGCAAATTGACTAACTCGCCAGCAGGATTGTAGATTACCCAGGCTGCCGAGGAAAGATTCTTGGTACTACGGGAGGCACCATCCACGAAACCGACGAAAGGAGTAATAGACATCTGCACAATCAGGAAGACCCAATCAGCAGAAAGACGCTTACAAAGCACACCACACCACACATGCACAAAAATGAAATCACTCACTTATGTACACACACCACACAATAATAATTCAAGCGTAGTACTTCTTCAGGTACAACCCATTCCTAGGTTGCGCTAGAGGAATACCTTCATAGTCTATTAGCTCATAGGCCCCATTTTTTAATACTCGTTTGATGATACAAGGCCCATGCCACATGGGTTGGAATTTGCGTGCTCCATCTTTAGCATGTGCTTGGTCGTATAAGAGGACGAGGTCCCCTTCAATGAAAGAACGTGGAGAATCCGTTGAATCCAAATGGGCTTTAACCTGATTTTTCTGTGCTTCGATGACCAAAGTAGCCAAGCGGCGAGCTTTTCCAGTCATTCCAAATACATGAGACATTCTTCCTCTGGGGAAGTGTCGGGTAGTAATTCCATAGTCAACTTCAGCGAAGGAACTTCACATTCAACTGGAAGAGTCGCTTCTAGACCGTACACCAACTGAAAAGGCGTGAATCTAGTTGCGCTCTTTACAGACGTTCGATAGGCCCAGAGAGCTGAGAACAATTGGAGATGCCAGTTGGATTTGTGAATACCATTCATTCGTTGAAGCATCATGACTAGTAATTTTTTCACGGCCTCAACCTGGCCATTTTCCTGAGGGTAGTATGGCGTTGGGCTGTCATGACGCAAAACCAACTTCGATGTCAGCTCTGCCATCATGTAGTCCCAAAAACGAGTGCCATGATCGGTGAAAATGGCCTGAGGAACTTTGAAACGCGTAATTACATGGTTGAAAATGAATTGAGCAGTTGTCTTACCGTCAACAGCTAATGTAGGCATTGCCTCGGCCCACTTAGTGAAGTACTCCACGACAAAAATTATATAAGCATTCCCCCCGTCCGAGTGAGGGTTACATGTCATAAAATATATACCCCATTTTGCAAAAGGGCCTACGGTAATTATGGGATGTAAGGGTGGCACATGCATCTTGCACTGAAAGACCTAGCACGCATGAAATTTTCGAATTGCAACAATACAGTCTTTGAATATAGTTGGCCAGAAGTAACTGGCACATAGAATCTTCTGGGCGGTATCATATCCGGACATGTTACCACCACAGGTGCCACTGTGGCAGCCATTCAAGACTTTCTCATCCTCTTCCAGGGTCAGGAATCGACGGAGCATAGAATCAACTCCGACACTATACAAGGTATCTCTGACAATGCGATATGGTTGAGATTGATGCTGAATGCGACGTCGAGCATCCTTCGTCAACTCGGACCGGAAAGTGGATGTCTGAAGGTACACGATGATATCACCATACCATGGATCATGAGTGCTAATAAGAAAGAGTGTTTCATCTGGGATATGATCCTCGGATTGGGACGAAACAGAGTCTGTTGGGAGAGAGTAGATAAGATCAGCAAAAAGCAATGATTTTGTCGATTTGGAAGTGGTGAACTCCAATTGAAATCCTGAAGGATGACAATCCATTTGGATTACTTGCCCCCCAGCAATTGTCGAGACAAGATGTATGTCATGGGGTTGCAGTCGGAAATCACGGTTACCATATGCAACAGGATGTAATGGCAGAACCGTTGAACGTCCTGGACCGTGACAAGCGCCAACTTCTCGACGTGGGCATAACACGTTTCAGTGTTGAGAATATTTCGAGACAGATAATAAACTACAAGTTCATTTCTGTCGTCATCAGCCTGTACTAGAACCATGGAAATCGTGCTAAACGCAACAGCCAAATAAAGGGTAAAATCATGATGATAGTCAGGAGGATGTATTAACAGAGCATTGACGAGCAAGGTTTTAAGCTTATCGAAGGATTGCTAGGAAATCTCATCCCAATGGAAGGGAACGTCCTATTTCAAAATTTGCGTAAACCCTTTGGCCACTTCTGCATAGTTCGGGATAAAGCGACGTAAGAATTTGGCTTTCCCCTATATACTCTGAAGTTGATGCAGCATGGATGGGGATGGGAGATTAATGATGGCCTCGAAGTTGAGGGGGTCAAGGAAAATTCCGTCTTTGGAGACGATGAATCCCAAAAGATGACCAGAATCCACGCAGAAGATGCACTTGTGAGGATTAAGCCTAATATTGTAATGTCTATAGCGGAGGAAAATTTGGCGGAGGTGTTCAGGATGGTCCTCACCCCGAGCTGAATGAGCCGGAAAATCATCCAGATACGGCTAAACAATGTGATGTATGTCATGAAAATCATAGGAAATAGCATGCTGGAAGGTGGCCCCAACGTTTTTTTAATTCGAACTAGAGCTTCTTGTAAGCGAAAGTTTCCCACGGACAGATAAAGGCGGTCTTATGTTGATCAGCGGGTAAAATATTAATTTTATTGTAACCCAAGAAGCCATCCATTAGGGAATAGATCTCACTCCCCGCGTAGTAATCGATGATCTGATCTATAAAGGGAGTGGGGTAACTGTCCTTAGGAAAAGCTCGATTAATGTCTCGGTAGTCAACACAGACCTGTATAGTGCCCTGCTTCTTATGTACAGAGACAATATTAGAAACCCATTCTGTGAGGGGAATTAGATATATGAAGCCCGCGCTAAGAATTTTTTCAACTTCTGCCTTTATAGCTGTGGCTTTTCGGGGATGCACTGGGCGCAGATGCTGACGCATGGGCTTCATACCTGGATAGGTGGAAATTTCATGCACGACTATACTGGGATCAATCCCAAGCATCTCTTCATAGGACCATGCGAAAACATCTCTAAATTCATGAAAAAAGCTTGTGTATACTTGAATCTCTTCGAGAGAACAAGTAACTCCCACGTGAATGTTCTCGACTACCCCCGGTTTGATGGAGATGTCGATAGGCATGGTTTGTGTGATGTTACTCAGATTTCCCTTCGAAAGAACCTCATGGGTTAAAATCGGTGTTTGAAGAGGTGGAGTGGGAACTTGAGATGTGAAGCGCTCTAGACAATTATACATTGCCCCCAGGCTGGGCATGAACGAGGAACAGTGATGTCCATCACTCCACGACATATCTTCAAGAGACATTGTTTTAACGATAGCTTCATCAGAGGGGAAGACTTCTCTTAAAGGATCATGCGAATATACATCACCGAGCAAAGGGGATTGAGAATAAACATCTAGAGCAATGCTCAAAGGAGCATGTTCAGAAGGAGGAGGATCTGATGCAGCAACGATCTCGTAGTAATTAATCTCAACTGGAGTCAAAGGCATCGATTCTCTAAAAGAGGTCACCTGTTCAGGCAAAGGGATGATCCAAGGGTCGTCTGACCTAGAGATCATGTTAACTTGAACGAAGTGCGGTGGTGGTGTGGGAAAAATACCCATGAGGATGGGGTCCTTGAAAAGGCCGGGTCCTACACTTTCGGGGGGATTGGGGATCTGATCCACGTATGGTACATTGTTCTCGGAGGATGAGGTGAAGAAAGACAACTGATCGACAGTGATAATCTTTCCCTCATGAGGAAACTTTAGAAGTCGAAAGAGGGTGGACGGAATGTATAGCATGGTGTGGGTCCAGCTGGGACCAAGAAGAATATTGTAGCTGAGCTTGGCATCAACCACTTCTACTTCTACGTTGATTGTCTTACCCTATAAAGTGATTGGTAAACTCTTTAGAACACCCAAGGGTTTTGATTCCCTACCATCAAATGCCTCTAGGGCATTGGGGGATGAAGTAAGGGCTAGAGAGCCAATGGCCTTCCAGTAGGCAGATGACATAACACAGGTGGAAGCACCTTCGTCCATAACGACTCTATGGATGTTGAGGCTATTGATACCGACTTGTATAACAAGAGCGATTTGATGTGGAAGTTGGGGGACAAAATTTTCCAGGTCGAAGGTGAGAAGACTAGAATTGGTGGGATCAATTCCACCAATTGCGGACAATAGAGCTTGCCGTTGTGATGGGAAAATTTGAAGCATTCCAACATAGAAATTGTGAAAGGTTCTTATGCCATATCCTCAACAATGCTGTAGTGCTGAGTGGCATGGGCGTTTGGATTATAGGAAGATTTTCGTAGAAAACCTTTAGAAGGTGGCCTTACAACCGGTTCAGCGCTGGGCTTCTCAATTTCTAAAGGACCAGAGACAAGTGGGGGAGGTGGGCCATCAACAACTTCCATCCCAACTGCCTGGCGTGATCCAGCGTAATCCTTCGAATGCGTGGCAATCTAAATAGGTGCAGCGCCATTCATCATAAAAACTTGGGACCTAAATGGTGCAGATGGTGAAGGCTACTCGACCATCTGGTTCTGCTGAGATGGGAACGGTTCTTTGAGAACTGCCGGAGTCCCTTTAGAGCCTTTCAGAAGTTGACTAACCTCAGATCGTTGAGGAAAATCTTTGGTGTAGTGGTCTCTGTCACAGATCAAGTAGGGGTACTTCGGTTTGCGTTGGGAACCATCATCAGCATGAGGTTTATAAGACTCTAGTTTTGGGGCATCAGGTTTGGATTTACCTTTTCCCTTCTTCTTCCCTTTGGAGGCCTTTTTCGCAGGATTGGCTTGAACGACATTGACTTCCGTGGTCTTACCAGAATCTGGAGGGGCGAGAAAAGCAGAATTATTGGAAGAATTTGACTTCTGCTTCCCATTAGAGGACTTCCAAGAAGTATGAGAAATGGAACCAATAACACCGTCCACCGATGGGGTAGTTGGTGCTTTAGATGTTCCTGGCCGTGGGGCATCAGCAAGATATCATATAGCGTGCTAGATTGAGAGTACACCAAGTCGAGGTACTGGGCACGAGCGATGGCTTGTTCTTCAGTTACACATGCCCCCATAGCAATATCTTGAGCGATCTTGTTAACAAAGGAGGTAGTGAACCAATGAGTTAGAAGCTGATCAGGAATATCAAACTTGATCAGTCGACGAAGACATCGCCACTCATGAATATGATCAGATATGTGAGTGGCTTTATCCTGCTTGAGAGAAGTCAGGAGATACATCCCAGCTTTGTAACGAACTGGTAACTGGAAGTGTGTCAGAAAATCCATGGCTAGTGTATTAAATTCTTGAAAGATACCACGAGGTAGTTCTATATACCACTTAGCAGCAGCACCAGTAAGAGTGCGTTGAAAAAGACGCAGACGAATCAAGTCATCCACCCAAGAGTTCGAAGAACACCACAGATGGTAGTTCATGACATGAGCTTGGGGGTCCTCTCCAGCTTTACCCTCAAATTTAGGACAATCACCAAGCACCTTGGTCAGAACTGGAGGCCAATAAGGATTGTGAAGAATCATATCATTGGTCAATTTAGATACATCCGGTAATTCCAACATGGCAAGGAAAGGCAACTGAGGATTGAAAGGCATGCCAGGCCCTCCATTGACCTGTACCTGTACTCCACCCTATTTGAGCATAAATTTTCCCCCATTGCTTCTGTCTTGGAGGATTCTGACCATAAGGGGTGTAAGCCGTATAATTGGGTCGATACAGTTGCTGATAACTAGTGTAAGGGGGTTGATAACCAGGATACTGGCCCTGATTATATGTAGGCCCCATTTGAGCAATGTATGGATTTCACTGCTAAGTATAGGTATAGCCTGGTTGTTGAAGGTAATAACCAGAACCTGGGGGCGGGTTGTAAACTGGTCTAGACTGACCTTGCAGGTAATAACCGCCTTGGGGTCGGGTGGGCTGCTGGTAAGTGGGGCCCTGCTGAGCTTGATAAGTATGGCGCACAGGCGGATTAGACTGCGGCATAGAATACATTGGCTATTGAGTAGGGTTAACTAGATGTGCAGGTTTTCCTGGTTGAACAGGTTGACCTGGCTGAGCGGGTTGCCCTGGTTGAACAGGTTGGCCCTGCTGAGCGGGTTGCCCTGGTTGAAAAGGTTGGCCTGAATGAACAGGTTATCCTGGTTGAACAGGTTGACCTAGCTGGTGAAGGACACCAGGTTGCCTCGGTTGAGCCGGTTGGGCTGATGGCAGGATAGGGCTAGGTTGTGCCTGATAATCAGGTTGACCTGTAACAGGACCATAGGATGGCCCTGGCTGTTCAACATTCAGACCGATGGGAAACTGAGGTTGCTGAGGTTGCACCATAGGTTGGGAAGGGTATATTTTCCCCCCAGGACCGTACAACATCCCAGGTTGATACCCCGGTTGGCCTATGGGTCCTTAAGGTTGCCCTGGTTGGACCACAAAGTGAGGCTGTAAAGGTTGACCTTGAGGGTTGTAGGACTGCCATTGTGGGCCGTACACTAACCCCTGCTGGCTCGAAGGTTGGCCCTGTAAGGGTTGTCCTTGCAGGTCATATAGATAACCAGGATAGCCCAAAGGTTGACCTTGGAAGGGTTGTCCTTGCGGGTTAGAAGGTTTCCCAGCTTGGGCAGATAGAAAACCATGAATATATGGATACGCCTCTAGAGTAAGAAAACGTAGAGGGTTTCCCTGCTCATCGTACTGATATGGAAAAAAATAAATAGGGGTACGATCCAGTCTATAATGGGAAAAATAAGGACGGTTGGGATCTTGGGAGGATTGACCAACCACGGAGTTTGACGGTTGTAAGGACAATCGATACTCCTTGGGAGAGATGTTCTCTGGAATAGCAGATGCTATGAAGATGTCTTCAGGAAGTGATGAGGTACCGGTGGACTGAGTAGTGACAGCAAGCATAGATGCAACTACGTAGACAGTAGACCTAACAGGTACTGAGGTGACATGAGGAGACGATGTGAGAGGTGTCGATGATGACATCCCTAACGAAGGAATAACTGGCCTCATGGATGGAGTCGATATTCCCATAGAGGCCACAACGGCCACGATTTGACTTAAGGACCTATATCCTGATGGAAGCGAAGGAATAGGCAAAGACATGACTGAAGACTCGAGGTTTTTTCTGGTAAAAGCTGGTAATCTTCACCAGATGTAGAAATTTCCTCACTAGGAGAAGGACTGGGTGAGTCCATATCTTACCCTACCGCTAGATCTTCTAAAAGACGGCGAGGACTAGGAGGTATAATGACAGCCAAGAAAGGCGATCCTGACGTAAGAGGAGGGAAATATTCCCCTACTCCAAATCCAAACCAAGCGTTGGATAAGGGCCAATTGAACTCAACTAGTCCACCAAAGGGAAGCTCAGATATGACTGGTCCCCCATCGGGAAACTCAGATACAATAGGCTGTTGAGGTTCAGCAAAGGACTGAGAGACCTCTGATGAATCATCTGTGTAAGGACTACCAGTAGATGAAACTGAGGGTTTTGCCACTGTGGCAGTAATGAAAAGAGGAAGAGATAAAAAAAAAACACGGTCAAAAACCAAGGCAAACAATCAAACGGCTGAAAAACAATCTCTAAAAGGGCGTGTGATCGTAGGTGATTAATTTTACCACATTGAAACTGGAAATTTTTCCGTTTCATGTTTTAAGAGTTGAGAAACGAGTAAAAGGTGACTCTATCTCTTTCAATTTGGAAACAAGCGTGAAAGGACAAGCACTTGATGATCTTTTCAAATTTAATGAGTCAGAAAATATCGAAATGACTACTCTGGAAATATAGGCAAAAGGGTGTACCAGATATCCGTGAACTTCCATATACACCTTGGTTAAAAAATGAAAAAGAAATCAACCAAGGACTTGATGTATGTGCAGGTAATCTCCCCGAATGCTGTGTCTAGTGTATCATGGGTATAAGGTGGCAGACTCGGCTTCCTACGGATAAAGGATAGAAACCTAGTGGGGTCTCCCTTTATATACGCGACGGTACGGGGAGCATAAGTCTGTACTAGTGTTGTCTAAAGCCAAAAGGCGAATGACAGCTAATAGGTTTAACGACACTGGAACACGTCACTAGCCTAGACCTCTAGATATTTTGTTAATGTTTCAATGTTGCCTTAAGGAAAATTGAATAACTTTTAGATTTTATCTTCAATTATGTTTCAATTTCAGGCCCTACCGAATGTTATGTCTCAAAAATCCTTTAGATGCACACTACATGCCACAATATATCACTTTGTTCGATGAATAACTAAATACAGGAAGGTTGAGAGCTTTTGAAACAATAACAAAATGATCACAAAACAACCACTACTGTCTATAATGCACACTAATGAAACTAAAAGCTTTTCCTTTAGAGCTTTATAACACTAATAATGTAGAAAAGTTTTCAATTTTCACTAACTAATCAAAAGCAAAAAAAATAAAATGGTTTTTTGTATTTTCAATGTTTTAGAGCAAAATGCACCAAATGAAATGAATAACTAATAAAGAGACCAATTCGAGAAATGATAGCAAAAGAGTAGAAACAAGCAAGTTCACTCAGTGCAAAACACACAATCAGAGCTCAAACTGATAGAGAAATCCCTCAAATCAAAGAGGAATCCCAAAAGACTCATACAAACCATGTGATCTAGGCTCGAAATGAGACAAAGAGAAATTAGAATGGAAAAGAGAGAAATCACTTAAATAACGCAATGATACAATGGAAACCAACCAAACGAATGCAAGGAAACAAAAACAAAGTTGACTGAACAAGAGAAAACCAAAAACTCCTACGGGAGGCTCAACACACAATAGCACCTAGATGCCCTAGGGCTAGAATGTAAAACTGAAAGTAGAGAGCAAACAACCAGAGGATGGAGGTCAAACACATTCAACAAGGACTTGAAGGCACTCAGACAGTCGGAAAAACAACACCAAAACCAAAAATCAGACTCAGAGGGCTCAAAAACAAGTAAACCTAGCACCAAACAGGGTTGGCGCAACTGTTTGGCTGTATCTGGCGCCAAAACAGGGTTGGCACAGGTGCCTAACTAGCAACAAGCGCCAGCTAGCGTGACTTTCAGGCTAAAAAGTGCGCCAATAGAGTTTACTAAGGACAGGAATGAAAAAGAGCAAGCAGAGAGTAGATCAGGTATGGTGGGAGCTGAACAGAGGTTCTACACCAGAAAGAGACAGAACAGAAGAGAAAATCAAGCAGACAGAAGCCAAAAGAAATCAAAAGAGATAATATAAACTCCAATCAGATCCCCAGTGGAGTCGCCAGTTTGTTGGAGAGGTAAATCCCCTCTGCGGACAGAGGCGATCCCTACTAGCCCAGATCGGGTCTAGCAACAATCAGTCACGCAGTGACGCAGGTCTCTAGTTACAAAAATGACAAAACATAATGATCTACCTACCTCAGGTCCTACACAATGGTCATCAAAGAAAGGATGACGCTTTCCATCCTCCGCCTTGGCAGATCACGATCCTTCCACTTAACACGTCGAACACTTGCACTCATGCAAAGAAACACAACGATACAAAACATAGAATCTAAATCTTGTAACCATACATTAGTCAGAGAGGATGTAATTCATTGCATCAAAGACAGAGACACATGAATGAAACCATAATCAAAGTTGCTTATCATTAATAGTAATAAAGGAAAGATACAACCCAAATCTCTAATGCTGGATCTTCCTTCGACGGGGTTGACAGCGGAGCATGTCTCAATGAAGCTCATCGGAAATGGGACAAAGCTCTCTCTCTTCGGCTTGGCTCTCAAAGGTTGTCTGGCGATAATCTCCTTGCTACAGATTCAGCTCTTGCTTCTAGCTTGCTAAGGAAAATAGCAAGCTTATATAGATGGTGGAAGGGGATTTTGGGATCCCTACAATTTTGGGATTGGCCCTATCCTCAAGGAAGCTTCCATGATAGGTGGAAAACCACCTCCCATACATGGAGATCCGGAGCCAAACCTCCCAGCTCATTTTAGATTCTCGTTCAGGAGTTTGTTGGAATCAATCTTCCGCCATTTATTTAAAAAAAAATAATCCTTATTAAGATTAGCATGAGTGAGACATTGGAACAGAGCGCTAGTTGGCGCGCCCTCTTTGGTGGATTTTCCCCATTGGCGCGAGGGCTGAATTGGCTAGTCATGCCAAGGCCAAAAGATCAGTTTTTAGGGTTTTTCAAAGGAAAATTTATTCAGAGGAATGATTTTCCATGTCAAGGGGGATGCCATGAAAGTGGTTTCAAGTTATTTCACTACTCACAGGTCATGGAAAAGGCCCTCCAATGTGCGGGACAAGGGATTGCAGAGACGGTGACAAATTACTGTGTAACAGTGAGTATTTGCAGTGAGGGTTTGCAGTGATTATTGGAGGGTGAGATCTTCAGTGTTAGGATTAGCCTTTCACTTGGAAGATCCATTGGAGGAGGTTTTTTCAGCTGGTGCATCATCTACATCCATCTCCATCTAGTTCTTGAGTTGCAGCTGCTACTCAGTCTTGAGAATGCAACTCCAACATTTTTGCATTTTTGCATATTTCAGCCAATCCTTCCAGAATTTTCTTTAAATAGTATTTGGGAGCTTAGATCTTCACTCCCAATGTTGTATGAGCTATATCATTCCATATCCATGTATTGACACACTCCAACAGCAGTTATTCTTAATAAAACTGCGTTGTCATAGCCTTGGACACTTTCCTGTGTAGCAGTGGTCTTGTATTTCATGTACATGTTTCTTGAGGCTGATTTTGCCTATCTTGAGTAAGTATTTCCTCAAGATATTGGATCTATTTGCTGCTATAATACTAATAATATGGCTAGATGATCTTCTTACATTTTATGAGTTGATGTAACACTGCTCTTTCATTATTATGTTCATGGATTGTTGTAGCTCCAATTTTGGAATATCTTAAAGATATTCCCATTATTTTAGTTTTTCCCTATTTTTGGATATTACAATATATGAAAATGAACTTCATCTTTGATTCAATGAATGCTAGTTACGATAAGGATAGAGGTCTTTCAAATAATAGCAAACAATGAAAGTATGCAAAGAAATCCACTAATTCATCTAACACAATTAGATGAAAATGAAACTCTTTCCTAGACTATCAAATGCTAGTTATGAAAAATAATGTTTCAGTTTCAATGCAAAGGAAAGAATGAAAAATATGTTTTTTTTTTTTAAATTTTCAATGAAAATAAGTACATGATGCACTAATTACATGAAAAATGAAAAAAAACACTAGCGTGAGTATTGTGTAAGATCGAAATTGAATGACTCAATCAAACACAAATCAAATAAAAGAAAACACTCAAAATAATGTTGCAATCTTCCAAACCTAAAGAAAATTTTCAAAACAACCCAAAACAAGAAATGTAATCTATGATTGGAGCAACAAGGAGAAGACTCAATCGAAAAATGAAATGATCATTCAATCAAAGCAAACACTCAAAAGGATCAAGAAAACTTAGTGCAATCGACTTGAGAATGAGACTGACAACAATCAGTGAGACTTGATTTCCAAACATAAGGCTCAGTGCACCAAGACACTTAGAAACCATAAAGGCCTTAATTTACACTGATAGGAAAATAGACAAATGATTGAGAAAAACAAGTCCATAGCAGTCAAAAAGAGTCCTAAAGGCATAATTACACACAAAAAATAATCTAGAGGCAAGCACAACTGACCAAAAGATTCATCGAGGAGGTCAAACCAAATCCTATAAGATTCAACATGACTGTAATGCTATAATCCGTGCCAAACAGGGGTTTGCACGACTGCAACAAAAAAACCTACGCCAATTGGTGCGACTTTTCAAATGAAAAAGCGTGCCAAGCCAGATAACTATGGGAAAAAAGGAAAAACCAAAATCCAATGAGCAGAGGTCAATATTGACACTCTGGAGCTGAACAGAGGTTATAAACTAAGCAAGAAAACCAGAAAAAGACAGATAAGAAAATCAATGATCAAAATTGACCCAATAATATGAAACAACAAACTCACATTGATCCCCAGTGGATTTTCCAATTTGTTAAGTAGGTAAATCCTCTCTGCAGATAGAGATGATCCCTCTTGCCCTAGAGTGGGTCTAGAAACAAAGAGACATGCTAGAGTGTTGATTCCTAATTACTGAATGAAAAGAGGATACGGTAGATCGACCTACCTGGAATCCAACACTTTTTTCGTGGCTGTAATGGTGGTGGCCTCTCGCTCCTGCCTTGGCAAGTCACAATCCTTCTGCAGTCATGCTCTGATACCTGCACATAGAACAACAAAGAAGAACAACATATGACATAATACATTCATTCATAACTACTAGCGTGTCAAAGAGGGATAGGCATATTGCATTAAAAATCTAACATAATAGAAAATGGGAAACAAACAAAAGTCACGTATATGTATTGATAGAAGGAAGAGTTACAACCAATTCTTTGACATCGCAGTCTCTTCCAACAGGGTTCAGCTGAAGCGCGTCTCATATGCTCGTTAGGGGATTCAGACAGGATGACGGTATGGACTCAAGCTCTCTCAACGAAGTTCTTTCTTATTCTATCTCTTCAATATTTTATCTATAGTATACTCAATTCTCCATGTTCAACTAGCTTATGCAAAGAGAGATAGCTTCTTTTTATAGAGGAAAAGGAGGAGGTTAGGATCCCTACAAAGGTGGGAGGGAGGCCTATCCTTTAGGAGGTTCCCATAAGAGGTGGAAACCATAAACTAAAGGAGGGAGTCCATGGTTATTTAGTTCAACCACTCCCAATGACTCATCCTCGAAGTTGTTGGAGTGGAATCTCCACCTCCATTTAAAAAAAAAAATCCATAAATAGCTTGGCGTAGGTGTCTAACTGAGATAGAGTGCCAACTGGTGCAGGGCCCAGTGTTAATATTCCTCTTCGGTGCAAGGGCATAACTGACTACTCGCGCCAAGGAAAAACAAGGGTTTTTGAATCTTTGCTTAGGGCAGAAGGAATATTACTCTCATGTAAAGGGATAGAATGATGGTCTTTGTAAGGCATGACACTGCTTATTGATCACAAAAATGACCCTCCAATGGGCGAGATGGGGATTTTAGGGACAATGAAAAAATGTTGTGTAACACTCACATTGGCATGACCCAATGTAGACAAGCCATGGAACTACTAGTCATGTGCTTCACCTTCAAGGTGCAACACTGCAATATTAATGGCTTCCATTTCTAGGACCTTGTTCAACTAAAAGTAGATGTCAAGTTTTTCTACCCAAGATTTGGCAGTACACTTGGATGACCCATCAAAATTGGGTAAAAATAATATTCCCATAGTGTGATGTCGATCATGATTCTGAATGAATCCACCACTTCTATGATGATGCCTTGATCTTATATTGTCCTTCACTTGACAAAAATCCTGAAAACTCAAGCGATCTTTGAACCTCTGAGTTTGGGATTCATATTCCATAAAATACTCTTCAAGGGATTCTTGCTCCTGAAACCCTTCATTTCCCACAGCCAAAAATGTAGGCATAGTAGAGCGTTGGTAAACTTGTGGTTGATGCACTAGTTGATCATTCCAATGATGAGACATGCCAAAGCCTTCTCCATGATGAAATCCTTTAGGGTATTCCTTGAATCTGTCCATCCTCATATCTTTGATCTCTCTAGCAATGTCTTGCATGGCTCTAAGAAGGATCTTAGGGAACTCCTTCTCTTCATCTTCACCTCCAGATAAAGGGGTTTTTCCCTTGTCTTCTTTGTCATTTCTATAATCAAATCTTCTATGGCTTCTCTTTTGATAACTATTTTCTCTGTTAGTAAGAGGCTCTCCTTCTTCAGATGACATATTGGCTTTTAGAATGCACAGACTGTGCGAAGATTATGCTCTAATACCACTGTAATATTCCCAAATGGGAAAAGCAGGAATATAGTGCAAAATGTTGGAACAATAACGCAGATCACCATTTATAAAGCAAGAGGCCAATATGGAGACCTTTCATATGTTATTACAACAACAATATATATATATAAAAGATGGCCAAAAAGATGCATAATAGGAAATACAAGCCTCCAATGAATAGAATGCCTCAATAAGAGGTGCTGAAATCATATAGAAAAGTTGGAAAACCCTTATAGTGTTATTTTATTGCTTCTGCAACAAAAATTTATTATACATCATATCTAGAGCTGATATGTGCATCAAAAGTTAGATCTATATCAGATCCATGCACTATACAATCTCCTCTAAATAACCCCTCAAGGGTTTTCAACAAAACACAAAGTACAAGATGTAGATCTGAGATCTAAGACTGCAGATCTACTGAAAAATACAGATCTAGAAAGTGTGGCTGATCTGATATGATCAATAAAATATTCTCCTCCAATAGATCCTCAAAGTGAAAGGCAGATTCCCATCACTTAAAAATCAGCTCTCCAAATGGTGTGCTAAACCACTTTGCAACTCCACCTACAGAAATAATGCAGATCTGGAAGTAAATTGCACTGTAGGGATTAAAATAAGGTTGGCCTGATGCCAAGTTCTAAAAATGAGCTCAAATCTCTCCAATAATGTCTTCCCAATGAAGTGGAAACCTCCTCCACTGAAAAGGAGCACTGAAATGGCCTAGATCTAGAGATCTAGTCTCCACTTGTTGCAGCTTGCAAAAACAACCAAACCCTCAACAGGATCTATGCTGTAGTTGAAAGAAGAAGCTTGGACTTAAGCCAAATAGTGGACAATGTAGTGCAAGACTCCTTCAAGAGCTACTTAATGGAAGAGGTGGGATTCCCGATCAGGAACACCCTTTGCTAAACAACACTCTATCTCAACTAAAAATCAAGAGAAAGATATATGTCTAAATAGACCATATATTCAGAGATATAATATACATCAAAAAAATTCATATGGCTGCCATAATATTCCTTAAATAGAATATGAGCTTACAAACCCTAAGCCCCATCCAAAAATATCACTACATTCACACCATGCATCTCCATCTAAAATTGTGTTGTAGCTCATTGATGGCTACTCCTCCATGACATCGTTGTTGATTTGGTCAAGGTTGACCCAGTCAAAGTGATCTAGGCCCTTTCACACCAAGGATGCTTCAATTAAGCTGCCAAGATTTGTCTCTTTCACATTTGGCATTGATTTATTCATTATTAAGGAGAAATATGGACCTCCTTTTCCCTCTTATTCTTTAAACAAAGCAATAAAACAAAATTGAATATTTCAATTAGCTCATGACTAATTGGGAATATTACACCTTGGGAGAATGAACTTTTGGAGGCCTTCCCATGGGTAATTTTGTAAAATTCATGATGTTCTGGAAACTAGACACATAGGACTATTTGACCATTCCTTTAGAATTGGATTTGGACTCCTGAAAGGGCCTCATAAATAGATGCAAACTTCTACTATGCTTCTGTAAAATTATGTTACACTTATGTCATAAAATGTTACACATTTGCATTAGATTCCTTAGGACACTTTTCAAGCTCAGAAAATGTCAGAAATTCGAGGTTTTTCTGTCCTATGAGTTGGAATTAGAGTAATTGAGTTGGTTTTTGTCTCTTATCATGAGGGAACATGTAATTTAATGCAAGGGAGACACACTCCTAGTTCATAGCTGAATTTTAGGGAATGATTTGTAACCTCCCTAAAATCTAGGAAATGACTCATCTCATGTATTTATGATGCATTTTGGATGGGATTTCATCATGATGAGGTTTCATGGTTCATATTTTCGATAAGTAAACTCTCTTTAGCCTTTTTTTTGGGTTGGATAGTCTTATTTTCCAGTGGAGATATTGTAACAACATTTTGGAATGAAATCAAAGACATTCTTGCAGAACTTGTGTTGAGAATCTTGTGGTATGCATTGGAGAATTTTTTCTTCCTCTGTATGTTTATATGCTCATGTTAAATGGTAGATTTTACTATTTCAGAAACATATTTATATGTGTTTATCTTGTAATTTTATAAGCATAAATAATGTATGTTCATGCTCTGTTTTAGACAAGGTTTACATGATATGTCTATTTACTTCTAAATAAATGAATTCACCTCAGTGCTCATTTAGAATCTCTATCACTTCATCCTATACTCAATGACCAATTAATAATGATTTCAAAGTACCTATCTAGCCTCACATGTTCTCTACAAATTGACCTTGGAATTCAGACCTAAAAAACCCTAGATGCACTTAAAGCATCAAACAAAAATCCAATTTAATGAGCTGACACACCTAGCCTAATATCAATAGATATTCAGTCAATCCATTGACTGCAAAGTGAAAACGAGAGAGCCCTCTCTAGTCTTGGTAGGGCTAGCTACCTGACCTAAAGCCTGGTCTGTGGTTACCTTCCTTCAATCCCATTTTCAGCCTTAGGAAGTTGGGGGGAGTGATAACATAAGAAACTTAGCTAAAACCTTAAATTTTGGGTCAACGCGCTTCTCTAGTTGCTCGCCCTTGCTTATGGTAGGTTGAAAGTTCTAGCATAGCACTATCATCACTCTTTTGACTTAGAAAACCATGCCAAACATTTTTGGCAGTGTTTCCTCAAATGGAGGAGAAGCTTCAACCTCTAGAAGTTTCCAGGATGACAGGCTGGATGTTATTCGATGGAGATAGGGTCGAGCTCTCTCATTTGGAGCTTTTGATATTATCAATGGGGGATTGTCCCTTGAAAAGTGGGCCTTCCTCCTTCTTTCATGGGCTCCTAACTCCCTCTCCCTTCCTATAAATTGATCCCAATCCTTCCACTACTAGTTGGTCATTGTTGGGCTAGTATGATCATTCATTTTCCTTTACATCCATGTATTGTGATAAGGCCTAAGCTATTTGGGAGAAGGAGTGCTTTAAGAGCTTCGGTGAAGGACTCAGACATCACCAAAGGGAGGCCTCCAACATCAAGGCCACATTTGTAAGCTCTCTCTTTCATATTTATTAATAAAACATTTGGTGTTTTCTTTCTATATGTTTATAATATTTTACAAAAATAGTCTAATGTTCCTTGATCTGTTAGATAGCTAATATTCAGTGTATGTTTTGTATTATATTATATTTTTTGTTATCTCTTGATCTCCCGTAGGCAATTGTACGCCGCTAGTAGCAAGAAGTGAGCCTGGGGCATATGGATCAATGCCATAATCAAAGGATTTTATCATAGCATCAGGAAGAGGTAGGCCTATTTCCTTTCTCATCTTATTTTGAATATTAGCTAAGAAAGCTTACATTAGATAGTCTCATAAGTTGCTAGACCCACTCTAGGGATAGAGAGACCACCTCTGTCCACAGAGGGGATTTATCTTCACAACACTATTTCATAGGAATTTTCCTCCAAGGAATTGTACAGTTCCTCTAGGATCATCCTCTGACTGCATGCACCACATGTACACCTAGTAACAGTCTACAACTGATAGTACATTGCCTTGGAATCTCCATCTTAACTGGGTAACTTGAATTCTTTGTATGCAACAATTATTCTAGGCTGATTGATCAATTAACTAGTTGATCACTGAGTGAGCAAAAGTTACACTTCCACAACTTGATCTTCCACTAGTTCCTCCAACAATTAGAACTAGTTTAACTAACCATAACTTAATTCTATTTGAATCAAATTTCTATAACTAAAATTAATTCAACATTGGCTTCTAAAATTTAGGAATCACTGCACAACACTGAAACTCATGCCCATAAATGGAATTAACTAAAATAATTGAGTGATAAACACCATGTCACCTTATTTAACTCATCCAAGCTGTCTATCGATGTGGAATTTCTATTTTTCCTAATTTAATTAGGGAAAAATCAAATTAGGAATCTATTACTTTATTTTTCAACACTCCCTCTCAATAAGAAAGGGATTCACACCTACCCCGATCTAACACCTTTGGAATTTATTTCATGAAAAATTTCTCTCCATTTTTTATGCTATTGCAACATCTGCAACTAATAAACAAACATAAAAATAAATAAAAATTATCATTGAATCAATCTGCAACTATCTACTAGGAAAACTATGTTGTTTCCGACTCTGCTACTGAGCCTCCTACTATGTTTCCAATGCTACTATGCAATCCTAAATATATGATTGACATTGATCCTATCATTATCGAATAATGCGGGGCCTTGCAACAAGGGTAATGATCCATGAGGAGAAAACTTCAATGGACCCTGCCCAAATTTCTGTACTTCCGGGGCTAGGGCTTTACGTCACCCCACCTCACACATGTAGGTATGGCTGCATGTGCTCCTTCTTCCAAATTAGCTTTAAATATCCCCCTAATGGAGGTTTATGCTTGAGTGGATGTCTCCAGTCTTCCTTCGGTCTAGTTTTGTTGAAATTGGCAACAAGAAATCTTGAAAATGACATCAAGAAATATTTTAATTTAATTTTCCCTTGAATTAGATTAGAATAAATTTGTAATTCCACATCACATGACAAATTGTACGAGTTAAATAAGTTAGGAAGGCTTAGTTGGTTCAGTTAATTTGAATTGAGGGTGAAATTAGAGGCATGTAGAGAATATCCTACATTATAGGAAACCTAGTTGAGTTTATTTTGAGTTGTAATTAGTTAACTCAATTTATTTGAGTTAAAATCAGTTTAACTAGTTCTAACTGATGGAGGAAATGGAGAGAGGTTAAAGTGTGAAAATTATATTTAATTCATATGCAATGGTAAATCATATAAATGATAATTTACTCATAAATAACTCATTCATGCCAGTTCTGAGAAAGACCCAATTGAGATTGAAGTTAAAGGGAACTGTACTATCAATTGTATAATCATCCATTTTTACAAGTTGTGCATTCAATAAGAGGAAGAGGCTTAATTTATTGTGCAGTTCCTATTGGGGAATTTCCTTGTTAATAGGGTCTAATTACCCAAGGAAAAAACAAAAGGAAATAGGGATTCCTGAGGCCAATAAATTGGTTAAGCATTGAACCGAGCTTGTCTAGGAATCAGTGAGATAGGTAAAGATAGTGCAAAGGTTTCTCAGGAAGATAAAAACACTACAAGGAAAAGACCCTCTAACGGAGGTTATAAAGGAGGTTTTTAGTGTTATAAAATTGGCCAAAATTGTCAAAAAAACATATGCTACCACATTCGTTTCTAGTAACGGAGGTTTTGGTGGAGCTTTTAATAGAAATTGACCACAACTAGAAAAAATGGGTGGCCGGAGGTTACTACGGATGTTTTTCCATTGGTGCTCTTATCAGGTTTGAATGCACCGGTGCGTATTGGTAGACAACGCACCGGGGCGGTCTAAGGAGAATGCACCGGGCCGTTAAGGAAAACAACAACACCAAGCCTGGTGTTGGTGATACAATGCACAGAGCCATTTTAATTGGTCTTGGGATTTGAGTGATGCGGATAGGTCATATAAGCGCACCGGTGCATGTATCTTTATGAGGCACCAGTGCTCCATATCACAGAAAGGAACCGAGATTTATAATTGGTATCGGTGTTCGTGCAGTGCACATGGCATATACAAATGCACCGGTGCTTATAGATACATAAATGCCCCGGTGCGCATTATCACACAAACGCACTGATATTTATAATTGGAATAGTTATTAGTGCGGTGCCCATAGAATCATAAACGCACCGGTGCGTATAGACACATAAACGCACTAGGTTTCATTTTGTTTTTTTAGAAACATCCACCTATGACAGTCCAATTATTGTGATTGTTTTAAATTCATTATTCATCAAAAGTCGACACATATTATAACAATATTCATATTAATTACATTTTTATTAATGCATTTGAATGTGTTGTTTGGATTAATTTGTTATATCATATCGGAATTATTGTGTTTTTTAAAATTCATTATTCGTCAAAAGTCGACACATTTATAATCTTATAACAATATTCATATGAATTAAATTTTTATTAGTGAATTTGAGAACGACAATGGAGAACGCAATAGAATAAATTAAAATAAATATTATGATTTTATATATATATACATATATATATATATATATATAAGACAGTCTTTATCATACAAGATGGGACAATTATTCGTATCCCTTTGTCTTTCAATTGGGACACTATGTCCATTACATTAAATAAAATGTCTGATTTCACAGACATATTTCAAAAAATAAAACGCCTTGATTTAATATCGAAATTACATTGTGATCATTATTCTTCGCTTCAACTGCTGCCACTGCCAAAGCTACTTCCATGACATGGGTTATTTTCAGGAATATTGTTTTCACGACGTTGATTGTTTTCTTTTTCTTCATTTTCCATCTACAAACATAAAAATAAATTGAAATGAGTGTATATACATTGGTGAGAATAATGAAAATTCCAATATTAAATAATATACATCAATGTAAATCGAAAAGAAAAATGTCATACCATAGCAACAATTGACTCATAAACTATACACATTCTTTCAAAACCATGTACCATGCCATCTTTCAAAATTTCATCTGTTGGCGCAGTTCCATACTTTGTTTCCTGCAAGATTTATACCCCATAACAAATCATATATTTAATATAAAATGTGATTTTTTTCTATTAATTATAGACGAAGCTAATTAAAATAAGATCGATAGATGCTTACAAGTTCCACAATTAAATTCTGATATGCCAACATATACTCACAACCCATATTTAACCCAAATTCAATCAATTCGTCTGATGATTCTTCTTTGTATGTTAGCACCTGTTTGAAGACATTCAATGATGATTTTTGTAAAACAACTTAAAAAATACAAAAATGAAATCTAGTTAAGTTGTTATAAGGAAGTAACAATTACTCACAAACTTAGAGATCAACCATTTTCTTCCTTGTCGTCTTGTTTTATGTGCTGAATGGGTTCCATTTTCTTTTATTTTCTGCAAGAAAATTCTTGAAAATTAATAGTTAATGCTAAATTGTTTATTTTTTGTACCTAATGATCGAAAAATTCAATGATTACATATTACATTTGAAGCACATTATTCTATTCCTTCCACTAGATCCCTCAAACTTTTGTAAAAATTTTTCCCCCTTTCATTAACTTCCAGAACCACTCTAGATGAGCCAAGGAGGAATTCATTTTCATTTGCATGTTCTATTTTTTTTCTTTTCTTAGAACAACATTCCTTTTCTGAGTTGTTTGTCCTTGTAGAACATTAAACAGATGTGAATTAGTAGAGTGTTTGACACAGTTATCTAATAATTTTAAGTATATTATTAATGATAATTAAAAAAAATAAACTCATATTGGATCGATAATATTGTTTCATTCACTTGATTCATCTTTTTGCAAATTTTCCATTAAAATTTTACGCTCTTATGGTTGTCGATAAAAAATAATCATATCGAGCTTCGCCATTTTGTGGCTCTGCATGATACACAGTAAACAATACATATTAGCTAAAGTTACATATAGTTCAAAAATAATATTTTTTATAAAGAATTTACAAAGAACTTGCCTTTTTTGCTTTTCTTGATGTGCTAACAGTATTTTTGTTACTTGATATCTTGTCAGTCATTACTTTATTAATCTGAAACTTGTAGCATATCACTCATTAATATATTTATAAACAAATTCTCAACTTTTCAGTTAGAAAATAAATCTCGAGACACCGGTGCACCTTTCATGAAACTCGCACCGCCGCCGGTGCATGTATATATTAACAATGCACCGCCAAACAGTATAATACGTCGTACGGTGCATTCGGTATTATAAATGCACCGCAAAAATAGTGTAATAAACCTAACGGTGCGTGGGGTAATATAAATGCACCGCAAAAATGGTGTAATACACCGTACGATGCTTTCCTAGTTAAAGAGAGCACCGATGCCCTATATCAGATTTGGCACACGGATTTAAAAAAAAAAATTCAATTTTTTACGACACAGAACTTGCGCGGTGTGCAGGGTGCACTGATAAAGAAAAATCCATTTTTTCAAAAATTCACGCAATTTCTGAATGGATTGGGATTCGGCTATGCAAGTCATCCTATGGGTTGGAAGTCAATCTAAAATGAAAAACCCTAATTATGAAATAACAGAAATAGGGAGAAGAAAGGGAAAAACAAAAAAATAAAGGGTTAAGGGTAAAAATGGATAAAACTACAGGAAAAATAAAAAACTGCAGAAAAAAGTAAAAAACAGAATTAAATTTAATCACGAAATGGTTTAAAATTCTATGATAAAGGACTTGAATCACCAGAGTTTTGGTTTCTGATTTTCTGAATACTTCTTTTGGAACGTATTTCACCATCCACAGTGCCCTCATGCTCTCTTGCTCCAAGTCTATCTCCTGCAAAAATCTGACTGAAATAGTTTAGCAAAAATAGTGAAATAATGAAAAGTCTTTAGTATTTAAAGAATTATTTTATCAAATTAGATTTTCGAAAATATTTTGCCGCCCATTTTTTAAATTGCCGCTTTTTTTAACGTAAACAAAATAGAGTTGCATTTTTTTATTTGCGTTTATTCGTTTCCGGTGCTCGTAGATGTGACGCACTGGTGCGTTTTATTAATACTACACACCGGGGCCTGTTAGGATAATAAGCGCACCGGACTTTTAAATTTTTTATTTTTTATTTTTTTGTATGTAAGATCATAAAAAATAATGATAATTATAAAGTACATGAATTTATTTTCATTATTTTCTAAACTTTATATATGTAAGATCATAATAAAATAATGATAATTATAAAGTACATGAATTTATTTTCATTTTTTTCTAAACGTTATGTTACAAAAATTCGTATTATTCTAGATTTGTTATTTTACAATTATTTGCAAATTTACGAATTTAGATATTTTAATAAAATCATTTCACATTAATACAATTAAAATTTTCACATTAATAGAATTAAAATTTTACAAATTAAAATTTTACATAAAATTACATTAATTATTACAATTACAATTAGAATTAAAATTACGATTACAATTTTACATTAATTTCACATACATGAATTACGATTAGAATTACAATTACAATTTTAATTTTACATTCAATTACATTTACAATTTTACATATAATTACATTTACAATTACAATTACAATTTTACAAATAATTTACAGACAATTCAATTAAAATTACAGTTACAAATACAATTACATTTGCAATTTTACATAGAATTACATTTACAATTACAATTACAATTTTACAAATATTTTACATACAATTCAATTAAAATTACAATTACAAATACAATTACAATTTGTGAAATTTACATACAATTAGAATTACAATTAATATTTTACAATTTTTCATATATACAATTACAATCATTTCATAATAAATTAATAATTACAATTACAATTAAAATGTTACATTAATAAATATTTTACATACAATTACACTTAAAATTAAAATTAGTACAAATACAAATACAATTTTACAATTTTACATTGAATTAAAATTTAAATTACAATTACATTCACGGCATAATATTTAATAAATATCATGGTCATTTAATATTATTAAATTAATTAATCAACATCATCACGATCATGATAACCATCGTACAAACATCATATGACTAATAAACACATTCAATTAACATCAAATTAACATTATATATTAACATCATCACAACACAAACATCAAATATACATCTCAATATAATGTCAAATAACTCATGTGCCTATCACATATACACATCTATTTGCAAACTAAACATTAAATGAACATATCTAACATGATTAACAATATGTGCCACATCATGATGATCATCAACATGAAAATTAAGTACAACTGCAACATGAACATAAAATACATGGACCATAATGGTAAAAATATACAACTGTAATATAAATCATGTCATGGATCAAGCTATGGTGGTAGTATAACAACATCATGAATAACACTAGTAGAAGTGGATGCGGCCTGCTCAATAACGCTGAGTGCAGCCTCAACAGTCGATGGTCGACTTGCCTGCTCATGATCATGATGATCACTAGTACTGATGGATGCATCCGCTAGTGGTAGTACAACATGATCAATATGAGGCGCAGTAGTAGTGGAGGCGGTCTGCTCAGTCAATAGTACTGCAGCCTCGGCAGTAGATGGTCCAACTTGCTCATGATGATCGTGACTAGCACTCATGGTGGATGTTGCAGGCTGCTGACTGGACGTGGCCGATGGTCCAACTTCATCTCCATGATGACTAGTGTCAGATGCTGGCAGTGGAGCCTCATGTTGATCATCAGGCGCATCGCGAGGTGAACGATTGTGAGATGCATCTGAGTGGCTGCTGGCAGACTCTCCATCACGTGCCGCAACTCGACTACGCCTATAGCTACAGAAAATCCTCCTCAATCGCGTAATAGCTATCGTAGCTCCTACGACATGCCACATCAGGCCATACATGTCACGCGGCATGCCTCTTCACATTTGTATTAATCTATCATCACCCTGTATATCTCTGTAATGAGCGGGCCTGATGCCAGCATCTGAAATCAGCCACAGAGTTGGCTGCCCAACTCCATCTGGTATATGGTCTATGGTCGACCACGCTTAGCAAAAGGCGGTACTGGTGCACCATGAGGCGCATGAGGATCATCCTGATCATCTGGCGCATAAGCCATCTCCTGATCGAAATCATCAGGATCGACACCTGGATCATGTGGTGGATCTGGCATCTCATCGCCATCAAAAGACCCAATGTCTACAAAATATATACAAGTACACAACAATAATTAGACAATTTCATTACATAATTTAATAAAAACAAGTTAAAGAACATGTTAGAATAAATATAAATAAAATAGTAATATTACCTCTATCATCTAGTGGCTCATCAGGAGTGAAGAGGATGTTGGGACACCCTCCCCAATCTAGTCCAACATAAGGACATGGGACCATAATGAAGGGATGCAGCCCGCCAACGTTGGCTAGTAAGTCCAACGAATCATGTGATATCCTCACTAGAAACATAGTGTCTCCCCTCTTGGGCATCATCTAACCCCACATGCGCATCCAGGCCTACAACATCGTCCTACGAGGATGTCGAACAACTCGGTCCCATCTCTGGAAACCTCTCAAAAAATAAACAAAACAACTCTGAAGAAAAAGGGAAGTTGACCCTCTCTTGTGCATGAGAAAGACATCTATCTAAGGCCATACAAAACTGTCGGAAAAAAATGGTAGACCACCTGACAAGTCGTGGCTACTGTACTAAATAATCAACGTACTATAAAAGCATGCAAATAATGCATTTCCCGTCACTGGTGTTGTGCGAAATGATCAAAGCGATAATAGAGAGGCATTGCATGTCATATCTACCAAAAGAACCTATACGTAACTGACCTCCAGGTACCTAAAACTCTGAAGGAGAAAATACATGTGCTCCAATGTATCTCTGAGAGTAAACTAACTGACTCCCTGCTACACAACTAGGTGGCATGTTTGGGAATGAGGGAAAATCCACCCCTCTCCTCGATAGTCCTGTAATAAAATAAATTTCCTCCTCAGTGGGTGTGTACCACTGGTTAGGACCAACCTGAAAATCCTGTCGGTGGACATTCCACCTACCGATAAGATGTCTCAAAAGCACACTATGGGCCTTTAGCCTGGAAATAGCCTCCTCATAGAACTTGAGGAGGCCTAACTACTCCCGAGCACGCGGGATGAGACACCAGGGGGCATCATATCTCTCTCGGCAAATCATGTCATACTATTCTGCTTGTTGTTGTTGTTGTTTCTCTTGTTCTCTCTGAATCATTGCCATATTAAATATTTTTTTTTATTAAAACAGAAATGTGCTTATAAATATACATATATAATTTTTTTTGAAAAAAAAGCACACATAAAAGTCGGTGCTCCATAAAAACAGTCACGCACCGGTGCTGGTGCATTATAATATTTTAGCGCACTATCCTTGGGCCGCTAAAGAAACTGACCGCACCAACTTCGGTGCCGATGTCTATTTTTAAAGCACCGCAGACTGTTTATAATTCAGAATAGCGGTGCGCTGACTGAAATATACGCCCCGACCCATATAGTCGTGTTAGCGCACCGATTTCGTGACAATGAAATAGTTGATGGTGCGGTCTTTTACTTGGACACATCATTGACCCTCTCGAAATGAAAAATGCGGTGCGCTGACATAAACCGGGGCAGAAAATGCAGTCAATGCACCGCACTGTGATTGTCGGGGTCAACGGTGTGCCTAGATAAATGATCACACCGCCTTTTTATTTTATTTTTATTTTTAATTTAAAATTATTTGGGGCCGCCTTCCGGAACCGCCCCAGAAATGGTGCAGTTACCGTTAGCACCGGTAGCAGTGCTGCCTGTAAATTTTATAGGTAGCACCACGACCGGTGCAAGCCGAACAGATTGAGCGCACCGCGTGACAATTTTTTTTTTTTTTTTAAATGGTTATTTTTAGGTTTATTTAAATATCTAATTCGGTAAAAGGCTTAATTATAAAAAAATAGAAAAATACCTATACATTTCGCGGTCGAGGAGGCATATTGGCTGTAAAATTTGGAAAATAAAATTTGGCCACTATTTTTAAAAATGTAAGCTGTAGATTGGTTGGCAATGCAAAGTAGTAGTGCGTGCAATGGGTGCAATGAGAGCACCGATGGCAAGGTGTCTCAGAAATAAGAAAATAACACTGGGGCTTGAGAGCTTTGGAGCACTGAGGAAAGTGAATAATGAAGTTTTTTGGCCGTAATACTTTTTTTTATTAACCCTGTTTCGGTGCGCGAGGTTTTATAAGTGCACTTGTGCGGTTAGGAAAACTGCACCGGACAGTATCAATTTTGGTGCGTTGTTTATAATGCCCCAGGGTGTTTCCCTAACTGCGCACCAGGATGTTTCAGGTTCAGCGCGAAAATTTTATGATGCATCGGGGTGGCGTAATGGTAAAGCAAAGGTACGTAATAGTCGCAAAGCACCAGTTTTTTGGCTTTAATATATATATATATATATTTATTTATTTATTTATTTTATTTTATTTTATATAACGCTATTCCAGTGCGTGCTGTTTCTAGCGCACTGGTGCTCTTAGAGAAGAACACACCAGTTTGTTTCTATTTTGGCGCAATGTTTTATGATGCAACGATGCGGAAGAGTATTGATGCCTCAGTGCGTTACAGTAATTGGACGCCCCGGTGGTGTGTACTTAGCGCATGCTATCCGGTGTGCCAATGTTCGGTGCACATTGGTGCATTCTATAGTATCATGCATATCGGTAATTGATAGCTCAAGAGCACTGGAAAACTAAAAAATCCAGGTTTTTTGTCATTTAATTTAACCCTTTACCAGTGTGTGTTATTTATAGGCGCACTAGTACTCTTTGCTGCAAACGCACTGGTTGGTTTGTGTTTTGGCATGTTTTTTTATGATGCAATGGTGCGGTTTTTATCTATCGCACGACGTGGTTTCGGTGTTGGTGTTGTTTTTTATAATGCACCAGCGCAGACGAGTTGTGAGGCACCGGTGCTTTATTATATTATGACGCACTGGGCATATGTGTATGGAGTGCACGGTGTCCAGTGTGCCAATGATTTGGGCCGCATTGGTGCTTTATTTTTTTGAGAGCACCGGGGCGAGTTTTAACAATAAGAGCACCGATAGGAAAACATCCAAAAAACCCTCCGCCCGCCAACCTCCTCTAGTAACCTCCACTAGAATCAGATGTATGGAGTATTTTTCTTTATGGTTCCTCAAAAACATATGCTAGAGGGTCTTTTCCTTGTAGTGAAAGCATTGTAATATTCTCAAATTATTTGACTTATGCAATATATAGATAGCGAGGTTTTTAACTGAGTCTTTCCCCAGATAAATATTTGTGTTGTGCGATTGAAATTATTTCTCTTTCTTGTTCAAGTGATTATGCATTCGTAATTGGCTTTCACAATTTGTAGAGTTTATTCAAGTATTTTTTTAAGAATATTACAAGATCTGTTGAATCTAAATGGATTTTATACATGGTATCAGAGCAAGAATCAGTATAGAAGAGAAGAATGCGAGTTTGTTTTGAGTAGGTGAATCGAATTTTCATATCTACTCTTTAGGACCAACAACAAGATCATGATGTCTTTCTGTGGATTGAGACTCGAACATTCCCTTGAGGGTAGCTCAAATTACATTGCTTGGAAGGATAATATGGAAGCGATGTTGGACGATAATGGGCTGAAGGAGTTCATAGACAATAATATTCATTAACCTCCATCAAAAAATGCTCAAGATCTGACATCATGGAAGAAGAATGTAGCGAAGGCAAGAAGGATTCGATTGGAAGGAGTTAGAGATCATATTGTCTTGACTTTCCATGGGAAGAAAAATCCAAATGTTATGTGGAAGGAATTAATAGATTTTTTTTTTCAGAAAAAAGGTGACCACAGGAAGCTGGCGTTGAAGGAAAAGCTCAGAAAAATCAAGATGGAGGACGGTGACACAATACCAAAGTACTTGAACAAGTTCATCCAATGTCAGGATGAGTTTGGAAGTGTTGGTGTAACAACTTCTGAGGATGATATCGTGAGCCTAGCACTTATAGGCCTTCCCAAGAGCTGGCACAACTACCAGGATTTGGTAAATGGGAGGGAGAAGCTACCATAGTGGGAGTGATTGTGGTCCGACTTGGTACAAGAAGAGATAAGGTGGAACACCAAAGATGTGACCTCTTCCAAAGAAGAAGAGGAATTTGCATTAGTCATAAAAGGAAACAAAGCCAAGGGAAAGAATTCCCAAGGCCAAGAGGGCAAGAAGAAATACTTTGCCAACATCAAGTGTTTTCACTGTCACGAGTTTAGGCACTATCCCACGAAATGTCCACAGAAGAAGGAAAGTAAGAATGAGCCTACAGTTGCAGTAACAAGTGAAGTTCTATCTTCACAATTCGAACTTGATTTCACTCATTGCATGCATGGAAAGAAATATAATGGGCTGCATGTGGTATCTTGAAAGTGATGCCTCATTCCATATGACGAGGAATAAATATCTCTTCAGTGACTTAGAGGATAAGGACCTCAAGAAAAACATTGATTTTAGAGATTACGGGAGGTATAACGCGACCAACATCGATACTATTACCTTTCAGAGGGAGTCAGGGTCCCCTCTCAGACTCATAGATGTGTTGTTTGTTCCAGGAGTAAGGAATAATCTTGTTTTCGTCACAGTACTAGCAGACCGTGGCAAGTAATTACAAGTTAACTTTCTGAATTATTAAGTAAAATTAGCAAAGTAAACACAACTGCAGCCTACACATTTACATATCATTTACTAAACATTATGCACACATGACTAAGTGAAACCGATTTTTCCGACAAATGTCCCCGGAAAAACCCAATGTGGGAAATCCGACGCAGCTATCTCTAGAGGATTTTATTATTATGAATAACTTGAATAAAACAATATATGGGCACCAAAATGGTTTTCCATACAACGAATTGACATGGTAGTAATACCTATTTCACTTGGAGACAGAAAATATGGTTGATTCACACCCTCAAATGAGATTTATAGAATTTGAGCCCTTTATGGCCCACCGAAAGCCCTAGTACTGTCCCTCAGCCCTTTGCATCAACCTCTACGCTACCATCGATGGCCCTCAACCTCTCAGGGGTTATGCTGCCCATGTGATGCACTAAATGGGCCTGCGTCACTCCTGAAGGGTTGCTGCTGCCTTTGCATTGCCTTATGTGTGGCTTTGGATGATCTGCATATCTCTGGTTGGCCTCTGCTATGCTTGGTACATTGAATCTCTACTGTTGTTGTATTCTTGGCCTCAGATCAGTTCATCCCTTGCCAATATCTGCCCCTCACTGCACTGCAAACTCACTTCAAAATTATTAGCAAACAACGCCCTAGAATTTCGACTTAGCTTCAGTGCTCTACCAATGTGTGTGTTCTACAACTGACCCCAAGCCCTTCTCTTATAATTTTCTTATTGGAAAACCAATGTCTGCGATCTAATCTCTAATCAATGGAAAATATTTGAAGCTGCTTGATCCACGTCACTTAGAACATTCTCATCACATTTTTAATTTAATTCACTTTAATCTTTTAATTTTACTAAGTTATACTTAGGGTCCTTAATTAAAAATATTAATTATTTGAATAACTATCAAACCAGATGGAATTTCTCCAAACTCTTTCTTGGTCTTGGATATCTCATGTACTCAATTTCCTCCACAAAATTTCAGAGTTAGAGCACATCTGATGCTACCCCAAAATCTCAACACTCCCTCTTAGTGAGGAGTGTGCTCTAGGAATACTTCCATACTAAAGAATTGCCCTGTTCTCTGGCATTGGTCCCCACACTGATGCTTGGCATGCATCCTTGCCTCACTGCGCTGCTGCTCTATGCACTACTGGCCATAACTCTGCCACAATGACTAGCACATATGTACTGCAACTCCCTCTCAAATTGTTGCATCGTGATGCCAACTTCTGCATTTAAACTCAGTTGCTGAGAAGTAAGCAACCGAAGGACCCCTGCCCAATCAATGAAAAATAAGTCAGTTGGGTATGCATCTCATCACTGAAGCTCCCTTGGCTGCTGCACTTTTCTTTCCTCTTGAAGCCACTGCGCTGCTACAACTCCATACTACGTAAGCACTACCTTCTCTGCGATGTTGAAGTCCCTTTAGTGCCTCTATGATGTTGCTTCTACACTGCTGCTGCCTCTGCACTGCACTTCTCCCATATGCAACATCCCAACTCTACCCTCTACTTTACTATGATCTGCTGCACCCATTGCTCCACCTGTCCCGCTACCGTCTTAAGGCTCCCATAGCTCGTATGTGATCCAAGACTTTGGGCACCTCAAGGATCCTACCTTCCGTCTGTAGATGCTCTACAGATCAATATCGCCCCACCTCTTCTCTCAAGGTTCATGTGCACTCATGGCTACAACATCATCAGAGCCATCATCTTCTTTAGGTTTCGCAACCTTGGAATCATCTTTCTTGTCCTTTTTCCTTAGAGGAAAAGTGGTGGCGAAGTGTCCAAGTTCACCACACATGAAGAATTGGATCTTTGATAGATCCCTCTTCTTCTTCTCTTACTGCTTCTTGAATGCAAGGGTTGCATATTCCTCTTCCTCCTTCTTCACTTTGCTGGATCTGCTGCTATTTTTTCTCTTAGTCATCAAGCGGATTTCCTCTTGTCGGAGGATAGCTCACATGTCGTCCCAACTTGGAAGGTCATGTATGCCCAAGATGCTTTGGACAAAAAATTCCCATTCATCTGAGACTGCATTTAGAGCAGTCCTCGCCATGACATCATCCTCCACTTTAGCCCCCATGGAAATCAATAGATCTGAGATCGTCTACAGCTTGAAGAGGAAAGGATCGGTTTCATCTCCCTTATTCATCACGAACAAACTCATCTGGTTTTTAATATTCCAAATTGGAAATAGCAAAAATATAGCTCATAAAAATGTAAAACACAGAAGATCTAAATATGAAATAGGAGAGATAAATATGCAGCCATAATTTTATTAAGATATCAGCAGAACTATACAAAAATATCATGAGGGACAAGCCACTCAAGCAATGGGAACAAGTCCCCAATGAACAAAACAATCAACACATGAGTTGCTGCAACTGTATAGAATGCCAGAGAGAAGTGACAACGTTGTCTATATCAGTGTAGTTTCTGCTGAATACATATATAAATTAAATGTGGCTAATATAAACAAAAGAAATTCCTAGCAAAGAAGATGTGGGCTCTAATACAACATTTCTAGCCAATCCAGAAAAGATTACTAGAAAAATGTACAATGTGACAAATAACCTTGGGGTTGAGATGTCACTGAAAACTAGATCTAAGTAGAATGATGCTATGACATATCTATAAATAGCACCGGGGCTTGAGAGGTTTGGAGCACTGAGGAAAGTGAATAATGAAGTTTTTTGGCCGTAATAATTTTTTTTTATTAACCCTATTCTGGTGTGCGAGGTTTTATAAGCGCACTTGTGCGGTTAGAAAAACTGCACCGGACAATATCAATTTTGGTGCATTGTTTATAATGCCCCAGGGCGTTGCCATAACTGCGCACCAGGATGTTTCAGTTTCAGCGCGAAAATTTTATGATGCATCGGGGCGGCATAATGGTAAAGAAAAGGTGCGTAATAGTCGCAAAGCGCCAGTTTTTTGGCATATATATATATATATATATATATATATATATATATATATATATATATATATATATATATATATTTTATATAACGCTATTCCAGTGCGTGTTGTTTCTGGTGCACCGGTGCTCTTAGAGAAGAACACACCAGTTCGTTTCTATTTTGGCGCAATGTTTTATGATGCACTGATGTGGAAGAGTATTTACGCCTCGGTGCGTTACAGTAATTGGACGCCCCGGTGGTGTGTACTTAGCGCACGCTATCCGATGTGCCAATGTTCGGTGCACATTGGTGCATTCTATAGTATCATGCGTATCGATAATTGATAGCTCAAGAGCACTGGAAAACTGAAAAATCCAGGTTTTTTGTCATTTAATGTAACCCTTTACCAGTGTGTGTTATTTATAGGCGCACTGTTACTCTTTGCTGCAAACGCACCAGTCGGTTTGTGTTTTGGCACGTTTTTTTATGATGCAACAGTGTGGTTTTTATCTATCACACCGCGTGGTTTCGGTGTTGGTGTTGTGTTTTATAATGCACCAGCACAGACGAGTTGTGAGGCACCGGTGCTTTATTATATTATGACGCATTGGGCATATGTGTACGGAGTGCACGATGTTCAGTGTGCCAATGATTTGGGCTGCACTGGTGCTTTATTTTTTTGAGAGCACCGGGGCGAGTTTTAACAATAAGAGCACCGATAGGAAAACATCCGCAAAACCCTCCACCCGCCAACCTCCTCTAGTAACCTCCGCTAGAATCGGATGTATGGGGTATTTTTATTTGTGGTTCCTCAAAAACATATGCTAGAGGGTCTTTTCCTTGTAGTGAAAGCATTGTAATATTCTCATATTATTTGACTTATGAAATATATAGATAGCGAGGTTTTCAACTGAGTCTTTCCCCAAATAAATATTTGTGTTGTGCGATTGAAATTATTTCTCTTTCTTGTTCAAGTGATTATGCATTCGTAATTGGCTTTCACAATTTGTAGAGTTTATTCAAGTATTTTTTTTAGAATATTACAAGATCCATTGAATCTAAATGGATTTTATACATGGTATCAGAGCAAGAATCAGTATAGAAGAGAAGAATGCGAGTTTGTTTTGAGTAGGTGAATTGAATTTTCATATCTACTCTTTAGGACCAACAACAAGATCATGATGTCTTTCTGTGGATTGAGACTCGAACATTCCCTTGAGGGTAGCTCGAATTACATTGCTTGGAAGGAAAATATGGAAGTCATGTTGGAAGACAATGGGTTGAAGGAGTTCATAGACAATAATATTCATTAACCTCCATCAAAAAATGCTCAAGATATGACATCATGGAAGAAGAATGTAGTGAAGGCAAGAAGGATTCGATTGGAAGGAGTTAGAGATCATATTGTCTCGACTTTCAATGGGAAGGAAAATCCAAATGTTATGTGGAAGGAATTAAAAGAATTTTTTTTCAGAAAAAAGGTGACCACAGGAAGCTGGCGCTGAAGGAAAATCTCAGAAAAATCAAGATGGAGGATGGTGACACAATACCAAAGTACTTGAACAATTTCATACAATGTTAGGATGAGTTTGGAAGTGTTGGTGTAATAACTTCTGAGGATGATATCGTGAGCCTAGCATTTATAGGCCTTCCCAAGAGCTGGCACAACTACCAGGATTTGGTAAATGGGAGGGAGAAGCTACCATAGTGGGAGTGATTGTGGTTCGACTTGGTACAAGAAGAGATAAGGTGGAACACCAAAGACATGACCTCTTCCAAAGAAGAAGAGGAATTTGCATTAGTCATAAAAGGAAACAAAGCCAAGGGAAAGAATTCCCAAGGCCAAGAGGGCAAGAAGAAATACTTTGCCAACATCAAGTGTTTTCACTGTCACGATTTTAGGCACTATCCCACGAAATGTCCACAGAAGAAGGAAAGTAAGAATGAGCCTACAGTTGCAGTAACAAGTGAAGTTCTATCTTCACAATTCGAACTTGATTTCACTCATTGCATGCATGGAAAGAAATATAATGGGCTGCATGTGGTATCTCAAAAGCGATGCCTCATTCCATATGACGAGGAATAAATATCTCTTCAGTGACTTAGAGGATAAGGACCTCAAGAAAAACATTGATTTTGGAGATTAGGGAGGTATAACGTGACCAGCATCGATACTATTACCTTTCAGAGGGAGTCAGGGTCCCCTCTTAGACTCATAGATGTGTTGTTTGTTCTAGGAGTAAGGAATAATCTTGTTTTCGTCACGGTACTAGCAGACCGTGGCAAGTAATTACAAGTTAACTTTCTGAATTATTAATTAAAATTAGCAAAGTAAACACAACTGCATCCTACAAATTTTCATATCATTTACTAAACATTAAGCACACATGACTAAGTGAAACTTATTTTTCCGACAAATGTCCCCGAAAAAACCCAATGTGGGAAATCCGACGCAACTATCTCTAGAGGGTTTTATTATTATGAATAACTTGAATAAAACAATATATGGGCACCAAAATGGTTTTCCATACAACGTATTGACATGGTAGTAATACCTATTTCACTTGGAGATAGAAAATATGGCTGATTCACACCCTCAAATGAGATTTATAGAACTTGAGCCCTTTTTGGCCCACCGAAAGCCCTAGTACTGTCCCTCAACCCTCTGCATCAACCTCTACGCTACCATGGATGGCCCTGTGTCAACCTCTCAAGGGTTACGCTGCTCATGTGATGCACTAAATGGACCTGCGTCACTCTTGAAGGTTTGCTGCTGCCTTTGCATTGCCTTATGTGTGGCTTTGGATGATCTGCATATCTCTGGTTGGCCTCTGCTATGCCTGGTACATTGAATCTCTACTGCTGTTGTATTCTTGGCCTCAGATTAGTTCATCCCTTTCCAATATCTGCCCGTCACTGCACTACGAACTCACTTCAAAATTATTAGCAAACCACGCCCTAGAATTTCGACTTAGCTTCAGTGCTCTACCAATGTGTGTGTTCTACAACTGACCCCAAGCCCTTCTCTTATAATTTTCTTATTGGAAAACCAATGTCTGTGATCTAATCTCTAATCAATGGCTAATATTTGAAGCTGCTTGATCCACGTCACTTAGAACATTCTCATCACATTTTTAATTTAATTCACTTTAATTTTTTAATTTTACTAAGTTATACTTAGGGTCCTTAATTAAAAATATTAATTATTTGAATAACTATCAAACCAGATGGAATTTCTCCAAACTCTTTCTTGGTCTTGGATATCTCATGTACTCAATTTCCTCCACAAAATTTCAGAGTTAGAGCACATCCGATGCTACCCCAAAATCTCAACACTCCCTCTTAGTGAGGAGTGTGCTCTAGGAATACTTCCATACTAAAGAATTGCCCTGTTCTCTGTCATTGGTCCCCACACTGATGCTTGGGATGCTGCCCTCCATCACTGCGCTACTGCTCTATGCACTACTGGCCATAACTCTGCCACAATGACTAGCACATCTGTACTGCAACTCCCTCTCAAATTGTTGCATCGTGCTGCCAACTTCTGCATTGAATCTCAGTTGCTGAGAAGTAAGCAACCGAAGGACCCCTACCCAATCAATGAAAAATAAGTCAGTTGGGTATGCATCTCATCACTGAAGCTCCCTTGGCTGCTGCACTGTTCTTTCCTCTTGAAGCCACTACGCTGCTACAACTCTACACTGCTACAACTGCATACTACGTAAGCACTACCTTCTCTGCGATGCTGAAGTCCCTTTAGTGCCTCTATGATGTTGCTTCTACACTGCTGCTGCCTCTGCACCGCACTTCTCCCATATACAACATCCCAACTCTACCCTCTACTTTACTATGATCTGCTGCACCCATTGCTCCACTTGTCCCGCTACCGTCTTAAGGCTCCCATAGCTCATATGTGATCCAATAGTTTGGGCACCTCAAGGATCCTACCTTCCGTCTGTAGATGCTCTACAGATCAATATCGCCCCACCTCTTCTCTCAAGGTTCATGTGCACTCATGGCTACATCATCATCAGAGCCATCATCTTCTTTAGGTTTCACAACCTTGGAATCACCTTTCTTGTCCTTCTTCCTTAGAGGACAAGTGGTGGTGAAGTGTCCAAGTTCACCACACATGAAGAATTGGATCTTTGATAGATCCCTCTTCTTCTTCTCTTACTGCTTCTTGAATGCAAGGGTTGCATATTCCTCTTCCTCCTTCTTCACTTTTCTGGATCTGCTGCTATTTTTTCTCTTAGTCATCAAGCGGATTTCCTCTTGTTAGAGGATAGCTCACATGTCGTCCCAAATTGGAAGGTCATGTATGCCCAAGATGCTTTGGACAAAAAATTCCCATTCATCTGAGACTGCATTTAGAGAAGTCCTCGCCATGACATCATCCTCCACTTTAACCCCCATGGCAATCAATATATCTGAGATTGTCTACAGCTTGAAGAGGAAAGGATCGGTTTCATCTCCCTTATTCATCATGAACAAACTCATCTGGTTTGTAATATTCCAAATTGGAAATAGAAAAAATATAGCTCATAAAAATGTAAAACACAGAAGATCTGAATATGAAATAGGAGAGATCAATATGCAGCCATAATTTTATTAATATATCAGTAGAACTGTACAAAAATATCATGAGGGACAAGCCACTCAAGCAATGGGAACAAGTCCCCAATGAACAAAACAATCAACACATGAGTTGCTGCAACTGTATAGAATGCCGGAGAGAAGTGACAACGCTGTCTATATCAGTGTAGTTTCTGCTGAATACATATATAAATTAAATGTGGCTAATATAAACAAAATAAATTCCTAGCAAAGAAGATGTAGGCTCTAATACAACATTTCTAGCCAATCCAGAAAATATTACTAGAAAAATGTACAATGTGACAAATAACCTTGGGGTTGAGATGTCACTGAAAACTGGTTCTAAGTAGAATGACGCTATGACATATCTGAAAATAGCACCGGGGCTTGAGAGGTTTGGAGCACTGAGGAAAGTGAATAATGAAGTTTTTTGGCCGTAATACTTTTTTTTATTAACCCTGTTTCGGTGCGCGAGGTTTTATAAGCGCACTTGTGCGGTTAGGAAAACTGCACCGGACAGTATCAATTTTGGTGCGTTGTTTATAATGCCCCAGGGCGTTGCCCTAACTACGCACCAGGATGTTTCAGTTTCAGCGCGAAAATTTTATGATGCATCAGGGCGGCATAATGGTAAAGCAAAGGTGCGTAATAGTCGCAAAGCACCAGTTTTTTGGCCTTAATATTTTTTTTTTTTATATAACGCTATTCCGGTGTGTGCTGTTTCTGGTGCACCAGTGCTCTTAGAGAAGAACACACCAGTTCGTTTCTATTTGGGCGCAATGTTTTATGATGCACCGATGCAGAAGAGTATTGAGGCCTCGGTGCGTTACAGTAATTGGACGGCCCGGTGGTGTGTACTTAGCGCACGCTATCCAGTGTGCTAATGTTCGGTGCACATTGGTGCATTCTATAGTATCATGTGTATCGGTAATTGATAGCTCAAGAGCACTGGAAAATTAAAAAATACAGGTTTTTTGTCATTTAATTTAACCCTTTACCAGTGCGTGTTATTTATAGGCGCACTGGTACTCTTTGTTGCAAACGCACCAGTCGGTTTGTGTTTTGGCACGTTTTTTTATGATGCAACGGTGTGGTTTTTATCTATCGCACCGCGTGGTTTCAATGTTGGTGTTGTGTTTTATAATGCACCAGTGCAGACGAGTTGTGAGGCACCGGTGCTTTATTATATTATGACGCACTGGGCATATGTGTACGGAGTGCACGGTGTCCAGTGTGCCAATGATTTGGGCCACACTGGTGCTTTATTTTTTTGAGAGCACTGGGGTGAGTTTTAACAATAAGAGCACTAATAGGAAAACATCCGCAAAACCCTCCGCCCACCAACCTCCTCTAGTAACCTCCGCTAGAATCGGATGTATGGGGTATTTTTCTTTATGGTTCCTCAAAAACATATGCTAGAGGGTATTTTCCTTGTAGTGAAAGCATTGTAATATTCTCATATTATTTGACTTATGCAATATATAGATAGCGAGGTTTTCAACTGAGTTTTTCCCCAGATAAATATTTGTGTTGTGCGATTGAAATTATTTCTCTTTCTTGTTCAAGTGATTATGCATTCGTAATTGGCTTTCACAATTTGTAGAGTTTATTCAAGTATTTTTTTTAGAATACTACAAGATCCGTTGAATCTAAATGGATTTTATACATGGTATCAGAGCAAGAATTAGTATAGAAGAGAAGAATGTGAGTTTGTTTTGAGTACGTGAATCGAATTTTCATATCTACTCTTTAGGACCAACAACAAGATCGTGATCTCTTTCTGTGGATTGAGACTCGAAAATTCCCTTGAGGGTAGCTTGAATTACATTGCTTGGAAGGACAATATGGAAGCGATGTTGGAAGACAATGGGCTGAAGGAGTTCATAGAAAATAATATTCATTAACCTCCATCAAAAAATACTCAAGATCTGACATCATGGAAGAAGAATGTAGCGAAGGCAAGAAGGATTTGATTGGAAGGAGTTAGAGATCATATTGTCTCGACTTTCCATGGGAAGGAAAATCCAAATGTTATGTGGAAGGAATTAATAGATTTTTTTTTTCAGAAAAAAGGTGACCACAGGAAGCTGGCGCTGAAGCTGAAGGAAAAGCTCAGAAAAATCAAGATGGAGGATGGTGACACAATACCAAAGTAATTGAACAAGTTCATCCAATGTCAGGATGAGTTTGGAAGTGTTGGTGTAACAACTTCTGAGGATGATATCGTGAGCCTAGCACTTATAGGCCTTCCCAAGAGCTGGCACAACTACCAGGATTTGGTAAATGGGAGGGAGAAGCTACCATAGTGGGAGTGATTATGGTCTGACTTGGTACAAGAAGAGATAAGGTGGAACACCAAAGATGTGACCTCTTCCAAAGAAGAAGAGGAATTTGCATTAGTCATAAAAGGAAACAAAGCCAAGGGAAAGAATTCCCAAGGCCAAGAGGGCAAGAAGAAATACTTTGCCAACATCAAGTGTTTTCACTGTCACGAGTTTAGGCACTATCCCACGAAATTTCCACAGAAGAAGGAAAGTAAGAATGAGCCTACAGTTGCAGTAACAAGTGAAGTTCTATCTTCACAATTCGAACTTGATTTCACTCATTTCATGCATGGAAAGAAATATAATGGGCTGCATGTGGTATCTTGAAAGTGATGCCTCATTCCATATGACGAGGAATAAATATCTCTTCAGTGACTTAGAGGATAAGGACCTCAAGAAAAACATTGATTTTGGAGATTACGGGAGGTATAACGCGACCAACATCGATACTATCACCTTTCAGAGGGAGTCAGGGTCCCCTCTCAGACTCATAGATGTGTTGTTTGTTCCAGGAGTAAGGAATAATCTTGTTTTCGTCACGGTACTAGCAGACCATGGCAAGTAATTACAAGTTAATTTTCTTAATTATTAAGTAAAATTAGCAAAGTAAACACAACTGAAGCCTACACATTTACATATCATTTACTAAACATTATGCACACATGACTAAGTGAAACCGATTTTTCCGACAAATGTCCCCGGAAAAACCCAATGTGGGAAATCCGACGCAGCTATCTCTAGAGGGTTTTATTATTATGAATAACTTGAATAAAACAATATATGGGCACCAAAATGGTTTTCCATACAACGAATTGACATGTTAGTAATACCTATTTCACTTGGAGACAGAAAATATGGCTGATTCACACCCTCAAATGAGATTTACAGAATTTGAGCCCTTTTTGGCCCACCGAAAGCCCTAGTACTGTCCCTCAGCCCTCTGCATCAACCTCTACGCTACCATGGATGGCCCTGTGTCAACCTCTCAGGGGTTATGCTGCCCATGTGATGCACTAACTGGGCCTGCGTCACTCCTGTAGGGTTGCTGCTGCCTTTGCATTGCCTTATGTGTGGCTCTGGATGATCTGCATATCTCTAGTTGGCCTCTGCTATGCCTGGTAGATTGAATCTCTACTGCTATTGTATTCTTGGCCTCAGATCAGTTCATCCCTTGCCAATATCTGCCCCTCACTGCACTGCGAACTCACTTCAAAATTATTAGCAAACCATGCCCTAGAATTTCAACTTAGCTTCAGTGCTCTACCAATGTGTGTGTTCTCCAACTGACCCCAAGCCCTTCTCTTATAATTTTCTTATTGGAAAACCAATGTCTGCGATCTAATCTCTAATAAATGGCTAATATTTGAAGCTGCTTGATCCACGTCACTTAGAACATTCTCATCACATTTTTAATTTAATTCACTTTAATCTTTCAATTTTACTAAGTTATACTTAGGGTCCTTAATTAAAAATATTAGTTATTTGAATAACTATCAAACCAGATGGAATTTCTCCAAACTCTTTCTTGGTCTTGGATATCTCATGTACTCAATTTCCTCCACAAAATTTCAGAGTTAGAGCACATCCGATGCTACCCCAAAATCTCAACACTCCCTCTTAGTGAGGAGTGTGCTCTAGGAATACTTCCATACTAAAAAATTTCCCTGTTTTCTGGCATTGGTCCCCACACTGATGCTTGGGATGCTGCCCTCCATCACTGCGCTGCTGCTCTATGCACTACTGGCCATAACTCTGCCACAATGAATAGCACATCTGTACTGCAACTCCCTCTCAAATTGTTGCATCGTGCTGCCAACTTCTGCATTGAAACTCAGTTGCTGAGAAGTAAGCAACCGAAGGACCCCTGCCCAATCAATGAAAAATAAGTCAGTTGGGTATGCATCTCATCACTGAAGCTCCCTTGGCTGCTGCACTGTTATTTCCTTCTGAAGCCACTGCGTTGCTACAACTCTGCACTGCTACAACTCCATACTACGTAAGCACTACCTTCTCTGCGATGCTGAAGTCCCTTTAGTGCCTCTATGATGTTGCTTCTACACTGCTGTTGCCTCTGCACTGCACTTCTCCCATATACAACATCCCAACTCTACCCTCTACTTTACTATGATTTTCTGCACCCATTGCTCCACTTGTCCCGCTACCGTCTTAAGGCTCCCATAGCTCGTATGTGATCCAAGAGTTTGGGCACCTCAAGGATCCTACCTTCCATCTGTAGATGCTCTACAGATCAATATCACCCCACCTCTTCTCTCAAGGTTCATGTGCACTCATGGCTACATCATCATCAGAGCCATCATCCTCTTTAGGTTTCACAACCTTGGAATCATCTTTCTTGTCCTTCTTCCTTAGAGGACAAGTGGTGGCGAAGTGTCCAAGTTCACCACACATGAAGAATTGGATCTTTGATAGATCCCTCTTCTTCTTCTCTTACTGCTTCTTGAATGCAAGGGTTGCATATTCCTCTTCCTCCTTCTTCACTTTGCTGGATCTGCTGCTATTTTTTCTCTTAGTCATCAAGCGGATTTCCTCTTGTCGGAGGATAGCTCACATGTCGTCCCAACTTGGAAGGTCATGTATGCCCAAGATGCTTTGGACAAAAAATTCCCATTCATCTGAGACTGCATTTAGAGCAGTCCTCGCCATGACATCATCCTCCACTTTAGCCCCCATGGAAATCAATAGATCTGAGATCGTCTACAGCTTGAAGAGGAAAGGATCGGTTTCATCTCCCTTATTCATCACGAACAAACTCATCTGGTTTTTAATATTCCAAATTGGAAATAGCAAAAATATAGCTCATAAAAATGTAAAACACAGAAGATCTAAATATGAAATAGGAGAGATAAATATGCAGCCATAATTTTATTAAGATATCAGCAGAACTATACAAAAATATCATGAGGGACAAGCCACTCAAGCAATGGGAACAAGTCCCCAATGAACAAAACAATCAACACATGAGTTGCTGCAACTGTATAGAATGCCAGAGAGAAGTGACAACGTTGTCTATATCAGTGTAGTTTCTGCTGAATACATATATAAATTAAATGTGGCTAATATAAACAAAAGAAATTCCTAGCAAAGAAGATGTGGGCTCTAATACAACATTTCTAGCCAATCCAGAAAAGATTACTAGAAAAATGTACAATGTGACAAATAACCTTGGGGTTGAGATGTCACTGAAAACTAGATCTAAGTAGAATGATGCTATGACATATCTATAAATAGCACCGGGGCTTGAGAGGTTTGGAGCACTGAGGAAAGTGAATAATGAAGTTTTTTGGCCGTAATAATTTTTTTTTATTAACCCTATTCTGGTGTGCGAGGTTTTATAAGCGCACTTGTGCGGTTAGAAAAACTGCACCGGACAATATCAATTTTGGTGCATTGTTTATAATGCCCCAGGGCGTTGCCATAACTGCGCACCAGGATGTTTCAGTTTCAGCGCGAAAATTTTATGATGCATCGGGGCGGCATAATGGTAAAGAAAAGGTGCGTAATAGTCGCAAAGCGCCAGTTTTTTGGCCTTAATATCTTTTTTTATTTTATATAATGCTATTCCAGTCCGTGTTGTTTCTGGTGCACCGGTGCTCTTAGAGAAGAACACACCAGTTCGTTTCTATTTTGGCGCAATGTTTTATGATGCACCGATGCGGAAGAGTATTGACGCCTCGGTGTGTTACAGTAATTGGACGCCCCGGTGGTGTGTACTTAGCGCACGCTATCCGGTGTGCCAATGTTCGGTGCACATTGGTGCATTCTATAGTATCATGCGTATTGGTAATTGATAGCTCAAGAGCACTAGAAAACTGAAAAATCCAGGTTTTTTGTCATTTAATTTAACCCTTTACTAGTGTGTGTTATTTATAGGCGCACTGGTACTCTTTGTTGCAAACGCACCGATCGGTTTGTGTTTTGGCATGTTTTTTTATGATGCAACGATGCGGTTTTTATCTATCGCACCGCTTGGTTTCAGTGTTGGTGTTGTGTTTTATAATGCACCAGCGTAGACGAGTTGTGAGGCACCGGTGCTTTATTATATTATGACGCACTGGGCATATGTGTATGGAGTGCATGGTGTCCAGTGTGCCAATGATTTGGGCCACACTGGTGCTTTATTTTTTTGAGAGTACTGGGGCGAGTTTTAACAATAAGAGCACCGATAGGAAAACATCCGCAAAACCCTCCTCCCGCCAACCTCCTCTAGTAACCTCCGCTAGAATCGGATGTATGGGGTATTTTTCTTTGTGGTTCCTCAAAAACATATGCTAGAGGGTCTTTTCCTTGTAGTGAAAGCATTGTAATATTCTCATATTATTTGACTTATGCAATATATAGATAGCGAGGTTTTTAACTGAGTCTTTCCCCAGATAAATATTTGTGTTGTGCGATTGAAATTATTTCTCTTTCTTGTTCAAGTGATTATGCATTCGTAATTGGCTTTCACAATTTGTAGAGTTTATTCAAGTAATTTTTTAAGAATATTACAAGATCCGTTGAATCTAAATGGATTTTATACATGGTATCAGAGCAAGAATCAGTATAGAAGAGAAGAATGTTAGTTTTTTTTTAGTAGGTGAATTGAATTTTCATATCTACTCTTTAGGACCAACAACAAGATCATGATGTCTTTCTGTGGATTGAGACTCGAACATTCCCTTGAGGGTAGCTCGAATTACATTGCTTGGAAGGACAATATGGAAGCGATGTTGGAAGACAATGGGCTGAAGGAGTTCATAGACAATAATATTCATTAACTTCCATCAAAAAATGCTCAAGATCTGACATCATGGAAGAAAAATTTAGCGAAGGCAAGAAGAATTCGATTGGAAGTAGTTAGAGATCATATTGTCTCAACTTTCCATGGGAAGGAAAATCCAAATGTTATGTGGAAGGAATTAATAGATTTTTTTTTTCAGAGAAAAGGTGACCACAGGAAGTTGGCGCTGAAGGAAAAGCTCAGAAAAATCAAGATGGAGGATGGTGACACAATACCAAAGTACTTGAACAAGTTCATCCAATGTCAAGATGAGTTTGGAAGTGTTGGTGTAACAACTTCTGAGGATGATATCATGAGCCTAGCACTTATAGGCCTTCCCAAGAGTTGGCACAACTACCAGGATTTGGTAAATGGGAGGGAGAAGCTACCATAGTGGGAGTGATTGTGGTCCGACTTGGTACAAGAAGAGATAAGGTGGAACACCAAAGACGTGACCTATTCCAAAGAAGAAGAGGAATTTGCATTAGTCATAAAAGGAAACAAAGCCAAGGGAAAGAATTCCCAAGGCCAAGAGGGCAAGAAGAGATACTTTGCCAACATCAAGTGTTTTCACTGTCAAGAGTTTAGGCACTATCCCACGAAATGTCCACAGAAGAAGGAAAGTAGGAATGAGCCTACAGTTTCAGTAACAAGTGAAGTTCTATCTTCACAATTCGAACTTGATTTCACTCATTGCATGCATGGAAAGAAATATAATGGGCTGCATGTGGTATCTCGAAAGTGATGCCTCATTCCATATGACGAGGAATAAATATCTCTTCAGTGACTTAGAGGATAAGGACCTCAAGAAAAACATTGATTTTAGAGATTACGGGAGGTATAACGCGACTAGCATCGATACTATTACCTTTGAGAGGGAGTCAGGGTCCCCTCTCAGACTCATAGATGTGTTGTTTGTTCCAGGAGTAAGGAATAATCTTGTTTCCATCACGGTACTAGCAGACCGTGGCAAGTAATTACAAGTTAATTTTTTGAATTATTAAGTAAAATTAGCAAAGTAAACACAACTGCAGCCTACACATTTACATATCATTTACTAAACATTATGCACACATGACAAAGTGAAACTGATTTTTCCAACAAATGTCCCCGGAAAAACCCAATGTAGGAAATCCGACGCAGCTAGCTCTAGAGTATTTTATTATTATGAATAACTTGAATAAAACAATATATGGGCACCAAAATGGTTTTCCATACAACGAATTGACATGGTAGTAATACCTATTTCACTTGGAGATAGAAAATATGGCCGATTCACACCCTCAAATGAGATTTACAGAACTTGAGCCCTTTTTGGCCCACCGAAAGCCCTAGTACTGTCCCTCAGCCCTCTGCATCAACCTCTATGCTACCATGGATGGCCTTGTGTCAACCTCTCAGGGGTTACGCTGCCCATGTGATGCATTAACTGGGCTTGCATTACTCCTGAAGGGTTGCTGCTGCCTTTGCATTGCCTTATGTGTGGCTTTGGATGATCTGCATATCTCTGGTTGGCCTCTGCTATTCCTAGTACATTGAATCTCTACTGCTGTTGTATTCTTGGCCTTAGATCAGTTCATCCCTTGCCAATATCTGCCCCTCACTGCACTATGAACTCACTTCAAAATTACTAGCAAACCACGCCCTAGAATTTCGACTTAGCTTCAGTGCTCTACCAATGTGTGTGTTCTCCAACTGACCCCAAGCCCTTCTCTTATAATTTTCTTATTGGAAAACCAATGTCTGCGATCTAATCTCTAATCAATGGCTAATATTTGAAGCTGCTTGATCCACGTCACTTAGAACATTCTCATCACATTTTTAATTTAATTCACTCTAATATTTTAATTTTACTAAGCTATACTTAGGGTCCTTAATTAAAAATATTAATTATTTGAATAACTATCAAACCAGATGGAATTTCTCCAAACTCTTTCTTGGTATTGGATATCTCATGTACTCAATTTCCTCCACAAAATTTCAGAGTTAGAGCACATCTGATGCTACCCCAAAATCTCAACATTCCCTCTTAGTGAGGAGTTTGCTCTAGGAATACTTCCATATTAAAGAATTTCCCTGTTCTCTGGCATTGGTCCCCACACTGATGCTTAGCATGTTTCCCTCCATCACTGCGCTACTTCTCTATGCACTACTGGCCATAAATCTGCCGCAATGACTAGCACATCTGTACTGCAACTCCCTCTCAAATTGTTGCATCGTGCTGCCAACTTCTACATTGAAAATCAGTTGCTGAGAAGTAAGCAACCGAAGGACCCCTGCCCAATCAATGAAAAATAAGTCAGTTGGGTATGCATCTCATCACTGAAGCTCCCTTGGCTACTGCACTGTTCTTTCCTCCTGAAGCCACTGTGCTGCTACAACTCTGCACTACTACAACTCCATACTACGTAAGCACTACCTTCTCTGCGATGTTGAAGTCCCTTTAGTGCCTCTATGATGTTGCTTCTACACTGCTGCTGCCTCTGCACTGCACTTCTCCCATATACAACATCCCAACTCTACCCTCTACTTTACTATGATTTGCTGCACCCATTGCTCCACTTGTCCCGCTACCGTCTTAAGGCTCCCATAGCTCGTATGTGATCCAAGAGTTTGGTCACCTCAAGGATCCTACCTTCCGTCTATAGATGCTCTACAGATCAATATCACCCCACCTCTTCTCTCAAGGTTCATGAGCACTCATGGCTACATCATCATTAGAGCCATCATCTTCTTTAGGTTTCACAACCTTGGAATCATCTTTCTTGTCCTTCTTCCTTAGAGGACAAGTGGTGGCGAAGTGTCCAAATTCACCACACCTGAAGAATTGGATCTTTGATAGATCCCTCTTCTTCTTCTCTTACTGCTTCTTGAATGAAAGGGTTGCAGATTCCTCTTCCTCCTTCTTCACTCTGCTGGATCTGCTACTATTTTTTCTCTTAGTCATCAAGCAGATTTCCTCTTGTCAGAGGATAGCTCACATGTCGTCCCAACTTGGAAGGTCATGTATGCCCAAGATGCTTTGGACAAAAAATTCCCATTCATCTGAGACTGCATTTAGAGAAGTCCTCACCATGACATCGTCCTCCACTTTAACCCCCATGGAAATCAATAGATCTGAGATCGTCTATAGCTTGAAGAGGAAAGGATCGGTTTCATCTCCCTTATTCATCACGAACAAACTCATCTGGTTTGTAATATTCCAAATTGGAAATAGCAAAAATATAGCTCATAAAAATGTAAAACATAGAAGATCTGAATATGAAATAGGAGAGATCAATATGCAGCCATAATTTTATTAAGATATCAGCAGAACTGTACAAAAATATCATGAGGGACAAGCCACTCAAGCAATGGGAACAAGTCCCCAATGAACAAAAAAATCAACACATGAGTTGCTGCAACTGTATAGAATGCCAGAGAGAAGTGACAACGCTGTCTATATCAGTGTAGTTTCTGCTAAATACATATATAAATTAAATGTGGCTAATATAAACAAAATAAATTCCTAGCAAAGAAGATGGGGGCTCTAATACAACATTTCTAGCCAATCCAGAAAAGATTACTAGAAAAATGTACAATATGAAAAATAACCTTGGGGTTGAGATGTCACTAAAAACTGGATCTAAGTAGAATGACACTATGACATATCTGAGAATATGATGTCCTCCTCCAATGGTATTTCTGATTAGAAGGCTGATCCCTCTACTCAGAAATTGACCCTCCTGATGAGTTCAATGAACCCTCCCAACAAATCCCTCAAAAAATAACGCAGTTAAGAATTGTGACTACACTGTGAGGGATGGTAGATGGTTGGATTGATGCCAAAGATGAGAAAATATGCCCAGGATCCTTCCTTTTTGATTCTCCAATGGATAGGCTACCTCTCCACTGAAAAACAAGCCTAGAAATAGCTCTATGTGATCCTCCGTTGCTGCACCCTACAACACAACCCAGCTCTAAACAGAAACTGCATTGTAGCTGAAGGAGGTAGCTTGGCCAAAATGCCAGAATGAGAAAATGCAGCTCAAATAACCTCTCCTTCCCTGAGGATGAGGTAGGGATTCCTGATTAGGAACACCCTTGTGTTAAACAACACAACAACCATGCTAAATCGTAAGAGGAAGAAAAAGTATAAACAAACCAATATCAAATGATAAAATAAAACATGAATAACAATGGTTGATGTCCCCTCCATATATAGCATGAGAGCCTCCTCATATTGGGTCCCATCCATACTTGCCACCAAGCTCATGCAAGTTTTCCTCCACCAAAATTGTGTTGTCTTATCATAAAGGCCACTCCTCTATGACAACGCTGTAGATTTGGTCAAAGTTAACTGAATCAACATGATTCAATCCCTATTCACACCCAAAGGTGCTTAACTCAGCTACTTATTCTTCCTCCTTTCACATTAGGAGTGTTATTATTCCTTCTAAAGGGGTTTTATGGGTCTACCCACCCACTTACTCACCTACTTAGTGATAAAACCAACTATAATATTCCATTTAGATGAAGGCTAAATTTTTGGAATATTACAGTCCTCATCCCCAATGAGAGCCTCCCATACCCATGCTATCATCCAAATGAAATGAGCCATTCTAGGTAGCTCATTAAAGAAGTCCTCAACCCCCGGTGTATGCAATGTGTTGGGGCTGCATGGAGATATTAGATTTTTCCATCCAAATTGTTTCTCTCTCCATTTATGGTAAGTATGGGGGTGTTGCTGATCTTGGGATGAAATGTCATGGCCTCCAAGAATGGCCCAAGTTATCCCACAAAACAAATCAGCCATGAAGTGCCTCCTCCAAGAACTCAAGTTCTCCAAATGGCTCCTCCCACATGAAGAAAAGAGATCTAGTACGACAATCATGGTTTTCCCATTGTTTCTTCTGAAACATACAACATGTAAAGTAGCGAGAATCATACTCCCAATGGGCACCTCCAACCTTTGTTCCAATCTCTAAACAAAGCTCCCCATGAACATAAGAATATCAACAATATATGGAAGCAAAAACCAATGAAAACAAATTGCCATATGACAATCGGAAAGTGGATCATAGTTCCACACATGGAACCAGCGTAGTGCATCCATTGCTTGACTCAAATCAAAGAATAAAAAGTGCTCTCCTAGCCACTTGTTTGCTGCCACAATCATCCCATAAGATGGAATCATGAATGTACAATGTGGTGTTAATGGTGCACACCAAGAATCATGTGGCTTCCCCCACAAACCACCAATAAAATAGCCAATCTCAATGCTACATTTGGCCTCAAGTACATCATAATATAATTCATAAGAAGGAATGAACCTCCTTAATACAACATGTTGCTAATATAAAGTAAAGAAGTGTAAATCATAACGCAAATGTGTACCTCCTCTATCATGTAGTTTGGTCCTTGAGCTGAAATGGCTCAACTGAAAATTCTCCCTCACCCCTAATGAGTATGGAAGTGGTTGTGACATCCTCTCTATCACCATTCGGGCTATGCATCTCTCAATATGCTGAAATATATCATGATGTATGCCCTCCCAGTATAAAAATCCTCCATCAAATAATGATATGCATCAAAGTGCATAGAAAGGAAGTCCTAATGTGCTGCATGTAGCAATTTCTCCTTGAGCTTAGAAGCTCTAGTCAAGAAGACTATGCCATAAGAATAGATGATGACATCATCCACCATATATCTATCATCTCCATTCAGGTCATCAAGAATCATGCAAGCACCAAGATCCTTGGAGTACTTTACCAAGAGTTGAGATCTACTATATGGATCAATCCTCCTAAGAGACAACACTGAAGATCTGAAATGTGAAGCTCCCCACATGCTGCTGTCCTCTCCTTTGACATCCCTCATGCTAAAGTCATCCTCCAAAATTCTACCATGCCCATAATGCAGCGACTTATGCTCAAATAGAAGTGGTATCTTTTGGAAGTTGGCCTCCCATGAGAAGCTCCCATCCAAAAAGAATCTCTTGATCTTGGCCAATGTAAGCATGAGTGGCCTCCATCTACTCCAATGTATGGAGGATTTATTCCTCAAAGGAAGTATCTTCTATTTCTCCAAATCCATGGAGAAGCTCCCTTGCACCATGAAGGTGCCCTCCTCCATCACTACAACAACTTATGTCAGCGCAATATATGTAGTGAGAGTGGGTAATGCTGAAAATGGAAGAATGTCTCCCTCCTCCTTGAGTCTATCCAAAACTCTCTACGTTGTACTAGACTCCTCCAAGGTCTTCACCCCTCCAAAATCTAAGAGTGGTGAACCAAATGGCAAGATGTCTCTCACCAAATCTAGATTTGGTGGCCTCCCAGGTGGAATGCCCCCATGTAGTGAGACATCAAAATCTAAGGTGGACTGTATATATGAGTGGAATTATTTGTCCCTCTCTTCCCTACGCAATACAGTCTCCTTATTTTGTGCAAAAACCTCCTGAAATAGATAAGGATGAATTCTCATCATCCCTTGATGCCGATCCTTCCTTTCTTCCCCTTCCATCTCACAATCCACAAAAACTGATGCATGCTACTCCTGAATTGTGTTTTGGGTCCCACATGTTGAATCATTTGGGACTCCTTGCAAAGACACAAGGACTCCTATAATGGAATAAATGGCTCCCTTTCCACCTTCATGTGGTGATGGATCTTCTCCCAATGGTACAACACTGTTAGCTCTTCTCTGCTCATCCTCTTCATCAATATGTGAGGATGCCTCAACATCAATGAGAGACCCTTGATCTTGGTCTTCACTTGAAGGAGGAACCTCCATGTCTTCATCTATAGAAGAAGGCTCTTCAAGAAGTGGGGATCTTTCCCTTGGCAAGGTATCATGCATGTTTCTATCCCCTTCAAAAAAACTATGGAGTGGAGTTGGAAAAATAAATCTCTCCAACTCATGAAAAGGTTTTGAGTTTCTGGGTTCAACAAGAGATGTTTTACAATGCTTAAGATCAAATCTCCTCACTAATTTCTTAGTGAAACCTGCATAAGTGTTTACATTTTCATGATAAAATGAATCAATCTATAAAACCACCAATCATAGGTCATACCTTTGAGGTGAAATGCTGCTACTCTAATGGTCTCCTTTTCTAAAACTTGGTGTAGCTGGAAATAGGAATCTAGCTCCTCCACCCAAGCTTTGGCTGTGCACTTTGCTGATCCATCAAAGTTAGATAGAAAGGTTCTACCTCTCTTGCTTCTATTATGGTTGCTGAATCTTCTGTCTTCCTTGAGTTGGAAAAACCCTTGGAAGTCCAAGTGCTCTTTGAATCTCCATGATTGAGACTCATACTCCTGAAGATAGTCACTCAAGGTCTCCCTTGGTGCACCTTCCTCCTCCATTCTTCTTGCAGTGATTGCGGGCCATAAAATACACTGTGGATCTATATGTGTGGCTGAATTCTCACACTCATCATGTGAATATCTAGGGCTTCCTTCACTTTCAAACCTTCTTGAAGTGTTTCTACACCTCTCTCCTTTCATCTCCTTGAGATCTTCTTTGATGCTCTTCATAGATTGGAAAAGAAGCTGGGAGATCCTCTCTTCCTTCATTTATCCAAATAATGGAGTCTTGCCTTTGTTTCTTCTATACATCCTCTCTTTTATGTGAGAATAAGCTTCTTCTCCTAATGGCATAATGTCTTGAATGCACATGCTGAGCCAAGATTATGCTCTGATACCAATGTAATATTCCAAATTGGAAATAACAACAATATAGCTCATAAAAATGTAAAACACAACAAATATGAATATGATATAGGAGAGATAAATATGAAGCCACCATTTTATTAAGATATCAACAAAAATATACAAAAATATCATGAGGTACAATCCACTCAAGCAATGGGAACAAGTCTCCAATGAACAAAAAAATCAACACATGAGTTACTGCAACTGTATAGAATGCCGGAGAGCAGTGACAACGCTATCTATATCCGTGTAGCTGCTGTTGAATACATATATAAATGAAATGTGGCTGATAGAAAGAAAATAAATTCCTAGTAAAGAAGATGTGGGCTCTAATACAAGATTTGTAGCCAATCCAGAAAATATTGCTAGAAATGCCAAGAAATGTACAATGTGACAAATAACCATTGGGTTGAGATGTCACTGAAAACTGGATGTTAGGTCCCTATATTACTAGTATAGTCCCTTATTGTTGTTATTCTAACCCCCTTATTGTTATTATTGTACCCCTGTAACCCCCATATTGTTATTACTGTGCCCTTAAATTATTATTGTTAGGTCGGCTAGGGTGACATTGTGGCCCCACTAGGATTACATTGTGGCTCCATGGAATCCTATATATAGAAAGGAGGTTTTGTAATTTGAATCATCCAAGAATTTTTCATTCATGTAATGTATTGGAGGTTTCCCCCTCGAAGTGGCTTATTTCTAAGGCGTTGATATCTCTTTTCTTCTATTTTTGGAGCTGGTTTCACAAAATTTGGTATCAGAGCTTTGCATTCTAGGGTTTCGTTGCTCCAAACAGGTCATCATGGAATTTTCGCTATAACTTGTTTTATACGAAGGCTTAAAAGCTGAAATTTTAGGGTATGAAGCCAAAATCTTGAGGAACATCGTCGCAAAATTTTAGAGCTTCGTTCACAATATTTTCGGAGGTATGATTTGTGGAAGGTAAGGCTTTTTGCAGGCTACTGAATTTCACTTAAACATGTCATCGTGGAGTTTTCACTATAGCCTTTTTTATACAAAGGTTTAGAAACTGAAATTTTTAGAGCGTGAAGTCGAGATCCTGAGGAACATCATCGCAAAATTTCAAATCTTGGTTCGTAATATTTTTGGAGATATGATCTATGGAAGTTAGGTCTTTTTTAGGCTCCCTAATTTCATCTCAAAGAGGTGATCGTGGGAAAATATTCATAAATCTCTCTCTGAGAATTGGATTGGAATTATACAATAAGTGACTGGATTTATAGGGATGGTAGTTTCCTATCTATATATTTCAGAGCCAAAGGAGAAAAAAATGACACATGGCAAGTCATACAAGTTCGCTCTATTGAACCAGTCCATAATTAGGTCATTGTGGGACATTGGACATACCTTTGTCTTGAAGAATCCAAATCAAGTCAGACCTGTGGCATTTGAAAGAAGCTTTAGAGGAATACTACAAGGAAAAATTTCATATATTTAGGAACTAAAATTATAGAGATAATTCAATTTCAATACAGAGCTCTGAAAAATCAAGTAAAAGGTGTGTATTTTTTTTCCCGAATTGCATAAGTCTTGTTTGAAGAATCAAGTTCAATTGATTCCAAGGGAATATTGTAGAATAGATATCAATATTGGTTTCTAAAATGGCCCCTAAAAAGAATTCAAAACCCATTAAGTATTTATAAGGATCTACTATGACTCATCAAGACGAAGAATGGCAACATGACATATCAAAATTACAAGGGCAAGTGCAACAAATTTCGCTCTCGCAAAGAGCAAAAAAAAAATGACACTGAAGTTTTGAAGAAAGGTGTGGAAACTAAGATGGATGGTTTTAAGAAAAGAGTGGAATCTAATATAGATGGTATGGAAGCTGGTATGGAATCTAATATGGATGACATGGAAGCTAAGATGGAAAACATGAAGAATGATCTAAAAGCAGACATGGAAGGTTTGACAAAGTTGATACAAGAAATGTTTCCTAATGGTGAAAAGATAGTAGAGGAAACTCATGATGAGAAAAAAATAAATGTTAATCATGATTTCATAAACTCTAATATTGGCAGGAAATACCACTCCTCAAACTCTCAAGATAGAAAGGCATATCAAGAATAAAATGGTAATAGTGTTGATTGATTAAGGTAGTACCCATAATTTTATTCATTGTAAGGTAGCCAAGGAATTGAATTGTTTCCTATACCCAACACCAGAATGTCGAATGATGGTTGCAAATGGGGGAGCTATCAATTGCTCTAGAAAATGCCATAATATCAAGCTAACCATGGGGGAATATGTATTGAATAGTCCAATGCTTTCCATTCCTAGAGGAGGTGCTGATGTTGTACTAGGAGTACAATGGTTAAAATATTTGGGGACGGTAGCTTTTAATTTTCAATAACTTTTCTTGAAATTTTTTTCAGAAGGAAAGGAATTCGAATTACGTGGTATTGCAGGGAAGCCTGTAAATATAATAAGCTCTAATTTCATGAAAAAGCTTCTAAAGAAAGAACAACGAGATGAAATTGCACAATTATGCTCACTAGAAGTTCCAACATCAAAATCATCTATTTTTGCAGATCTCCAAAAAGTGTTGGACAATCATTCCAAGGTGTTTGAAACTCCCAATGGACTCCCACCTATTCGTGATCATGATCATGCTATTAATTTGATTCCAGGAAGTGTTCCTCCAAACATCAGGCCTTACATATATCCTTATGTCCAAAAGAGAAAAATTGAACATATGATTGCAGAAATGTTAGAGGCAGGTATAATTCAACCTAGTCAAAGTTATTTCTCTGCTCCTGTAGTATTGGTACACAAGAAGGATGGATCATGGCGCATGTGTCCGGATTATAGGGAGCTCAATAAGCTCACCATTAAAGATAAATTTCCCATTCCTATGATTGATGAATTATTGGATGAATTACATGGATAAATTTATTTTACCAAGTTGGATCTTTGTTCAGGATATCATCAAATTAGAATGAAGACTGAAGATATTCCAAAAACAAAATTTCAAACTCATGAGGGTCATTATGAATTTTTGGTCATGCCTTTTGGCCTTACCAATGCACCTTCTACGTTTCAAGGGTTGATGAATTCCATTTTCAAACCCTTCCTTAGAAAATCTATGTTAGTATTTTTTGATGATACACTAATCTACAGCAGGTCTTGGAAGGATCATGTTTAACATGTTGACAGGGTGCTCAAACTATTGCAGGAGAAACAATTATATGCAAAAACATCCAAATGTTTCTTTGGAGTACAAGAGGTGGAATATCTGGGTCATATTGTATCTCACGAGGGTGTTAAAGTAGACCCTAACAAAATTAAAGCCATTAAGGAATGGAAAGTCCCCACAACCATAAAAAAGTTGTGAGGATTTCTCGGGTTAATAGGGTATTATCGCAAGTTTGTTAAGAATTATGGGAGAATAGCAGCACCTTTAACAACATTATTGAAGAAAGATGCATTTTCATGGACTCCTGAAGCAACTAAGGCCTTTGAACATCTTAAAGAGGCAATGTGCCTAGCACCGGTCTTAGCTACGCCAGACTTCACAAAAACCTTTATTGTGGAATGTGATGCCTCAGGAAATGGAATTGGTGCTGTTTTAATGCAAGAAGGAAGACCCATTTCTTTTGAAAGTCGTCCAATTAAAGGAAAGTATTTACAGAAACCTATTTATGAGAAGGAAATGTTAGCAATACTGCATGCACTAAAGAAATGGCGAACTTACCTAATGGGAAGACACTTAAAGGTAAAAACTGATCATGATAGTCTTAAACACTTTTTGGAACAAAGACTATCTTCAGAAGAGCAGCAAAAATGGGTCACAAAGATGTTGGGTTATGACTTTGAAATAATCTACAAAAAGGGGAAGCTAAATGTTGTTGCAGATGCACTCTCAAGAAAGAATGAAGAGGTGGAAGCATTGCTTTGTGCCATTTCTATTATCCAACCAGATTGGATAACCGAAGCAAGAGATGAATGGGAGAAGGATGAAGATGTGTGGACACTCATTCAAAAGTTGCCGCAAGATCCTAGTACATCTGATACATTTAGTTGGAAAAATGATTCCTTATGGTACAAAGATCGCTTATATCTTTGTAAGAATTCCCAACTAAAACAAAAGATTATTTTGGAATTGCACACTTCTCCTTTGGGAGGACACTCAGGATTTTTAAAAACTTACCACAGGGTGAAGAAAGATTTTTTTTGGGATGGCCTTAAATCTGATATTCAAAAGTTTGTGGCGGAATGTTTGGTTTTCTAGCAGAATAAAGTGGAGACAATTAAGACCCCGGGACTTCTACAACCTTTATCCATTCCAAGTCAACGTTGGGAGGAGATTTCAATGGATTTTATCACAGGTTTACCTAATTCCGAAGGAAAAAGTGTCATCATGGTGGTAGTTGATAGACTTACCAAGTATGCACACTTTTGTGCATTATCTCATCCATTTAAAGCAAGTACAGTTGCTACTACATTTATGGACACAATTCAAAAGCTACATGGAAAACCAAGGGTTATTGTGAGCGACAGAGATCCCATTTTTACTGGAAATTTTTGGACGAAGTTATTTTCTTGTTTGGGTACTCAATTAGCTCATAGCTCATCTTATCATCCTCAATCCGATGGTCAAACTGAGATAGTAAATAAATTTTTGGAAGGATATATTTGTTGTTTTGTATCTGATAAACAAACACAATGGGTCAAGTGGTACCTCTCACAGAATGGTGGTATAACACTTCCTTCCATATTGTAGCAAAAATGACCCCATTTATGGCACTTTATGGATATCATCCACCATCCATCACGTCATCTTTAAGAGAGAATTCAAAGGTTCAGGTAGTGGAAGATCACATCGAGCATCAACAAGAAGTTCTCCAACTCTTAAAGGATAACCTAAATTTGGTACAAAGTCAAATGAAACAACAGGCAGATCAACATCGCAGCGAGAGAAGTTTTGATGTAGGAGACTGGGTATTTTTACAGCTACAACCATACAAACAAATGTCCCTCAAGCAAGCTAAGAAGGATAATCAATTATCGCCAAAGTACTATGGTCCTTACAATATGTTGCAAAAGATTGGTACTATGGCATACAAATTGGAGCTTCTTTCTTCTTCACGAGTGCATATAGTTTTCCAAGTTTCATTCTTAAAGAAGGTTATAGGTGAAAATATTCCAGTTCAAACAATATTTCCAGAACTTGATGAGGAAGGAAAAATCTTATTGGAACCTGAAGCGGTCACAGAAATAAGAACTCGATAGCTACAGAATCGATCAATTTCAGAGTATCTCATCAAGTGGAAGAACTTGCCCACTGAAGATTCTACATGGGAGGATGAGAATTTTATACAGAAGCACCCAAAGCTACTCAAGCATTGAGGACAACACTTTTTTGAAGGAGAGGGGCATGTTAGGTCCCTATATTACTAGTATAGTCCCTTATTGTTGTTAGTGTAACCCCCTTATTGTTATTATTGTACCCCTGTAACCCCCATATTGTTATTACTGTGTCCTTAAATTATTATTGTTAGGTCAGCTAGGATTACATTGTGGCCCCACTAGGATTACATTGTGGCCCCATGGACTCATATATATAGAAAGGAGGTTTTTTAATTTGAATCATCCAAGAATTGTTCATTCATTTAATGTATTGGAGGTTGCCCCCTCGAAGTGGCTTATTTCTAAGGCGTTGATATCTCTTTTATTCTATTTTTGGAGCTGGTTTCACAAAAATGGATCTGAGCAGAATGAGGCTATGACAGATATGAAATGATGATGTCCTCCTCCAATGGTATTTATAATTATAAGGTTGATCCCTCTACTCAAAAATAGACCCTCCTGATGAGTTCAAGAACCCTCCCAGCAAATGCCTCCAAAATAACGTAGTTCAGAATTGTGACTGCACTGTGAGGGATGATAGATGGTTGGCCTGATGCCAAAGAGGATAAAATATGCCCAGGAGCCTTCCTTTCTAATTCTCCAATGGATAGGCTACCTCTTCACTGAAAAACAAGCCCAGAAACGGCTCCATGTGATCCTCCGTTGTTGCACCCTACAACACAACCCAACACTAAACAGAAGTTGCGCTATAGCTAAAGGAGGTAGCTTGGCTAGAATGTCGAAATGAGGAAATGTAGCTCAAAGAACATCTCCTTCCCTAAGGATGAGGTAGGGATTCCCGATCAGAAACACCCTTGTGCTAAACAACACAGTAACCTTGCTAAATAGCAAGAGGAAGCAAAAGTCTAAATAGTCCAATATCAAATGATAAACTAAAACATGAATAACAATGGTTGCTATCCCCTCCATATATAGCATGAGAACCTCCTCACATTGGGTCCCATCCATACTTGCCACCAAGCTCATGCAAGTTTTCCTCCACCAAAACTGCGTTGTCTGATCATAAAGGCCACTCCTCTATGACATCGTTGTTGATTTGGTCAAATTTGACTGAATAAACATGATTCAATCCATGTTCACACCCAAAGGTGCTTAATCCAGCTACTTATTCTTCCTCCTTTCACATTAGGAGTGTTATTATTCCTTCTAAAGGGGTTTTATGGGTCTCCCCACCCACTTATTCACCTACCTAGTGATAAAACCAACTATAATATTCCATTTAGATGAAGGCTAAATTTTTGGAATATTACATGGTTCTCTAGAAGAATATTCTTCTGGACGGATTTTCCTTGATACATTGTGGTCAAATCTGTCCACATAGCATTAGCAGTCTTCTTCTTGGTAATGTGTGGGACCACATGATCCTTTACCCCGTCCATGATAAAGCGGTTAGCATGCGCCTCCACTTCATTATGATTCGCGAGAAGAGCAACATGGGTTGGTGTAGCCAAGACGTTATCTGCATGTTCCCGAAGTTTGTATGCCTCAAGGACCGTTAGGATTATGGCCTTCCAGATAGCAAAGTTGGACAAGTCGTCCAACCTATCCTGACCACACAGTCCGTATGACACTACCTAGCCCAAAAAAGTCTATCGAAACAGATGATCCTCTCCGTGTTGTTGTTGCTACTCTTAATAGAAGCCAAAATCTAGGGTCCTTGGTGAAAAGGAACCCTATGACAACTGATTTCCCTCAGAAATATTCCAAATCCCTTGAATCAACCCTCTTCAATCACCCTCCTGATCGATCCTCAGATTTCTTTGGAAAAAATTTGTTGAGTGATTGTTCTCGTCCCACTCTTTTTCAACTTAGCTAGGCATTGTTCTGCACTGACAAAAACCTGTGCCACACCAGCAAATTATGAAGACCTGAAGCTCCATTTCCAAACTATGGAAAATCTGCACAAAAACCTCAAAACTGGATTACGTCCCTCTGGCTGGCCTCTGCATGAGTTTATTGGCTCAACTTAGCCTCTACGTAGTGCAGACTGCTCCCGTGTCACTTTGGAAGGCTCTGAGCTGCCTCTACATTACTTAGCTGGGACTGTGTCAGCCCCTGCGTAGCCTCTACAGGGACTACATCCTCTTGGTGTTGTGCTGCCCTCTATGGATATTTGTTGCTTCTGCTGACTTCTATGCAACAAAAAATTCTTTAGCCATTTTTCTGGTGATTCAACTTGATTTGCAATGCTATGATACCATGTGAAAATTTCTAAGCAAAAATCCTACTGCAGTGTCTTGATTTAATTTTCCTACATGATTAAGTTACAATTTTAAATTTTGAATTATTTAATTAAAAAAAAAAGAAGTAAACACAACTAAAACCTACACATTTACATATCATTTACTGAATATTATGCACACACGACAAAGTGGCACACAGATTTTTTGAACAAATGTCCCCGAAAAAACCGAATGTAGGAAAATTGATGCAGCTAGCTCTAGAGGGTTTTATTATTATGTAGAATTTGAATACAAAAATATCTGGGCACCAAAATGGTTTGCCCTACAGAGAAGTTACATGGCAGTAATACCTCTTTCACTTGGAGACAAAAAACATGGTTGATTCACACCCTCAAACGAAATTTACATAACTCGAGCCCTTTCTGGCCCACCGGACACCCAAGCGCTGTCCCTCAACCCTCCGCATCAGCCTTTCTAGCCTGAGTCAACCTCTGCACTGCCCTAGATGGGCCTGTGTCAATCTCTTAGGGCTTATGATGCACCTGCTTTGCACTATATGGTCTTGTGTCAGCCTCTCAGGTCTTATGATGCCCCTGCACTGCCCTGACTAGGCCCGTGTCACCCTTGAAGGGTTTCTATTGCCTCTGCACTGCTTTCTGCGTGGCTTTGGATGATATGCGTATCTCTGGCTAGCCTCTACACTACCTAGTACACTGCCTCTCTTCCATTGTTGTATTATTGGCCTCAGATTAGATCATCCCTTGCCAATCGTTGCCCCTCACGGCACAACAAACTCGCCTCAAAATTCTTAGCAAACCATGCCCTAAAATTTCGACTTAGCTTCAGTGCTTCCAATTTGTGTGTTCTCCAACTGACCACAAGCCCTTCTCTTATAATTTTCTCATTGGAAAACTAATGACCCTAATATAATCTCTAATCAACGACTAAGATTAGAAGCTACTTGATCTGCATCACTTAGAACATTCTCATCACATGTTTAATTTAATTCACTTTAATCTTTTAATTTTACTAAGTTAGACTTAGGATCCTTAATTAAAAATATTAATTATTTGAATAACTATCAAATCAGATGGAACTTCTCCAAAAATTTTCTGGGTCTTGGAGATCTCATGTACTCCAGCTCCTCCACAAAATTTCGTAGCTAGAGCACATTCGATGCTACCCCAAAATATCAACAAGAGTGACAGATGCAGATACTGGCAACATTCAAATACGAGGGAGAACAACATAGAGTTGGAAGAAGTGCAGATGGCATAATGCAAAGTAAAAAACAACGTGGAGTTTTTAGTATAAACTGCAGTAGCTATTAACAGTTAGAGACTTGAGTGACATATGCATTATACTAAACACAATTGATTCAATTTATTTTTTTGGATGGTTTTTAGTTGAAGATGTTGTAGTCACAACAATGAAAAAGAGAAGTGTTGCATGCATAACATTCCAAAGGTACCATATTGGGATAACATTTAATTCCTTTCTTGTTGAGAGGGAGTGTTGAAATTGGCAACAAGAAATATTGAAAATGGCATCAAGAAATATTTTAATTTAATTTTCCCTTGAATTAAATTAGAATAAAATAGTAATTCCACATCACATGACAACATGTACAAGTTAAATAAGTTAGTAAGACTTATTTGTTTCAGTTAATTCAATTTGAGGTTCAAATTGGAGGCATGTAGAGCATCTCCTACATTATAAGAGCCCTAGTTGAGTTTATTTTGAGTTGTAATTAGTTAACTCAATTTATTTGAGTTAAAATCAGTTTAACTAGTTCTAACTGATGGAGGAACTAGAGAGAGGTCAAAGTGTGAAAATTAAATTTAATTCACATGCAGTGTTCAATTAGATAACTGATAATTCACTCATTAATAACTCATGCATGTTAGTTCTGAGAAATACCTAGTTGAGTTTAGAGTTAAAGGGAAGTTTACTATCAGTTGTATAATCATCATTTTTTACATGAGTTGCATGGAGTTAAAGGAAGAGAATTGATGTATTGCGTAGTTCCTACTAGGTAATTTCCTTGTTAATAAGGCCTAATTACCCAAGGAAACAACACAAGGAAATAGGGATTACGAGGCCAAGAAATTGGTTAAGTATTGAACCAAGATTGTCTAGGAACCAATGAGACAGATAAAGATAGTGCAAAGGTTTCTTAGGAAGAGAAAAATAATTGTAATATTATCTTACTCTTTTACTTATGCAATATACATATAGCAAGGTTTTTAGCTAAGGATTTCCCTAGATAAATCTCTGTGTTGTGCGATTGAAACTATTTCTCTTTCTTGTTCATGTGATTATGCGATCATAATTGGTTTCCACAATTTGTAGAGTACATTCAAGTATTCCATTTCAGCATATTACAAGATCAGTTGAATCTACATGGATTTATACAACTTCTCCATTTGTAAATGCTCTAAAAGTTTCCGAGGATCCTTCTGAGGCTTCATTTTGATAGGTAAATCATGCTCCCTCTCAACCACCAAGTCTCTAACCCTTGCCTTACTCCTAAAGGATTTTCATGCATCTTCTACCTCAAGTGCATACAATTTCTTGACTCGAGCACCAATCTGCTTCACTTGTCCTATGGATATGTGTCTCAGGAATGCTTTTCTATTGCTAAAGATCACATTGTAACCATGGTCTTCCAAAAATAAAAAGGAGGTTAGATTATTCTTTAGAGCCAAAAAAAAAATCACATCCTTAACCTTGAGAGGGGAACCTAACTACCTTTGAAAGGTTACTATGGCGATCTCGATAGCATTGTACCTTCTGTCATCTCCAAACTCAATGTTCCTCTATATATATTTCTCCTCTAAGTCACTGAAAAATCTCTATTCCCCATCATGTGGAACGAGGCATCATTTTCTAGGTACCACATTTTCCCCATCACTGTGCTCACCATGCATGCGATAATGCTGAAATCAAGCTTGAACTATGAAGCAAAAGATTCACCTGCTGCTGCTACTACAAGATCCTTTTCACTTGCCTTCTTGTGTGCACACTTTGTGGCATAGTGTCTGAATTCATGACAGTGAAAGAATTTGATTTTGGACAAGTATTTCTTATTTCCCTCTTGGATGGAATCAACCTCAAATCGGGACTCCTTTCCCTTGGAATTCATTCCTTTGCTGACTAATACAAAGTCATATTCCTCTTCTTTTCATTCCCAATTTGGTAGTTTCTCTCCCTCATTCACCGAATCTTGGTAGTTGTACCAGCTCTTGGGAAGGCCTAGAAGGGTTAGGCTTATCGAATCATATTATACAAAAATAACACCAAACCCACCAAGTTCATCATGACATTGTTTGATCCTTCTCAGGTACTCTTGAATAGAGTAATTCTTCTGCATCTTGATATTCTGAATCTTATCTTTGAGCGCTAGTTTCCCATGGTCGCTATTCTTCTGGAAGAAATATGTCAGTTCTTTCCACATTGAATACGAGGTTTCTTTCTTGTGGATATTGGAGACAATGTGGTAATTTAAACCCTCCAATATGATTCTCATTTCCTTGGATACACACTTCCTCCATTCTGCTAGATCCTTGACATAAGATGATCCTGATTTTGGAATGTCATTCTCAACAAATTCCTTCAACCCATTGTCTTCTAGTACCAAATCCATGCGGTCCTTCCTAGCATCAAAGTCTGAGCTAACCTCAAGGGCATACTCAAGCCTTAGACCATAGAACACAATCCTTCTAGCTATGAATGTAGAAAATCCACATAGATTCATATGTTCTTGTAATATGATTAAAAAAAATACTAGATCTCTTCTACAAATTGCGAAAACCAATTATGATCACACAATCACATGAAAAAGAAAGAGAAAAAAATTCAATCGCATAACACAAATATGTATATGGGGAAAGCCTCAGCTAAAAATCCCGCTATCTATATATTTCATTAAGTCAAGAATATGAAACAATACAATGCTTCTCTTAGGTTTGAGAGCTCTTGGCACTATCTCTTATTGTCTCACTCTGATCCCAAGAAAGAATGGTCTAATAATTAACCAATTTCCTACCTCTGGGTTTCTCAGCCTTGCTTACGCATTCCTGAGGGAATTGAGCCCCTATTAATTAGTAAATTCCCAATAATTGATTGCGCAATTCATCCAAGTCATCTTACTGACCTCATCCATGACCTGTACAATTTTCTAATTATACAACTGATATTTTACATCCCTTTAACTCCAATCTCAACTGGGCCTTCTTATAACCGACATGCAATAACTAATTATAGTGAATTATCAGTTATCTGATTGATCACTGCATGTGAATTAAATCAGATTTAATTCAATGGAACTATCACTAGCTGATCTATTAGTTATAACTGGTTAGACTAATTTTAATTCAAATAATTAAGTTATATACTTACAACTAAAAATAAACTGCAGGTGGACCCCCTAAAAATTAGAGTAAACTCTACATGCCTCCAGTTTGACCCCCAAATCGAATTGACTGAGCTAACTAAGTCTTCCCAACTCAGTTAACTCATTCAAGATGTCGTGTGATGTGGAATTACAAATTACTTCTAATTTAATTAAGGGGAAATTAAATTAGAAGCCTTTATCTTGTTTCCAATTTCAACACTCCCTCTCAACAAGAAAGGGAATGCATGCTACCCCGATCTTTCCTCTGTGGAACTCAAATTTTCCTCTTGACAGTTCCTTCATCAAGATGTTTGCATCTTGCTCCTCCATGGGAATGTACTCTAATGAAATAATCTTCCTCTGCACACAATCTATGAGATGGTGATATCAGATATCAATATGCTTGGACCCATCATGAAAAACTGGATTAACCAAAAGTTTGATGAAACTATGGTTATAAAAATAAATCACGGTTAGATTCATCTATCGACCAAATAAGCCAAAAAGTATATTCCTCATACAGATGGCCTCACATGTTTTCTGATTCACTGCCATGTACTCTGCCTCTACTGAAATGAGTGCAAATTATCTGTGTTTCCTGCTGTACCAAGAAACTGCTGCTAATCTAATGTTGAATATGCCCCATGAAGTGCTCTTCATGTCAGGTGGAATCCCTACCCAATCTGCATCTAGAAAGCCTTGAAGCTTCACTCCCTCTGTCCTTATGTACCATATTACAAACTCTGTAGTGCCTTTGAGGTATCTCAACACATGCTTGCCTACCTTCCAAAATAGCTTGGTAGGATTAACCATAGCTTGACTAAGCTGGTTAATCACATAGAATATTTCTAGTCGTCTGTTCACCAAATACATGAGTTGACCCACAAGATGCCTACAGATTGTAGCATCTACTACTTCACCTAAAGTAGCATCCTCCTCCCTCTAGTTTCCTGCTAGAGGAGTCTCCATGGGTTTTCTACCCTCCATGTGGAACTTCCTCAAAATTGCGTTGGCATACTTTCCCTAAGATACAAATATCTCCCCATATCTTTTCCAAATTTCCAATCCTAAGAAATAGTGCAAGAGCCCCCATGTCCTTCATCTCAAATTCTCTTGCAAGATCCTCTTTGCAAGAATTTATGAGCTACTCATCGCCTTCCAATATCAAATCATCGAAATAAAGTACAATGATCAAAATTTTACCTTCCAGAAAAATATTGTAAAGGTTCACATCTGCTTCACTCTTGGTGAAGCCCAACCCTATGAAGTAGCTGTAGAGTAAAGCCCAACCCAGGGAAGTATATTTCGACCATGATGTACCAAGCACGAGGTGCTTGATTTAGCCCATATAGTTCTCTCTTGAGTATGCACACATGCGACTCTCTGTCAAAGGTCTCAAAACATTTTGTCTGCTCAATGTACACCTCTTCCTCAAGCACCCCATTGAGGAAGGTTGTATTTACATCCATCTGATGTATATTCCATCCCATATATGCTGAAAGTGAAAGGATGGATCTAATTGATGAGTACCTTGCGACTAGTGCAAAGGTATCGTCATAATCAATCCCCTCCACCTAAGAGAACCCTCTAGACACAAATATAACCTTGTGTTTCGCCACACTCCCATCTGCTACTTGCTTCACCTTGTAGATCCACCTCGATACTACAATTGACATCCCCTCCGGTCTTGGGAAAATTCCCATGCAGTGTTTTTGATAATGGAGTCATAATTATCAACCATGGCATCAACTCGAACTATTTGCTACACTACTTCCTTGAAAAAGGATGGCTCTATCTCTACACTATTGCTCATAAGAGCCATGTATCTAGTGTACCGCTATGAGGACCTTCTCTACTTGCGTTGTGATGTGGGTGATCCCACATTATCTCTAGCATCAAGCACCAACTTGTCAGCCTCTCTAGTGCGCTTCCTTCCATCTCAAGATGTATCTGCATGAGTGGGTGCTTCCACTCTCTGTTCCTATGCTTGTGTATACTTCAAATCATGAGGTTATTCTTTTGGAGCCATGAGCTCTTCAAATGCATGTAATTGAAACTCCCTCTAATGGGAAATTCACATGGCCTTCTCTTCATCGAATTTCACATCTCTTTTGACCACTGTTAGTGTGAATTCTAATTCTCAAGTGTATGAAAAAAGCTCACTTTAGATGTGCATAAAAAAAGCTATTAATTTCCTTAGATCTGCAGTTAGTGATAAGAATAAATGCTACAGAAATCTAGATGTATGTAGTTATAGACATTAAACAAAAAATAATAAGCAAGAGTTGTTCCATGTATCCAATGAACAAGACAATAATTTTTAAAGAATTTTTTGTATTATGACACCTGGGAAAGGAACATAGAAATATGTTACCAGTACCCCTAAATGGGATGGGTTCTTGTATGTCCTCAGTGCTTCAGATCTAATATCTCTCTCTTGATGGTGCAAAAAACCTAGACAAAATGGAACTCAAAGGGAGCTCACAAGAAAAAAGTAGAAAAATATGACAATGATGGGAGGATCAAAGTCAGGCGAAAAGTATAGATCAAGAGTGATCTCTAGGAAACAAAAGGTAGTGAATGAATGGAAAAACCCTTCTATTTATAACAAAATATTGATTTAGTCTAGATATTGGTGCATAATTAAAATATTATGAACCAAATATAGATCCAACTTTTATGGAATATTTTAATATTTTTGTTGGAGGGAAAAAATAATTTGAATTTGGTCAAATATCTTTATTAAGAAATAACAAATAAATAAATGATTTATTTATTATTTTAAGAATGTGGTTGAGTAATAATTAAATAAATAGTGATTTATTCAATTATTTATAAATGATTTAGTCAAGTTTAACAAGGAATATTATTAAATAATGTTTTAAATAATTATTCCTAGAAAATAATAAGATAAATAATGATTTATCTAATTAATTTGCGTGTTTTGGGTTAAATATGACCAGGAATATTAATTAAACAATGGTTTAATTAATTATCCCTTGAGGAAAATCAAACAAATAATGATTTATTCAATTATTCCTCATGGGGTTTCCTGTTTATACCAGAAATAACTTAATAAACTGTGTTATAAAATTATTTTTCATAGTGAAAGCAATTTTACTATGGTAAAATTGGTCTTACATGGTGTAATTTGGTCCATCTAATAGTAACAAGTTAGATGACCAAAAATTGGTGTAACAACCACTGTCATCTTGTGTGCTGGCAAGTGCACCCAATGGTGTGAGTTCTATCATTGTACCCCACAAATATCTCTGAATCAGCTGTTGGCTCTAGCTTCTTCCTGGCATCTTTGGCTAGATGAAAATAAATTGATGAACCAAAAATTTTAAAATGCGACACATTTTGTCTCTTGAAAAAAATTCCTCTGGTGTACCCATCCCAAGTATCCTATGAGAACTTATTTTTTGCACAAATACTATTGTGTTGCATGATTCCATCCATAGATGAAACAATAGCACCTGATTATGCAACATCGCTCGTCTTGTTGCCACAATAATTCTGTGTAATATTCCTAAATTACCACACAACTAATTAGAATATTAAATTTTGATTTTTCTCTTAGCTAGAGAAATAAGAGGGTATGGAGATCCATAAATCTCCTTATTAGGAATAAAATAACTCCCAATGTGAAAGTAGGTCATATAAAAGATAGATTGAAGACCCTTAGGTGTGAAAAGGGGATGGAGTATGAAGACTGGGTCAACCTTGACCAAATCAAACAACACTGGTATGAAAGGAGTGGCATTCATGGAAGGACAATGGAGTTTTGGAGGGAGATTGCATGCAAGGAAGTGGTGGCTTTAATGAGTGGGGCCCAGGGTGAGGAAGCTCACCAAGAATATAAGGAAGAGTATGGCATCCATTGTGGTCATGTTTTGAAATTATTTTGTATATGGTCTATTTAGACTTATTGCTCTCTTCAGCTATTTAGCTAAGATTACAAGCGCTATTTAGCACTGGGTGTTCTTGGTCGGGAATCCCACCTCTTTCCTAGAGAGGCCACTTGGAAGAGTATTTCACTACTTTTTCTACTCTCCGACATTAGGCCAAGCTCCATATTTGTTCTACAACGCAGTTTCTGCAGGAAGTTGTGTTGTGTTGCAGGGTGCAGCAGTGGAGGGTTGAGAAACCCAGCTTATGAGCTTGTTTTCCAGTGGAGGGAGAAAACCTTCCTCCGGGAGGCTTGTAAGGGAGATTATTGGGCCTCATTTCAACATACAACAATAGGCTAAGGTACTTCTATTAGTTACAACACAATTTTTTGAATAAACTGCGTTATTTCAGTGTGTAGTTGCAGTAGAGGGTTTGGAGCCCTAGTTGGGGGAGATAGATTTTTAGTGAGGGGATCAACCTCTCATTTGGAGAATCTATAGGAGGATTTTTTAATACATTTCTAGATCAGATAAGAAACCTCCTATCATCTATCCATTTGTAGAGATTATTCAGCCCTAGGGCCATATTTTTATTTTCTGCATTTTGTGTATTTCAGGAAACCCTTCCCGGGTTATCTTGGGAATTTGTTTGGCAGCTTAGATCTCTATTCCTGGCATTAATTGAGCCATATAAATTCAGATATATGTATTGAAATTCTTCAGTAGTAGTTATATCTAATAAAACTGTGCTACCATTGCCTTGGGTATTATTGTGTAGCAACATTATTCATGTTTCATGTACATGTTCTCTTGAGGCTTGTTTTTTCCTACCTTGAGTGATTATTTCCTCAAGAACTTGTATACATTTTGCTGCTATGATCTTAATATGATTGATATATGATCTTCTTACATTTTATGTGTTGATTTACACTGCTATTACCAGTTTTATGCACTATATCCCTACTTTCCCCATTTGGGAATATTACATTTTATACTTCCTTTCTGCTGTGGGTTATGAGGTGCTATCAATTCCTGTCGAATTCCTTCTAAAGCACATAAGTTCTTGAATATGTTTGATACATATTATCCACCATTGTCTCTCTTAAGGGTATTCACCTTGTTCCCTATATCTTTCTCGACAAGTTCTTTGAACTCAAAAAACTTTGAGAACGTTTGATCTTTCTTCTGCATGAAGAAAACACAACACTTGCGTGAAAAATCATTTAAAAAAATCACATAATACCTATGTTTTTTTGTGGAAGTTGTTGAGAAAAATCCACACACATTTGAGTGAATTCTCTCAATGACCGCTTTTTCTCAGATTCCCTTATCGTGAAAGGTGGCTTTGGTATACTTCCCCAATGTACACACTTTTCATGTATCTCATTGTTCAAGTGCACCCATGGGAGTTCCTATAGAAATATGCTACATGATATTCAAAGCACCATGGTGTATATGGGCCAATATTGTTACACATTATTTTTTCACCATGAAATTTTACTATCTATATGGGTTCATTAACACCTATATAATGCTCCCTTAGAAGTCTAAAACCCTAAAGTTCCTAAACCAAGTCCTGAAGTTGGAGAAAAGCTTGTAAAAATCATAAAATATTGGTACCACACTTTTCCTTAGCTTTACCTGTGGCACCGCATCCTTTTGCTCCAAACACTATAGAGCTGACCGCATGTTTTCTTCATTAAAAGTGCAGACCCCTGTACAAGGTAATTTGAAGGCGAAAGTAAATTCTAGAAGCCCAGCTTGTCGAATATTCTCCCAGCTGGAACCTTCTAGAATGCGTTATCTAGTCGAAGCCTTACTCCCTCCATTATCATGAACATTCATTCCTTTATAAAAGGAGCCTGTTCCTTGGATTTTGGAACTTAATCCCTTGATAAGGGGACTTTATCCCTTCCATTTTGGAGCTGTAACCTCTTTCCTTCTCTTATAAATTGAAGCTTTGGTTCAGTCTCAAGGGTGCATGCTAATATATGTAAAACTTCTCTATCCATTTTGTATACACTTAGTACTTGATTTTTACTTAGTAGCTATGATGGAGAAGGGAATTGCTGAAGAAACATACTCTTTTTGCTAGCTACGAGAATGATTACATACTTGTAGTTAGGTTGTTTCAAAGAGTGGAAGGGCTTGTCAGACCAATGGAAAACACTTGTTCCGGACCCTGGATGGATCTGTATGACATCAAGGCGAACACGGTTGTAAGGTTCCTTCTTTTATTTAAAGATAATACAATTGGATCCTGTTTTCTCAATAAGTTGTTTATGTGTTTACTTGAATGACTTATTTCTTAAATTCCTTGATCATTAAGATAGATTTGTGATTTGTGAATTAGTATATTTTTCAGGTGCTTTTGATTCTCTTCCATGTCTTTGTTTGCAGATCTTGAGAGGTTACTATTTGAAGCGATGGGAAAGAAGAATTCAACTAGAATTGGATCATAGGTAGGTCCTTTCTTCATCATAGAAAATCCTAAATTACATATAATCTAGAGAAAGTAGTTTACATTTGTCCTGTTTGTTTCTAGCTATCCTTGTGATACTAGGGAGATATTTCTTGTCCGAAAGAATGATTTATCCGCGTAACAAAATGGCGACTTCGCTGGGGAATAGAACTTAGTTTTCTTTTTCTTTGAGTTTGACTTTTGAAAGAATTTTTCTGATTTTGATTAGTCTGCACTGATTTGGGTAAATTAGCCTTATAATCCCTGAAAAGTTTGAATTGAATTTTTTTTATTTTTCTTTATGTTTTCTGGCCTCCGCACTTTTTCTTTGAAAACAGTGCGGTAATCTCCACAGTTTCTTTGTGTAAACAGTGTGGTACCACACCTTTTTATACTGAAACCTGCAGATCCAAGAAAATTTTCGAAAATTTAAAGATTCTCTTTTCTGGAACCAACTTACATGATTCTCTGTATTTGTCCAGACTTGTCTTGATTGCCAAAAGCCTTGTGTGAATTTATTTTCAGCAATTTTACAGTCTCGTTAGCCTCTGTTAAGTTAATTGGGTGTTTTGAGTTTCTTTTTTGGAGAAATTATTAATTTGATTTCCTTTGGTCATTACTTCAAGGTTTGTCTTAGTCTCTTAAGAATTTTTCAACTTTTTTTTTTTTTTTTTTTTGCAAAAACATTTCCCCCTCATTAGCCGGTGGGTGGGGGGGGGTGGGAGCTAAATGTGTCTGAGTGTTAATTACCTTTGAGTGTTTTTATTTTTTGATCTTTGGAACTCTCACCCAATTTTATTTAATTACACTTGATTGGTTCTTAGATTACATTAGAATGATCTTGTGTTTGAGAATTCTCTTGCATAGATCACATTTTCATAATTAGAATTCTCATTTTCAGAATATGAATGAAAAATGTGCATAGATTACATTTGCATAGTTTTCATGTGAATTGTGCATAGATTAAAACTGTATAGTTTACATTCTGGAAAAATCAATTGTAGATTTAGATTAGTTTCTTTGATTTGAATTTACATTTTTTTATGCTTGTTTTAAAAACATAAAAATAAAAAATTTGGAATTGATTAGCATTAGTTTTTGTTGATGAAATTAGTACATTAGAGAATTTTTTATATTTTCTCTTATTTATCAATTTTTGCATTGTTGAAAGTGAATGGAAACTCTCTCCTTACTTTAATTAGGATTCATTGAATTGAAAATATTAAATTATCATATTTGATTGCATTTAGTTTTGGGTCAGGTCATAACATCATTGGTTTCATATCCATTTACCCTTTGAGTAATAACAACCCAAATAACATAGCACTTAATTAAAATTCATCTAGAAATTTTTACATTTTTAGGGCTCTTTCCACCAACATAGCTCAGGCTAGTGTCTTGGAATAGGTTTTAGTTAACTCTCCAAGACAATAAAACAAAAAAGTAGTCGATCTTGCGGTAGGAAAATTCCAATAGTAGCATGTATGCTCTAGGAAGATCCTCCTAAAGGAGTCAAGCACGAGATCATATCTGAACCAATGAGGTAATCAATCCTTCCTCATTGGGAATGATAGAAGATATACACATATTAACAATGGTAAACCTAGGATTGACCATTGTCGAGAAGCCTAGGGTCACTTGTCGGTAAACCTTGGATTATGTCAAGGAGCCTTCAAGGGGATTGAGCTTTGTTACTCTGCCCTTGCGTGTGTATCGGATCGTAGACTATTCCCCCAGGAATATTTGTTCCTGTTGGTGACCTTAGTGGCCATAAAATTTAGGATTATTTCCCAAGGTGACGGTGGAGGGAAGATCCCATTGTACCTGGAGCAGATGTCGACTAGACTCACTTGGACTCTCCTGAGGGTTATCTTCATTCAAGATGGTTTAAGTGGAGAAACTTGCACCGGTCTATTTCATTAAGCAGGTTGTCGGGGTAACTGTTCCAACCGCCATTTCTGCATTAAAATTCTACGATGTTGGATTTCATCACCAACTAGTGTTTTTTGTGCGGGTATCTACTATTTGTGTGTGGTTTGACTCCTAGATTTGATAGCGCAAGTTCATTTGTTTATTTTTACTTTTAGAGACCATATGTGTGAATTGTGAATTTTAATTATTAGGTGTGAATTATGAATTGTTATTTTTATTTTTGAATTGTTAATGAAATTCACTGAAGTTGAATCTAATGGCAACTGTTTCGAAATTTACCAACCAAGGAACCCCTCTTAACGAGAATCCTATTACTTTTCCTTGCTTTGGGAATGTTGGTCCTCATATGGCTACATTATCATTACCTGGATTTACAATAGGTTTCCCGATATGGTTATTTTCAACTTTGTTGGCCCTGAATACTCCAATTTTTCCACCTCAACTGAATGCTTCACCTCAACAGAGTTCACCATCTCAACATAACCAACCTCATGTTGAACTTTGACCTTCTTTGCCCAATATTTCTTCCTCCCTTTATTCCTCTTCGCTTGGTAAAAGCCTTGACGCTAGTAACCAAGTGGCTAAGAAGAAGAATAAAGGGAAGAAAAAGAAGAAGAAAAATAAGAAAGAAGTCAACCAACTAACCATGGCTGCAAGTGTTAGTACTGTTGAAGAAACCTCCAACATGCACTGTAAACCCAAATTCCCTTACAAGATTTGTAAGGTTGACCACTTCCTTATCAATTATCCTGGTATTCCAAAGGTCTTGGAAGTATGGTCATAACATTCTCATCAACTTACCATTGATCAATCAACCAGTGATAGTCAGGTTCCTGGGAAAAAGGGTAAAATTAGGTTTCCTTGTAGGTTATGCAAAGGGAGTCATCAAACTCACATTTGCACTCACACGGATGAAGCCTCAAAATTGTTGGAAAACCTTACTGTTCCATAGCAACAACTTCCAATAGGTTACCGTAAACTTTCTCCCAACCTACCGTCAATTGACGGAGTGATTGATCTAATTCCAAGTACAGTCAATCCCACTCTTCCATTTGAGAGTGAAAGTGATATCACTCATGTTGATGATCCATTAGTTGATCAAGTGGTCGACTCGATTTCACATTCAGTCGATCCCACCCTCCTTGTAGGGATTGAAATTAATACTTCTCGGGTTCTTCTTTTTACATCAGATTCTTCTGCGCCAGGGGGAATTTCACCTGTTTCTACATAACCCCCTCCAAGTATAGAGGTCTTTTCCTTTGATTGGAATAGACTGATAGAACCTCGTCTTCCTTCCTCCATCCCTTTCCAAATCATTGTGAAGGCTTGTGGTACGAATGTACGCCACACACATGTAGATGAAGGTGCTTCTATTAGTATTTTATCCTCAACTGCTTGGCAAGCTTTGGGTTCCCCTCAGCTTGTGCCTATTACGCAGAATCTGTCAGCTTTTAACAGAACCATTAGTGGACCTTTAGGGATCTTTCCTAAGTTTCCTATTACCTTGGAAGGTAAAACTTTTTGTATTGATATTATGGTAGTTCTAGGCCCCTTTGATTTCAATTTACTCCTTGGGCGAGACTATGTCTATGCAATGAAAGTTGTCGTATCGACACTCTTTCACGTGATATCTTTCCCTCACAATGGAAACATTGTGACCGTTGACCAATTTTCATTTTCTAGTCTTGATTCAACTACCAATAATCCGACACCTCTAAATGTTCCTTATACGGAAGTGGTATTTACCCTACCACGGGTTAATTATGTGGCAACTAGTCCCATGTTTTCAATTATTGATGCAAGTGAGCCTTTCACTGTTTGCTTGACTTCCTTTGAATTAGATACGGTAATTGACATGGAAAACTCTATGGGATTATTTGAATGCAATGTTCCTATCCCTTATGATTCCTTTGACATGTGTCCCTTCCAGAGAATTGTTCTTCCATCTGATGAAGACCTCTTGGAAGCCATGATCGAGGTGCGTCCCTTGACATGTGTTTCTTCCAGTTGGAAGCCATGATCAAGGCCCTTGAGGATGGTTCTTTTTCCTGTGTCAACCTCATTAAAAAATGAAACAGGTGCCCAGAGGAGAGTTCCTGTTACTGTGTCAACCTCTTTAAAAAATGAAACATGTACTTAAGGATGGTTCTTTTACTGTGTTAACCTCGTTAAAAAATGAAACGGACCCATGAGGATAGTTATTTTCCTTTTTCAACCTCATTAAAAAATGAATCAGTAGGTTATGTAGGTAGATTTTAGAGAGTAGATTGATAGATTCCATGAGCATAGTTCTTTTCATGTGTCAAGCTCGTTAAAAAATGAAACAAATCCTCTCCTAATTGAATCGAGTCTTTGATTAGATCTCGTAAGTGTTAAGTTGAGTCTTTCATCCGATCTCGTAAATGAACCTTCATTCCATCCACCTATTAGTAACTAGTACTCTACTTAGTTGAATGAAATGAAGTTTGGGGGGCATGTGCTCTAGCAAGTTACGCTTGGGGGGCATTAAAAAAAAAAAACCTCTTAAGCATAGTTTTCCTACGTTTCAAGCTTGTGTAAAATTGAAACGACTCTCAAGCACAATTTTCTCTATTTCAAGCTTGTGTAAAAATGAAACAAACCTATCTGAAGCATAGTTTTTCTCTGTTTCAAGCTTTTGTAAAAATGAAACCTATCTTAAGTCCATTTCGGTTATTATTTTCAAGACTTGTTAAACTCATGAAAATCCCGAGCTTCTTTTGCTATTCTTTTCATGCTCGTAAAACGTACATTAAAATGCTAAATTATTTATGTATTTTATTGCTCGTTAATTAAATTGAAATTCGACCATATGAGTACACTTTTATCACTTTTTTGAACTCATTAAAACTTACGAAAAATTGAAAACCATGAGTACATTTTTATCCCTTTTTCGAACTTGTTAAAACTTACAAAAAATAAAAAACCATGAGTACATTTTTATCCCTTTTTCGAACTCGTTAAAACTTACAAAAAGTCGAAATCTATGAGTAAATTTTTATCCCTTTTTCAAACTCGTTAAAACTTATGAAAAAGCGAAACAAGATGAGTATACTTTTATCACTTTTTTGGACTCTTAAAAATTACGAAAAAGAGAAACCCTGGACTTCTCTTTTAAGCCCTTTTCAGATTCTCTAAACATGAAAAGATTGCCAATTACTTGACTATTCGAACTCGTTAAAGCAAATGAATAGTTGTCCCTTCAGTATAAGTTTACCCCTTTTCTGGACTGAAATGGACTATTTACGAAAAAGGTATACATTGACTAATCATGGTCAATAGAGTTCTCTCCTATATTATTTTATCCTTTTTCAGGCTTGAGAGACTAAATTTACAAAAAAGTACACCCACGGAGTTTTCTTAAGTTTTTTCTTCCAACTCCCTAAAATTGAAAAACATCGAGTTTCTCCTATATTGGACTCGTTAAAACTTAACAGTAAAAGACCCGTCGATTACAAACAGGAACGAACCACTCCTTCTTAGGGTTCGATTTTATACTAAGTTGGACTCATCCGAAGGATGAGCTTACACAAACAAGCAAATGTTATCCTCCTCAAGCTTGTCAAAAATAAAGAGGTATTTGCCAGAAATGGTGGGGGAAAAGAGAGAAAATGGATCCAGTTGTCACACTTTGATTAAAAGCAGTATATCACTCTTGAACATGACACTTTTTGTCACACTTCTACCTGGGTTGGGAAAATAATTTTCCTATCAGTTAATTAAACCACATTGAAAGTCTTCAGCTGGTTTCTAAGTATTAACTTTAGGTCAATTGTTACCAAAGCATCTGCAGTGTCATTAGGTGTTCAAGAGGATAGTTCAAATAAACCATTCATTTGCAAACATTTGTCTCCATTCACGTTGACCATCCCTAAGTCAGCCCTTGCAAAGTATTTCTACAAAACTTGATCTAATGGTTTCGTGTCGTAGGCTTTCCTACGACGAGTCACTTTCTATTGACGACAACATTTCATCTAGGAAGTTGATCTAGAATCCTTCAGTACCTTGGAATATGCATGCCTTAATGGAAGGTTTCTCGCATTCGATAGCAGATTACATCATTGATCTTTGATCGAATTATTATGTGAAATGTTTGACTTCAGATCACAAATTCACATTTCATAGATTGTACTAAGTACTTTGAGAGCCATTATCATTAATGGTGGTTTCTCTCACAGTTGTTAACAATTCACATCATTGATTGGTAATCAAGTGGTTTCTACCATGTTCAACTTCGACACAATCAATTGCATGGTTAGAATCGTACTAGTTCGGGAAGTAGAAATAAAGACCCTGGATCTAGTTTCCACCATCCAGGCTGTGAGGAGTTTTATTGTTCATTATGTTGTAGACTATTCATGATAGATGGCTGCATCCATATTGTGTCTACTATTGATGTAATATTAAAATAATTTCTATATCAGAACATTTTAGTTAAGTTTTGATTTATTTAGTTGTTGTTCTGAGTATGGGAATGCCTACCTCAGCGATTATATATATATATTTTCATTGAATGTTTTTACAGGGTCCAACCAGCGTCCATAAGCAAATACTTGGAATGATAAAGCACTTCACTCTTCGAACTATCTCAGACTTCGCGCTTTAGGGGGCAATCTGTTACACATTATTTTGTCACCATGAAATTTTATTGTCTATATGGTTTCATCAACGCCTATATAATTATCCCTTAGAAGTCTACAATCCTAAAGGTCCTAAACCAAGTCCTGAATTTGGAGAAAAGCTTGTAAAAATCATAAAAATATTGGTACCGCACTTTTCCTTAGCTTTACCAGCGGCACCGCTATATATATATATATATATCTATATATATATATATATATATATATATATATATATATGTTTGCATTGAATGTTTTTACAGGGTCCAATCGGCGTCCACAAGAAAATCCTTGGAATGATAAAGCACTTCACTCTTCGAATTATCTCAGACTTCGCGCTTTAGGGGGCAATCTGTTACACATTATTTTGTCACCATGACATTTTACTGTCTATATGGGTTCATCAACACCTATATAATTCTCCCTTAGAAGTATACAACCCTAAAGGTCCTAAACCAAGTCTTGAATTTGGAGAAAATCTTGTAAAAATCATAAAAATACTGGTATCACACTTTTCCTTAGCTTTACTTGTGGCACCGCATCCTTTTTCTCCAAACATTGCAGAGCCGACTGCACGTTTTCTTCATTAAAAGTGCGGACCCCTGTAAAAGGTAATTTGAAGGCGAAATGAAATTCTAGAAGCCCAGATGGTCAGCTGAAAGCTTATAGAATGCGTTATCCAATCGAAGCCTTACTCCCTCCATTATCATGAACATTCATTCCTTCATAAAAGGATCCTACTCGGATTTTGGAACTTAATCCCTTGATAAGGGGACTCTATCCCTTCCATTTTGGAGCTGTAACCACTTTCCTTCTCCTATAAATTGAAGCTTTGGTTCAGTATCAAGGGTACATGCTGATATATGTAAAACTTCTCTATCCATTTTGTATACACTTAGTATTTGCTTTGTACTTAGTAGCTACGATAGAGAAGGGAATTGCTGAAGAAGCATACCCTTTTTGCTAGCTGTGAGAATGATTACATACTCGTAGTTAGGCTGGTTCAAAGAGTGGAAGGGCTTGTCAGACCAAAGGAAAATGCTTGTTTCGGACCCCGGAAGGATCTGTACGACATCAAGGCGAACGCGGTTGTAAGATTCCTTCTTTTATTTAAAGATAATACAATTGGATCCTGTTTTCTCAATAAGTTGTTTATGTGTTTACTTGAATGAATTATTTCTTAAATTCCTTGATCATTAATATAGATTTTTGATTTGTGAATTAGTATATGTTGTAGGTGCTTTTGATTCTCTTCCATGTCTTTGTTTGCAAATCTTGAGAGGTGACTATTTGAAGCGGCGGGAAAGAAGAATTCAACTAGCATTGGATCACAGGTAGGTCCTTTCTTCATCATAGAAAATTCTAAATTGCATATAATATAGAGAAAGTAGTTTACATTTGTCCTGTTTTTTTTTAGCTATCCTTGTGATACTAGGGAGATATTTCTTGTTCGCAAGAACGATTTATCTGCGTAACAAATATCCTGTGCCATAACTGACCAATGTATTGATTCTCCACCTTCTATTATTTTGTGCTCCAGAAAACACGGTCTTCTATATCCAATTTTTAGGGGTTATTTACTCAAACCCCAATCTTATTCACTTGTCTCATGGCTTTTTGATGAAGGAACATCTTTCCTTTGCTAAATATCACCTCATAGCTAGGGTCTTCCAACATAGCAAGAAAAAATAAATTCTTCTATAAACCAAGAACATACATGACATATTTTAATGTGAGAGGAGTACATGAATCCCTCTGAAAGGTAAATGTACCTATTCTGGTAGCGCTATACCTCCCATCATCTCCCATCTCGATGTGCATCTAGAGATTCTTGTCCTCCATGCTACTGAAGAATTCTTTGTTTCCGGTCATATGGAACAAAGATCCACTATCCAAGTACCACACATAACCCATCACCGATGACAGCATGCATGTGATGAGGGTGAAATCAAACTCAAGCTGTGAAGTAAGTGCCTCACCTACTGCTCCTCCCAAGGGCTTCTTTCTTGTCTTCTTGTGTCGACACTTTGTAGAATAGTGTCTGTTAGTATCTATGAGTCACCAATGATCAAATTTTCTCTTTCAGTATTGTTGGATATCTTTGGTAAAATTTAAAATAAAATTTGGCATCTTTTGGCTGTAAAATGAGTCTTGAGTCATGTCCTAGGTATCACTACTACTCCCTCCATTTTCAAGGTCATAAAATGTCATCATGGTCATGTAATAATTCCTAGTGATTGGTCATAAAATTAGTGTTCTGGTCAACATTTTGGTCTTCAAATCATATCATGCATATTGCAAAGGTTCAAAGTTCAAAATCATGGTTTCATATATGCATTTGGTGTCATCATTAGGTCAGGTCATCATAAGTCATGTAGGGAGTCATGCCATCAACTTAGTCTCCATAATGGGAATTAGTAATTAGGGAAAATGTGTTCAAAACGATTCCAAGGGTACATTTTCCCTTCATGGAGATGTAACCTTTCCAAATAAAGTTATAAAGCTATAGTACACTACCTCATTACATCATTTTTCAAAAAGGATATGTGATGTCATACCATCATGAAAAGAAAAAGTCAATTTTCAAGCTATAAAGAGACCATCCAAGCATTCAAACACTTCATTTCATCTTCCTAGAGCTCTCCTTCACCATTGAGTTTTGCGTCAGCCTTCAAAACTCTGATTTTTCCATCATCAATCCCTTGCCAATGCGAAAGCGTTTTTTCCTAGCACACTGCGTTTCTGGCCAACATGCTGCATTTTTTAGTTTGGAGCTTAGAGGAAGCCACAACATGTTTCATTCAACAATCTACGGGTTCCAGAGACTCTAAAAAAGTAAGTATAGAATCTCATCAACCCTCATGCAGTGATTTTCCTTTAGCAAATGATGAAATCCCTCTCCTAGGGTTTTTTGCTGTGCTTTTGGTTTTCCTGGTTTCTGCTTAAGTTCAGTGATAAAATATCTATTTTTCTTGTTGTAATACCCTTGTAAACACTTGATAAAACTCCCCCAATATTTTCCCACACTCATATGCTTAATTCCATAATTTTTCTCCAAAAACCCTAGCCATGCTATGCTTTTGCTAAATTTATGGGTTTGGACTGTGTTATTGGTTTTTTCTCCTCTTTCCCTCATCCATTTCAAGAAATTACACTTCCCAAGTGTCCCTAACATCTACCCCCACCCCCTGTAATTTTCCTAGATTTTTTCCAAATCAATATCCCCTCCATTCCATTCCCTAAACCAGTTTCTCTTTTAACCCTGTTTTCCCAATCCTACCCTATCCTTCCCTCCTATCAAACTAGGGTTTCAAGATAAGAAAAAAAAAAAACATGGCCAGTTAAAAGAAGAAGTACAAAAAAGGAGGAAATGTCTCCATATATCAACCAAATAGCATGTATGAAATCGACGCTTCACCATTCATCAAAGAGACCTTCGAAAAGGTGAACTGCCTAGGGTTTTGTGAAAAGATACAAGAGGTGGGATGCACTGCTAAGTTGACCAGTCTTTTTGCCATCAATTTCAAGAGGGAAAAGACCACCATAGCAGGGAGAGACTTCATAATATCAGAAGATCTCATAGCTTCAGCACCAGGTATCCCTAACGAAATAAAAATTTGGTTTAAGGGGATGGATTTGGATATTGAAAATTACAAACTCTTCCTCAAACCACAATACAAGGAGGCTCCCACTCATATATTTCCTTTTAGGTAATTGTTATATAGATATGCTCCTTTTATGAAGTTGATTATGATTTATTTCACTTGTGAAGGGAGGTTTTCTAGGTTGTATCAGTATCACATAAGGTTTCTAATGCATTTCACTACCATTAAACCACTAAACCTACCAAATTACTTATTCAAGAGCCTGGGTAAGGTGACTGAGAAAGTGAAAAGTAAAGGGAGAGACGATCAAGAAAATTTATTCCATCATGGTTTGATCAAAGTCATAGTTCTTCATAGACTCACACAAGTTAATATGTTTTGGGAGTCATTTTTAGAGGCAAAAACTCTTTACCTATGTTTCCTCAGTCCAAAATCATCAACACTCCTACATCATCTGGGCCACAAAGAGCTGAGCCATATGGCATACCTTCAATGACCAAAAGACAACCTAGGGCAGAGGTTTCTCAAACCTACAATAAGGGGAAAATATTAGTTTTTTCCCCTGAGATATCTAAATATATGTTTTCACGTAAACCTTAGACTAGGTCACAAGCTAGAAGACTGCCTAAGGAAGCTACAGTTGAAGAAGTTCAGGGAGAAGTTATGGAGAAATCTGTAATATTACAAAAAGGAAAAGACAAGAATATAGAAAAAAATGATGGAAATAGCAGTGTAAATCATCACATCAATAATGGAGACCAATATGGATCAACTTTATTCAGCAAATCAACAACAAATAAGCATAATACATTAAGGCACAAATCATACAATAGGAGAAAACAAGCCTCCAATAAATAAACCCTCTCAAAAGTAAGGTGCTGCTACTAGAAAAAATGCAAGAGAGCTGCTACATCGCAGTCATAAAGAGCACAACTAAAACATATGAATATAAAATAATATAAAATGGATGATACATGCCTCAAAATATGTTATACATAAATATCAAGGCTCTATAACAAACTCCCAAAATAACCCAAGAGGGTTTCCAGAAAATACACCAAAATGAAAGAGGTGAACCAAAGCCCTAGGGCTGAAGATTCACTACAACACAAATAATTGGAAATATGTGGCTGATTTGATGTAGCATAGAATGAAGCCTCCTCCCAATGGACTCTCTAGCTGAAATGTTGATCCCTTCACTGGAAAACCATCTCCTCAAATGGTGTACTGAAACCACCCCTGCAACTCCTCCCTAAAATAACGCAGTCCAAGAATGAAACTGCACTGTATGGGCTAATAATAATGTGGCCTAGTGCCAAATTTTTCAATAAGGCTCAAGGGCCTTCTTTACTAGCCTCCCAATGGAAGGAAACCTTCCTCCACTGAAATCTAGTTCAGAAATCACCCAAATCAACTCTCCACTGCTGCACCTTGCAACACAGCACAACCCTCTATAGAAAATGCGCTGTAGATGAAAGATGGAGCTTGGCCTGATGCTAGAATGTGGAAATATGATGAAAATACTTCTCATTAGTAGGCACTTGAAATCTCCCGAGGATGAAGGTGGGATTCTCTCTCGGGAGCACCCTATGCTAAACAACACTGCAGTCTTAGCTGAACTGCTGAAGAGAGAAAATAGTCATACATACCATATCGAAATAATAATCTAAAACATATCTTCTATGGCTGCCATCCCCTTCATTATATGCTTGGTGAGGCCCCTCACCTTGGGCCCCACTCATTAAAGCCACTATTTCCATGCATAGAGTCTTCCTCCAAAACTGCATTGTCCCACAATGAATGTCCACTCCTCCATACTAGCGTTGTTGATTTGGTCAAAGCTGACCCAGTCTACATGCTCCAGCCCATTTTCACACACAAGGGTGCTAAAAAAAGCTACTAAGATGATATTCATTCACATAAGGAGTGATTTTATTCCTACTAAGGAGATTTATGGGTCTCCATACCCTCCTATTCATCAAAATATGAAGAAAAAACAAAATTTAATATTCCAACTAGCTTATAGCTAATTGGGAATATTACAGTCCTACCCTCCCAAATGTTGCTTGTCCTCAAGCAACTATAAAGGTGAGTGTTGTAACTCTTCTCATCCTTCCTTGGTGACACCTCCAAGTGATAATATCTCCTCATATACCAAGTGTCCTCCAATCAATCCTTCCACGAAATGATCCTCCCAAATACTCATAAGATGCAAATGACTCAACTCATAAGGAAGCAAAAGATCTAATGTAGAAATCATGGTTTGCCCAATTTTCTCCCTAAAACATGAAGCATAAGAAACATGGAGAATATCTCCCCCAATGGGCATATTCAACCCTTTAATCCTTCCTCCAATCATTCCCACAAAAAGAATAAGGACATCATCAATTTATGGGATAAAGCCAAGGATAAATAAGCTGTCATACGTAATACTGGAGGAGGATCATAGTCCCACTTGTGGAACCAACATAATATATCTCTTGACTGCCTCAGATAATTACATGATAAGTGGTTTCCCCACCACTTGCTTCCATAGTATTTTCACATTCTTTGATAAGGTGAGTAATGTTTGGTGCCTTTGGAGTACATCATAAATGATATGTCATATCCCTAAATCCTCTTAGGGAGTGACCATGCTCAACACTGTTTATGGCTCCAAGTTTCCCATGAAGTTTATAAGGAATAATGCCCCCACTTGGAGCAATGGCCTGCACATATATGGTAAAGGAATGCAAATATTCATCAAGTAAATCATTATGCATAAAAACATGGTCCTTACCATATAATTCAATCATACTAATGGAGTGGCTCATAGATATATCCCCTCTCATTCCCAAAGAGGAAAGAGGTGCTTGTGATAACTCCATTAAAGAGTTATTTCTCTCCTCCATCTCCACATGATCCATGCATGTAATTTTCCCAAAATTTAGACCTCATCTAAATGGAATATAGTTGATTTTATCTTTAGATAAATGAATAAATGGGTAGGGAGGCCCATTGATAGGAAGAATAACATTCCTCATGTGAAAAGAGGAAGAATAAGCAGCTAAAAGGAGCACATTTAGGTGTGAACAAGGAAGATTTCTTGTTGATTCAGTCATCTTTGACCAAGTCAACACATGCTCTGTAGATACATTGCATCTCCTTGATGAACATCGCAGATTTGGTGGAGGACAACTTGCATGAGCTTGGAGGAAAATGTGGATGGGACCCCATGAGAAGAGGTTCACTTGCTATATATGAAGAGGATGGAAGCCTTTTCCATTCATGTTATGTGATATTATTATTTTTTCTATTTAGACTCTTGGCTTCCTCTTGCTGTTTAGCAGGGTTGCAGTGATGTTGAGAACTGGGTGTTCCCAAGCGGGAATCCCGCCTATTCCCTTGAGAGGCCTCTCGGGAGAGTACTTTACTGAGTTTTTCCACATCCAGGCTTGAGGCCAAGCAGAAAAATTCAGTCATAGTGTCTGTAGCAGTGTAGTGCTGTGTTGCAGGGTGTTGCAGTGGAAGATTGATCATTCCACTCCCAGGTCTGTTTCTCAGTAGAGGGTGCCTTCCTTCTCTTGAGAGATTAGAAAAGGAGATTTCTGAGCTCATTTCACATCTTGGTATTAGGCCAAAGCACCTATGCTCTCTTACAGTTTAGTCCCTTGCAGGAGCCACGTCATTTTCCAGAGAGTTGCTGCAGCAGTGTTTTAACCGTTGTTTTGGAGCTAGTTTCCTAAGGAAAGGGAAAACCCTTATCCCATAAGGCTAGAGGAAGGGATATTTATCCCTATTTGTATTATTCAGCCACATTAATTTCATGTTGCAGTGAGGCTGCATTATTTCAGATCTGAATAAATCAGATCTACTCTTTTTTGTATATGTGTCTCAAGAAACCCCTGTCGGGTTATCTCTATAATGCAATAAGGGGACTGGATCTCTGTTTTCTTAGCATATTGTGCCATAAATCTCTAGATCTATGTTTTTATATTGAAATTTTTCAGAAACCCTCATAAGATATTTCTGTACATGCTTCAGTATTTTCTGCATAATCAAAGTCATGGGATTTGGGTGTTTTTAAGGCATTGTAAGGCTGGGAGACCTGTTTAACATATCAAAAGGGATTCCTTTCTGATCCCATTTTGTATGTGAGGTCCTCAATCTATATGCTAAGGGGAAAAACTATTATTTCCCTTTTTTATCACGTAGTCACCTGGGAATAATGTTTTTAGGGTCCATTTTATTGCTTTTCCCCACGAGGAGATGGTGTATAAAGGCATACTTTTGCTGATATGTCCATAATTTGATGGAAGAGTGTCTAGGAAACATTTTATGAGATAATTTTATGTAGTACTTCATTTGTGCTCATGTATTTTTGTAGCTCCACATTTGGAATATCTTAAGATATTCCCAATAGTGTAGAAATTCCCTATTTTGGGATATTACAGTGGTATCAAAGCTTCTTTCTTGGCATAGCCTGTGGATTTTCAACCATTATGCCATCTACAGAAGGGGAGATGTACATAAAAGAGGAGACTCCATTATGTGGAGGAATAAAGGAAGATAGGCTTACAAAGCTTCTTCCATGATCTATACAGATCTTTAAAGAAGATCTAAAGAAAATAAGGGTGGAGATGGAATATCTATAAGAATTTGGATCTAGAGCTAGATATATATTTGCACATTGTGAGTGTGATCATGCAGCTACACTCCATGATGCACGGCGCATTCAAATGCATAGATCTATCATGAGATGGATGAAGGGAGGGAGAATGCCTAAGAGGGAAACTTTTAGTGATTTGTTGTAGGAGTATGAATCTAAAACTGAGAGGTTTAGACATATCGCTTTCCAAGATTTTTGCAAGATACAAGTGAAGAGAAGAAAGTAGCAGAATATGGACATATTTTTTTTGTCTACCTTTGATGGTTCACCTACATGTTCAGCCAAGGCTTGGGTGGAAGAGCTAGACACATTTTTGCAACAACATCAAATTTCTGAAAGTGAAGCCATCAGAGTAGCAGAGTTGCATTTTGGAGGTAAGGCTTATGCATGGTGTATTTTTTAATCTTGTTCTTTAGAAAATGCAAATACTTCCTCTTATGCAAGATTCATTAAAACATTGGTGGGAAGGTTTTATGGGAAACTTCCTGAAACACATGTATTGGAGCAAGAGAAACTTGAGAAAACAAAACCCTTGCATGTAATGGAGGAAAATATAGACCTCAATCCACTTCAGAAAACCATGGGAGAAGCTAACATCTTGCATCATACATTGTTAGAGGCAAGACCTTTATCTCATATTCCTAAACAAGAGGGCATGGGAATCTCTTTTTCACAAGAGGATCCAATTATTGGAGGGTTTCCCATACACATTGATGAAGATGAGGGCAACAACGTTGTCACATATAGAGCACATCCAGTACCTCATGCAGAACAAGGGGGAGCACATGCTCCAGTAGGAGGGATTCTTGTATCCTTGCAAGAAGTTCCCCAGGATCTCATACATGGAGGTCCAAGCACAATCAGTGAGCAGCATGATTGTGAAGCATTGTAGATGGAAGGAGGAGGTAGGAAGGAAGGGCAGCATCATTTGATGAGAGGCACACACCCTTCTCTATTTCAGAGATCTAATGCAAAGAGGAGGTAGAAAGTACTGTGCTGTGAAGGTAAGGTCAAGGTTTCCCAACCATATGTACAGTCCACTCTTGACATTGATGTCTCACTACATGGAGGCATTCCACCTAGGAGGCCACCAGGTCTAACATTGATGAAAGAAATCTTGTCTTTGGATTCACCGCTCTTGGATTTTGGAGAGGTGAAGGGTTTGGAGGAGAACTTTGGCATGGGGGATGTCAAAGTAGTAGGAAACTACATGAGGAGAGCTTCACACGCCAGATCACCAACGCTCTCTCTTGGGAGGATTGATTGATATTGGAGGTCTCAAATCTTGGTAGAGTACTCCAATGATCTTGGTGCTTGCATGATTCTTGATGGCCCTGATGGAGATGAAATATATATGGTGGATGATATGGTCATCTATTCTTATGGCAAAGTCTTCTTGACTAGAGCTTCTAAGCTCAAGGAGAAGCTGCTACATGCAGCACATGAGGACTTCCTTTCCATGCATTTTGATGCATATCTTTCCTTGGAAGAGGAGTTCATTTGGGAGGGCATTCAGCATGACATATTTCAGCACATGGAGAGATTCATAGCCCGGATGGTGATAGAGAGGATGTCGGAGCCACTTCCCTACTCTTCGGAGGTGAGGGAGAATTTCCGGTTGAGCTAGTTCAGCTCAAGATCTCAAGTACATGATGGAGGATGTACAATTTCATTTTATGTTTTTTACTTATTTTCTCTATATGAGCAGCATATTGTACCAAGGAGGATCATTCCTTCTTGCATATTGTATAATAATGTACTTGCAAGATTTTGTAGCATTGATATTGGCTATCTCATTGGTGGTTTTTGGGGAAAGCCACATGAATTTTGGTGTGCACCATTGACACCACTTTTTAATTTCATGATGCTATCTTGTAAAATGATTTTGGAAGCAAAAATGTGGCTGGAAAAGCACTTTTTAGTGCTTGGTTTGATGCAGGCAAAGGATGCACTGCGCTGGTTCCATGAGAGGAACTATGATCCACTTTCCGGTTGTCATGTGACAGCTTGTTTTCAATTGTTTTTGCTTCCATATATTGTTGATGTTTCTATTTTCATGGGAAGCTTTGTTTGGAGAGTGGGATATGAGAGGGAGATGCCCATTGGGAGTATGATTCTCCCTACTATTCATGTTGTATGTTTCAGGAGGAGCAATGGGAAAACCATGATTACTACATCACAAATCTTTTCTTCATATGGAGTGAGCCATTTGAAGAACTTGAGTGCTTGGAGGAGGTACTTCATGGCTGGATTATGTGATGGGGTAGCTTGGGGAATTCTTGGAGGCAATATTTTTTCAGCCCAAAGACATAAACAACCCCACACTTATCATAAATGGAGAGAGAAACAAATGAAGGGAGGAAAACTAATCTCTCCATGCAGCCCCACTACATTGCACAAACAAGGGGTTGATGATTGTTTCATTTGGATGATAGCATGGGTGATGGGATCACTCATTGGGAATAAGATTCCCCACGTTGTTCATCACTCCTACCTTGAGGAGGCCATTGACAACAAGGAGATTTCCACTTGCACCCTCCACTTTCTCATGTTCTTACACACTTGGGAGGATTTTTTGCTGAGCTATGGTGGGATATATTGATGAGGAGGCCACAAGAAGAGGCAAGGAGGAATTTTTCTCTACCTTTGCAGTTGCTTGAGGACAAGCAACATTTTGAAGGGGGAGGACTGTAATATTCCCAAAATTTAGACCTCATCTAAATGGAATATTATAGTTGATTTTATCTTTAGATAAATGAATAAATGGGTAGGGAGGCCCATTGACAGGAAGAATAACATTCCTTATGTGAAAAGAGAAAGAATAAACAGCTAAAAGGAGCACATTTAGGTGTTAACAAGGAAGATATCATGTTGATTCAGTCATCTTTAACAAATTCAACACATGCTGTCTAGATACATTGCATCTCCTTGATGAACAACGCGGATTTGGTGGAGGACAACTTGCATGAGCTTGGAGGAAAATATGGATGGGACCCCATGAGAAGAGGTTCACTTGCTATATATTAATATGATGGAAGCATTTTCCATTCATGTTATGTGATATTATTATTTGGTCTATTTAGACTCTTGGCTTCCTCTTGCTGTTTAGCAGGGTTGCAATGTTGTTTAGCACCGGGTGTTCCTGAGCGGGAATCCCACCTCTTCCCTTGAGAGGCCTCTCGGGAGAGTATTGTACTGATTTATTCCACATCCAGGCTTGATTCCAAGTAGAAATATTCAATAAAAAACGTTATTTACGTAGCAAGTAGTGCTGTGTTGCAGGGTGTTGCAGTGGAAGATTAATCATTCCACTCCCGGGTCTGTTTCTCAGTAGAGGGTGCCTTCCTTCTCTTCAGAGATCAGCATAGGAGATTTCTGAGTGAATTTCACATCTTGGCAGTAGGATAAAGCACCTCTTCTCTCTTATAGTGCATTCCCTTGCAGGAACTACGTTATTTTCTAGAGAGTTGCTGTAGCAGGGTTTTAACCCTTGTTTTGGAGCTAGTTTCCTAGGGAAAGGGCCAACCCTTCTCCCGGAAAGCTAGAGGAATGGATATTTATCCATATTTGTATTATTAATCCACATTCATGTCATGTTTTAGTGAGACTGCATTATGTTTGAGCTGAACAAATTATATTTTCTCTTTTTTGTATATGTGTCTCAAGAAACCCTTGCCGAGTTATCTCTATAATGCAATAAGGGGACCAGATCTCTATTTTCTTAGCATATTGTGCCATAAATATCCAATCCTATGTTTTTCTATTGAAATTTTACAGAAACCCTCATAACATAATGATGTACATGCTTCATTATTTTCTGCATAATCAAAGTCATGGGATTTGGGTGTTTTTAAGGCATTGTAAGGCCAGGAGACCTGTTTAACATATCAAAAGGGATTTCTTTCTGATCCCCTTTTTTATGTGAGGTCCTCAATTTATATGCTAAGGGGCCAAACCATTATTTCCATTTTTTATCACGAAGTCACCTGGGAATAACGTTTTTAGGGTCCATTTTACTGTTTTTCCCCACTAAGAGATAGTGTATAAAGGCATAATTTTGCTGATATGTCCATCATCTGATGGAAGAGTTTCTAAGACACATTTTATGAGATAATTTGATGCAGTAATTCATTTTTTCTCGTGTATTAATGTAGCTCCACATTTGGAATATCTTAAGATATTGCCAATAGCGTAAAAATTCCCTATTTTGGGATATTACAATGCATCTCATAAAATGTTGATGTATCTACTCTTCAAAGCCTTCCCAAGTGAATCCCTCCATGATGGTGTGGTAGGCTCTCATGGAATAAGTGTGGCTGAAGAAAAAATCTTCTTGTGCTAGATGTAGTAACTTCTTCTTGAGCTTGAATGCTCTAGATAAGAAGATCCTACTCTAATAGTAGAAGACCCCATCTCTTAATAAATATCCCTCATCTAATATCTGGTCATCAAGTATCATGCAAGTAAAAATATCCTTGGAATAATCCACCAACAACTGGGATTTTCAATAAGGATCTATCTTCCATAGTGACAACGCTAATGATCTATCATATAAAACATCTGTCATGTGGCTGACCCCTTCTTTGACATCTCATATGCCAAAGTCATATACCGGGATGCTGCTATCCTTCCTCTGCTGCTCCTCTTGTAGCTGCCCATGCTCAAGTAAAGGTTGAAGTTTTGGGAGGTTAGTCTTCCATAGGAAGCTATCACCCATCCAAAACTTCCTAAGTTTGGTCAATGCAGGGATGAGTGGCCACCATCCTCTACCATGTGTGGAAGGTTTCTCCCCAAGTGAGAACATCTTCTGAGCCTGCAAAGTCAAGGAATAGTCTCCTTGCACGATGATAGTGCCATCCTCCATCCCTGTAGCATCCTCTCTCAGCGCAAAATGTGTTGTGAGACTGGGTAATGATGATAGTGGGAGAATGCCTCCCTCCTTGAGCCTACCCAAGACTCTTTGCATTGTACCATGACCTCCCAATGTTCCCACTCCTCCTGGATCTATGTGGTGCAACATGTTGTGAGACATTTATCACCAACTCTTGATCAGGTGGCCTCCTAGGTGGTTTTCCACTAAACAATAATGTCTCATGGGCCAAGGTTATTTACATACATGTGGGATTGTTAGGTGCTTATTTCTGCTGCGCAAATCCAAATCTTTTTTTTGTGTGGAAATTGTTTGTGAGGGATATGTGCGCATGCCCCTAATCATATGATTTTTTCCACTCTTTGTGTCCATCCACTCCATCTGCAAAGTCTCCCAATCTATGGTGACCTTCCCAAAAGTAATAAACCACAACACACCCAATATCACATTGGTGTCAGGTATGTCAACCACAAAAAAGTGATCAATCAATGTATATGTCCCCATGGTGATAGACAAATATGGAACATAATGCATGCACTGCATAGTTATTGCTCCTGGGAAAAAACTGAAAATCCCTCAAAATCATCAGTGGGTATTTCCCTCCTCTACACTAGTTGGGCATCAATAAAGTTGTGGGTAGCCACACTATCAATCAAAACTGAAACCCTCTGATCCTGAATGGTACCTCGAACCATCAAGGTCAAGTACTTGAGTACTCCCCTCAATGATGCGAGGGCCCCTCCAATTGGAGCAAATGCTCCATTCATACCTCTTGGTGGTGGTGGATTCTCTCCTGCTATCCCATCGCTATGACCTCCTTCAGGTTCTTCTTCTTCTTTCTCCTCATCATCTGAAAAGACCTATATATAGTGTGCCTTTCCTGCTGCACATCTATGTCTGGGTTCCCATGATTCTTGTCATGTGAAGCAAAGCTTTGTTCTCCTCAAGTCTCTTTGGACAACATCACTAAGAGGTGCTCTGTCTTGACCCTTCTTTAAAGGATGACCTTCTCATCTTTTCCCTTTGATGGAAAAGTGGGCTTTTGCTGAAATGTTTCCTTCGCTTTTGGCAAGGCATCTTGTAGATCTCTAGCCCTCTCAATGGAATCTTAAAGGGTAGTGGGTTTGGTTTATTTAACCAACCCATGTAGAGGTTCTGTTAGTCCATCAATAAACATATAGACCCTCCTTGCTGCAGATAAATCAAGAACCATAACAGAAAGTTTTAGAAATTCAAAAATATAAGTTTCTGGATTACCTGATTGTTTGAGATTAGCTAGCCCAATGAAAGGTGCCTCCAGGTCTCTTTGATCAAACCTCTCCACCAACCTCTTTGTGTACTCTGAATATGCAGTCACATTGGCATGACCCAATGTAGAAATCCCATGAAAGCACCAATCATGTGCTTCACCCTCAAGGTGAAAAGATGATATTTTGATGGCCTCCATCTCCAGTACTTGTTTCAGATGAAAGTATATGTAAAGCTTCTCTGCCCATGATTTGGAAGGGCATTTTAATGACCCATAAATGTTGGTTAATAAAAATTTTCCCATAGTCCCGAAGATCATGATTCTGTATGAATCCTCTACTTCTATTGTGATGTTGGGGTCTCCTATTGTCTTTTATCTAACATAACTCTTGAAAGCTCAAGTGGTCCTTGAATATCTAAGATTGAGACTCATACTCAAGAAAATAGTCTTCAAGAGTTTCTTTTTCTTGAACCCCTCCATTTCCCACTACTAAAAATGTAGGCATTGTAGAGCATTGGGAAACTTGCTGCTTCACTGGTTGATGACTCCAGTGATGAGAAATGCCGGAGCCTTCTTCATGTAGAAACCCTTTAGGGGATTCTTTTGGTCTATCCATCCTCATCTCCTTTATTTCTCTTGCAATGTCCTTCATAGTTTGAAGAAGAATCTTAGGGAACTCCTTCTCCTCATCTTCTCCTGATAAAGGGGTCTTACCCTTGTATTCTTTATCATCTGTATAATCATATCTCCAGTCTCTTTTGAGATACCTCTTCTCTCTATATGTGAGAGGATCTCCTTCTTCTAATGACATATTGGTTTAATATGCATAGGCTGAGCCAAGATTATGCTCTGATTCCACTGTAATATTCTAAAATGGAAAAGACAGGAATATAGAAAAAAATGATGGAAATAGTAGTGTAAATCATCACTTCAAAAATGGAGACCAATATGGAGCCACTTTATTTAGAAAATCAGCAGCAAATAAGCAAAATACATTGAGGCACAAATCATACAATAGGAGTAAACAAACCTCCAATGAATAAACCCTCTCAAAGGTAAGGTGCTGCTACTAGAAAAAATGCCAGAAAGCTGCCACATCACAGTCATAAAGAGCACAACTACAATAGATGAGTATACAATAATATAAAATGGCTGATACATGCCTCAAAATATATTATACATAAATATCAAGGCTCTATAACAACCTCCCAAAATAACCCAAGAGGGTTTCCAGAAAATACACCAAAATACAAGAGGTGAACCAAAGCACTATGGCTGAAGATTCACTACAACACAAATAACTAGAAAGATGTGGCTGATCTGATGTAGCATAGAATGAAGCCTCCTCCCAATATACTCTCCAAGTGAAAGGTTGATCCCTTCACTGGAAAACCATCTCCCCAAATGGTGTACTGAAACCACCCCTACAACTCCTCCCTAAAATAATGCATTCCAAGACTGAAACTGCGCTGTAGGGGCTAATAATAATGTGGCACAGTGCCAAATGCTGAAATAATGCTCAATTTCCTTCTTTAATAGACTCCTAATGGAAGGAAACCTTCATCCACTTAAATCTAGCTTAGAAATCACCCAAATCAACTCTCCATTGCTGCACCCTGTAGAACAACACAACCCTCTGTAGAAACTGCGCTGTAGATGAAAAATGGAGCTTGGCTTGATGAAGAAATGTGGAAATATGGTGCAAATACTTATCTTGAGTAGGCACTCGAAGTACCTCGAGGATGAAGGTGTGATTCCCGCTTGGGAACACCTTGTGCTAAACAACATTGCAGCCTTAGAGCTAAATAGCTGAAGAGAAAAAATAGTCATACAAACCATATCAAAATAATAATCTAAAACATATCTTCTATAGCTGCCATCCCCTTCCTTATATGCTTGGGAAACTCCCTCAACTTGGACCCCACTCATTAAATCCTCTATTTCCATGCATGGAGTCTCCCTCCAAAACTACGTTGTCCCACAATGAATGTCCACTCCTCCATACCAGTGTTGTTGATTTGGTCAAAGTTGACCCAGTCTACATGCTCCATCCCATTTTCACACACAAGGGTTCTCAATAAAGATACTAAGATGATCTCCATTCACATTAGGAGTGATTTTATTCATACTAAGGAGATTTATGGGTCTCCATACCCTCTTATTCATCAAACTATGAAGCAAAAACAAAATTTAATATTCCAACTAGCTTATAGCTAACTGGGAATATTACACAATCACCTAGACATGGAAATGAGTCACCCCTGAAACACAATTATGAAGAGATACCTCCCGAGATGGAGATGGTTGATCATGGAGAAAAGACAACAATAGACATCATCAAAGACCAGCTGGCACAAATAAAATAGTTACAAGATAATCTCTCAAAGGAGAATTTTATGGTGGCCTTCATGAAATAGGAAAATGGGCAATTGAAAGTGAGCTTGATGCATCATAGTACCTCACAAGAGCCTCCGTCATCCAAAAAACCAGTTAAAGACAAAGGTAAGGTAGTGATAGATGTAGAGAAAATGGAAGACAAAGATATTTAGGGGCATCCTAGATACCTTCCACAAGAATATTGGAAAAGAAGAAAGAGAAAGACAAGAAGCCATCTCCTCCTCAAGCTCATGACATCATAGCTACTGCTCAAGCTCAAGATACTATATTTGACCCTATGAGTGCCGAGTATGAGAAAGGAAGAGAGTATTTTCTTGACAAAGTGAATGTGTATTTGGAAAATATATTGGAGAAGGCAAATAGAAACACTACCATGCAGAGGCACATGGAAAGGCAATATTACACAAGAAATATGATTTGCAGGATTAAGGTTAAAAACATGAAGAAAAGGCTCAAGAAGACCCTAAGAAAGCTTAAAAAGAAGGATAGCCTTAATATTTTGGCTGATGCATATTTAGTTTCCTAAGCCATGACAAAAAAATGCAAAAGGAGAAATTTTTTGGAAATTTTGATCATTTTTGAGTTTTTTTTTGGTAATATATGCAAAATAGGTGCACAAAAACACAACGTGGCCACGTTTCGCTTTTTCTCAGCGGACCAAAATGATAAATGGTAAGCATGAGTAGGTGGATTTTGACTTGTACATCTCAAAAATCCTCTTTTTTTTCTTTTAAATTCATAAATTTGCAGAAAAAGATAAAAAACCATCATTTTTCCCATTTCTGCCATAGTTTGGAGGCACACACTACACTTCTAGAGTATTTGTGGAAAATTGAGTTTTAAATGGTTTTAGAGAAGTCTTTTTGTTGGTTTAAATCTTTAGTGGTATAGAGGACATCCCTAGTTATCAGTACCAGGCTTCATTTCAGCTTAAAGGTCCCTCAAAATTATCCAAATCACCCTCCAAATTTTGCTACGCTTCTGCATCAGCACGCTGCGTTTATGAGAGCGGATGTTGTGATTCTGGGTTCGAGGATATTTTTGGACACATGGAGGTAAAAGCTCAAAATAGGTCTATGTAAAAATTGCATCATGAGCTATTTGATAATTAATGAGCATATTCAAGGTCATCTTTGTTATAAAATATTGTATTTAATGACTGGAGACAAAGACTCAAAATTTTTAGCTAAAAAAGGGGAAGTTGTTTCTAACTCCCCTAGAAATTAGGTTATGAGTCATTAGCTACATTAATTATTTCTTTGAATCAGGTTTCAACTCATAGAGATGGCATGATGTCTATTTTTATATATGTACTCAAGTTCAACTCATTGTGAGGGTTGGATACTTGATAATCATAGTGTTGAGGTTGTGTACACCTTTTTTATAGTGATATCAATGACAGTTGTAGAATTATCTTGAGATTATTATGGTATGCTTATTGACAATGTTTATTATCAATTTTATCATCAATTTGAATGTTTATTTCTCCTTGCAACCATATGTATGCTTTCATGTGATCATCTCATTATTTTTTAAGCAGAATACATAAGCTTTTATGCTCTGTTTTAATGAGATATTCATGTTTGTGTTTCATTTCTTCTGATGAATGACTTCATAGTTATATTCTAATTTTGATCCTTCATTTTTCAAACCTGTACCACAATGACAACCTAAATTTCAATAAACATACCTACTTTGCCTCATTTTCATCTCTGCAATTGATTTTTCAGAATCCTCACCTAGTTCCTAGATCTATGACCTTGATCCATCAAACCCTAAATAAAACCCTAATGAGCTGAATATCTAGCCTAATATCTATTTTTCTCTCCAGTCACTTCATTGGCAATGAGATTAGAGAGAGCCCTCTCTGATTTGGTAGGGCTAGCTACCAATTCCAAAGTTGGTTTGAGGTTACCTCCTTTGGTCTCTTTTCTTAGCCTTGGGAAACTGGAGAGAGTGCTAAAATTTTGGTGCATTTCCAGGGAACGAGTGTCAAATATTCCTTGGGGATGTTTCTTACAGTTAATTGAGGGCTAGAATTGTGGGTGACAGGTGATAGCATTAATATAACGCTGATTTAGTCATTTCGAGCCAAAGTGCAGAAGCAGAAAAACACTGGCTCGCAACAGGCATACGAGGTCCAATATTGATCCTAATCTGTCACCAATAGTCCATGACCCTGAGAGGATTTTGAGGAAGCAGAAATCACAGTCTCAAAAGGTTAAAAAGTATATGCCTCCACTTGTAATTTCCACCTATTTTCCTACCAGGTTGGATGCTTCTGAAGATCTATCCTTTGACCTCAAATTTGAGTCATCTTTGTTCAAGTCTAAGTCAGAATCATTCCTTTCAGAAGAAGATTTTGATCCCATTAAAGTTGAATTTTTTTTGCAATTTTCTGAGTCTTCATCTTTTGAGGGAAACAGTAAGTCCTGGTCAGTTTTTTACAAACTTCAGAGCTTGGCTGATCAGTTCCAAATAACTTCTGAAAAAATCCTATATCTAATACCAAAAAGAGACTTTTTTGTTCTACTATACCTACTATTATAGCTCCTCATATAACTTCTCTATCATCTTCTACTATCAATCCATCACTTCCTCTGCAGTATTTTCCTCTTTCAACATCTCCTGTTGTAATTTCCATTCAACCTTCTCCAAAAGTCATGGTAAGATTTTCTCCTTTGATTTTTCCACCAAAAATTGCTTCTTTGCCTCAGAATTATGGTCAAATATTGCCTCTATTGTATGGGACAACAGAGGTCAATGCTCAACAACATATAATTAAAATGATTAATTTCATTGATCTTGAAGAAATTTATAATGATGATGCCAAGATGTGCATAATAGCACAAAGTTTTTCGGGGGAAGTTAAGAAATGGTTCCGTTCATTAAAAACTACTTCTATACCCAATTCACAACAATTATTAGACCTATTTCTAGTGAAGTGGGAAGAGAAAAATAACCCTCTCCAAATTTTGGCTGAATACAATGCTTTGAAGAGAAATCCTAACGAATCTGTGCAAGATTTCATAGCCAGTTTTAATAGGATATATGACTCTATTCTAGAAAAAATTAGGCCTCCTCCTGGCCTAGTGCTTCTTCATTATCCAGAGGCATTTGATCCGGACATGGCTTACCAATTGAGAGAGAGAAATCCTACTACCCTTGAAGACATGCAAAGGAATGCAATAAGTGTTGAGGAAAATCTACTTATCAAAATGTCAAAGATGAAATCAGAAAAGAGGGTTACCATAAAGGAGGATCCATCCATTTCATTAGAGGGCAAGCTTGATTCTTTGAGTAAGACAATGGAGAAGATGATGAACAAGATTACCATAACAGATAGACAAGCAGGACAACAAATCAAACATCCAAATTTTAGAGGCCAACAACAACAAACTCATTTCGGGATTAAGAAAAGAGAGCATAGGGGTAAAGATAAAAAATATCAGCAAAAAATTCATACTCCTTTTCAGAAAAATTATACAAAGGGACCTGATGAAGAAGAAGAAGAAATTTTAGCTGAAAATCACCTTTTTGAGGAAAAACAACAACCTATTTTCTTGACTGAGGAGGATGAATTTCTAAAGAAATTTATGTACTTGATGATCAATAGTATTTTATTTCTAATGATGATATGTTGGTAGTACAAACAAAATATTTTCAAGGAGGCTATCAAAATTCCCTTACCCAATTGCAAAGGCAATATGGTTTGAGAAACATAAATGTGACCTTAACTTCAAATCAGAAAAATCATAATTCTAAAGAAGATGTTCATAACAAAGTGGTGAATTCTACAAATTAGATTAAAGATAAAGGACCTACTGTTATCAATCAGGGAAAAAGTAATGAAGCTTCTGTAGTGGTGGTTTTGATGTACAAGTGTACTAAACCACCAGTGCTTGGTAGGAGTGGTTGCAACCTACAAGCTATGGTAATAAGCAGAAAATATGGTTAGCAGGTTAGTGAACACATGCCAATATATAAAAAAGACACTAAATTATGGAATTTAGTATGCTACATATAAGAAGAAGAAACACAAATATAATGAAACAAAAACACAAGCTCTAATGAGTCAAATGAGACAATAATACAAACGGTGGAATAATCCCCTCTTATTGGCCGCTATTAGTAAGAAAGGTAGAATGTTACACACTTGCCAAAGGATCCTTAGAACTATGGAGTTATAAGACCAAATGCAAGGAGGGATTTACCCTTGAGCTGGTTTTGCAAGGCCTCTCTCTTCTCCTAAGGGATTGAAGTTTTTGGGTGGCCAGAAAATGAATCCTTGAACTCTATTGTTGCTCCAGATCACACACTGCTCATTTTCTCATGGGTAATTTGGCCAAAATAACAATGTGTTCTCCTTTTTTCTTCTCATGGTGGCAATTTATAGGAAAATTCAAATACTTCTTCCCTCTCTTAGTACGCTTGTGGATAGTGACCCAAGAGTGGGGGTTGATTCCTTTGTGTGCTCACTTGATTCTTTTGTGTGCTCACTTGAGGTTCCAAGGCAGCTCTAGGAAGCTATCCTTGGGCGGCCTCAAGTGGAGGATATTCTCCTGAAGTGTGTCAAGTGGTCCTGGATGGTGACTTCCGCCACTCACAGGACCATGCATCTTTCTGAGGGAAATTCGTGCAGAACAACGTGCCTATCAAAGAAAAATGCATGCAAAGCACAATTTTCCTGTGTCTTTGTTGTGTAGGTAAATCCCCTCTATGGACAAACGTGATCCCTCTAGCCCTAGGGTGGGTCTAGCAGCAAGAGGATATGCTAATGCGTTGATTCCTAGTTAATGAATGAAACTGAGTCAGGATAGATGTCCTACCTTTAATCCAACACAGTTGTTGTAGTTGTGGATGCAGTCTCTTGATCTTCATCCTGATGCATCGCAGTCCTTCACCAGTGGTACTTAGCTACCTGCACAAGGATCAGGGAAAAAAATCAGCATACGAAATAATATTTGCATTCATAACTATCTAATTGGTCAAGGAGAATTAAACACATTGCGTAATATTAATTATATTAACACAAGACAGGAACCAAAAAAGCAGTCATGTATTAATTAAGAGAAATAAAGAGATTACAACCAAATGAGCCTTGACGTCACAACCTTTCCTCTTCTTTTTGGAAGGAGGAGGATTATTCACGCCTTGCTGTGCATACAACTACCCCTGAGGGGGCGGTGCCTATTGTTGCGGGGGTTGAGAAGGGAAGGGAGGAGGAGGTGCTAATGATGGAGGAGTTGGAGAAGAAAGCTGTGGATACGTGTAATAAGGAGGTTGGGTAACAATGTGGTAAACAGAAGGTTGGGAAAAAGGCAGAGGCATGCTGTAGCCTGGGTACATGCTACTAGGAGGGGGAAAAGTGCAGGAGGTGCTGGCCCCCCCCTAAGGAAAACCATAGCCCATGGGAGGCTAAGCATATGGATGAGAGAGAGCTCCAATGATACCGTCGGTGGCATGAGATTCCCCCAGTGCGTTGGCACCACCGAGTCTAGGAAGATCAGGTAGAATGGTATAAACATAGCTCGAATGAGTGTAGATCAAGTCATATTTTAACGCAATTTGGAGAGTGACTTCTTTGGTTTGAGGGAAATGCGATGTGATATCTTTTCCGATAGGGAGAAAGAGAGATCTAAGGAGCCAGTCCATGTAGACACAATCTTCAAAGCTAGGGGCTCGACATAGGCTCTTTCTTCTCCACCATTCCTGGACATGATCGGATAGGTGGGTCGCAGATGATTGATGGAAAGTAGTCAAAAGTTTGGTACTAGTGTCATAACAAAGAGGAAGCTAGAAATAAGATAGAAAAGCCTGAGCAAGAGTCGCAAAGGTGGTATGAGAGGATGAGGCCTAATCAACATACCACTTAGAAGCTTCACTTGTAAGCATACGTTGGAACAACTGAAGACAGACAGATTCATCGGTAATGGAGTTAGAAAAACACCACATGTGGATAGATTGAACATGATTTGTAGGATTTTCCCCATCAAGGCCTTCAAACTTGGGGATGTTAGAAGGGAGATTGGTCGGCATAGTAGGCCAACTAGTGTACTGGTGTATAGGGTCATTTATCAACTGGTCAAAATCGAGAAGACTGAGGCCTGCCATATAGGGGAGCAAGAGAGTAGCTGGGATAGTTCTTGTTGTGGTCCCACTAGTGGTATTCCCAACATTAGGGCCGGGGTTACCACCAGCCTTAGGTCCTAAACCAAACATGGTGAAGGTGACATGAGGAGAATCGAGGGTAGAATTAGAAGGAGAACCCAATGAACCAGAAGAAGAGTTGGAATGCGGAATCGGTGGAGGACTAACTCAAATCCTACGCGGAGGAGTAAGTCTTCCTACTGGAAATTGAGGATGAAGGCCAAGAAGTCTCTGGGATAAACGCCTTGGTGGCACAATGATGATGATACAAACATGGTACAAAGGAAAAAGAGACCAACAAGTGAAAGGAGGTGTAGGATCAACTAATTACAATGTTGAAACAAGGGAAAAGAGTTGCAGGATCAATTGATTTCAATGTTTTAGAGTCTTTGCTTGGTGGTGTTAAACAAGCTCTTGTTTGCTTAGTGTGTGTGTGAAAAGTATGTAAATTTTAATTTTTAAACCCAGACGTTTGTAGAGAAAAATAAAAAGTGTGCTATGTAACTGTAAATAAACCTGCAGATAACAGTATATGAAACTGAAATAACAGTAAATAAACAGCTAATAATGCAATAATCTAAACCCAGGAAGGTGGGCATCTCAAAAAGTAGTCTGTAGGTGGGCAAAAAACTAGTCAAAATACACCAAAATAGCCAATAAATCTAAGGTTCGGAGGGACAGAGGTCTGAAGGTTAAATATGCTAGAAAGTGGTGCAGAAAAATTGCAACAAATTAGAGGAAAAATTGTTGTAAATGAGGTGGCAAAAGGCTATCTCCTGGAGGGAAACGCAGTAGACCCTAGAGGAAAACCCAAAAAAAATAAATGAGGTGATATGGATGGATAAATAACCAATCTGAAGCGGATCTGAAGGTGAGGTATCAGATCTGAAAAATGGCTGAACACTCTGAAAATTTCAGACAACCTGCAGTAGCTAAAAACTCTTCCACAAAGTGTGGAAGGTATTGAAGCCCTAGGGGGATAGTTTCCCACTTATTTGAGTAAAAAAAAACAAGTACAGGTCCAAAATGGGAGGAGACGAAGGTTAGAAAACCCTGAACAGAGGCCCATACAAACCCATAAAACTTTCAGAAAAACTTCTGCAAAAAGTCTAGGTCACAGTTTCTGACCTGTTTTCTGCAAAGGTTGCAGTTTTTGGGCTGAAACGTGCGTCCTAAAGCTCCAAGTCGTAGGTTTGGGGCCAAAAAGTGCGACCTGCACTTCTTGCACTCTTAGTAGCAGTTTTCAGAAAAATATGTCGTCTCAGCTGCGATTGATGTTTGTCACCCACACAATAGGTCCGAAAACACACAGAAGTTAGAATTTTTAATGTTTTAGGGTTTTATAGGTTAAAAAAAACATCAAGAAAAGCAAAAACAAGAGGCTGAAGAGAAATCCTAGGGTTTGAAGCAGCTGGATATGCAGGTATCTGAACAATGATAGCGGTCGTAATCATAAACCCATGTGGAGTCTCTAGTTGTTAGTATGAATCTTAATTACAAGTGTATGAAAAAAGACCACTTTAGCTGTGCATAACAAACATTCATAATAGCAAATATGGCTGCCAATATCTTCAGTTCTGAAATTAGCTAATCAAGATAAATGCTACAAAAATATAGACCTATGCATCAAAAGACATTAAGCAGTAAATAAAAATGAGATTTGCTCTATGCATCCAATACACAAGACAAGAATATGTTGAATGAATTTTATATTAAGGGCACTTGGGAGGAAAACATAGAAGGATGTTACCAGTTCTCCTCAATGGGATGGGTTCTTGTAAGTCCTCAGTGCTTCAGATATAAAATTCCTCTTTCTTGATGGTGTAGAAAACCCAGACAAAAATGGAACTTAAAGGGAGCTCACAAGCAAAAAGATAGAAAAATATGACAATGATGGTGGATCAAAGTCAAACCAAAAGTATAGATCCAAAGTGATCTTTAGGCAACAAAAGGTGATGAATGAATGGAAAAACCCTTCTATTTATAACAAAATATTGATTTAGTCTAGATATTGGTGCATAATTAAAATATTATTAACCAAATCAAGATCCAACTTTTATGGAATATTTTATTATTTTTGTTGGAGGGAAAAGGAATTTGACTTGGGTCAAATCCCTTTATTTGTAAATAATAGATAAAGAAATTATTTATTTATCATTTTAAGGATGTGATTAAGTAATAATTAAATAAATAATGATTTATTTAACTATTTATGAATGATTTAGTCAAATTTAACAAGGAATATTAGTTAAATAAGGTTTAAATAATTATTCCTAGAAAATAATAAGATAAATAATAATTTATCTAATTAATTTTCCTATTTTGGGTTAAATATGACCTAGAATATTAATTAAACTTTTGTTTAACTAATTTTTCCTTGAGGAAAATAAAAAAAATGTGGATTTATTTAATATTTCCTCATGGGGTTTCCTGTTTCGACCATAAAAAACTTAATAAAGGTGTTTTACTAAGGTGTTTTTCATAGTGAAAGCAATTTTACTTAGGGTAAAACTGGTCTTACATGGTGTCCTTAGGTCCATTTAATAGTAACAAGTTAGATGACCAAAAAATAGTGTAACAAATTCCCCCCCAGCGTGCGAGTGTTAGGAGCTAATCATATGACCAAAGTACGTTGTAAGAAATCACTAGACACAGAAGGGGAAGTCAAAGCGAGAGAAATATAAGGTAGATCGAAGTGCTAAAGGACTAGACCCTGAGGAGGTGAGACTTACAGGTGCGACAAGTCTCTTTTATGAGTGAATACCTGTGCTATAGGTGGCGTGGGAGGCATACCTATGCCCACCAAGACAAAGTACAAAGAATAGCACATCCAGTAAACAAGGGACTGAACAATACAACACATGCTGGCATAAACATGAGCCAGGTAAAAACATGATAATGAATCCCACATACATACTATGCCCGGGATAACAGCCAGGACTTATAAAATAATTTCTGAGTACATGAGATACAAAGACAACCCAAATGCCCCTGTAAATAGGAAAGGGCTCAAATAATCTGACTGATACATGCAAACAGAAAGGCGCTGCAAGTGGCTGAGGCCGACATCATCAAATCTATGGATCTGCATCAAAGGCTATAATGAAGAGGTCATCCTGGCATGCAGGGGGCTACCTGTAGGACCACCCCCTCATGAGGGCTGAAAACATCTCACACACACCCGAGAATCATCGGTATCATCTGCTGCATCACTGAACCATCAAGTATATGGATCTCGATCATGCTAAAAGGAGTTGGAGCTGAGAAAAAATCAATTCAAAGGGAAATAAGGAGTCCCTTTGCCTGATCCGAGGCACCGAACAAGAGTGGAAGCTCGAACCAAGGTACATCACCCTCAAGACTTGTCTTTTGGAATGAATGATTTGATGTCGACAGAAGGAGGTCCACCATAGGTGAGGTAATAAGGGTCCTTAAATAAGGCACGAGAGAAAATAGTAGAGTGACTGATATACTGACACCAGGGATGATGATGAAATGGGGGTTATTAAGTAGCGGACGGGAAACTTCCCTTGTTAGAGCATAAAGGGTATCGATGACCTAGCAGCGACTGACACAATATCATGAGGGATAGGAGACAGTAGGACTGAAGGCCGTAATGTGCGACATGAGAGAGGAACCAAGCAATGAAGAATGGAGGACTATAAAGGGATACAAAGGGACTCTGGATAGAATCTATGAATGTGATGATGACTCAACTCGGATGCTCTAACCAAGGGTAACTCGATGATGATGCCACATAGAAAAGGTCCAATGGGGACCATAAAAACATGAGTACATGATGGTTACTCACAACAAAAATCGACACGAGCATGGAAAAGTATGAAGGAAAAGTGTTGCCCCAAGTACAAGTTTTGCAAGTGAAGAAATTAAATTTTGAGTAGTGGTGAAGTGACCCTTCTTGGATGAAATGTGTCCTGGTGAAGTATAAAATCACAGAGAACTAACAAATACCCATTTGAGGGCTCGGTGAGATATTTCCAATGGTATAGACGGTTTTTCAAACTGAACTACGGTTTGGCCATAGCAGGTGAAATAAAAATCAGGGGTTTTTCTTTTAATAAGGAATTTTCCCTCTAAATTCACTCATTTGCAAGTGTAGCTGTGGTGAATGTAGAGAGGAGAGAAGGCCTTAAATCTTGTGGCAATCATAGCAGAAAAATCAACCATGGGAATCAAGATTTTTCAGTTGCAGGTAAGAGGCCTAACCCTACTCTTTCATTTAAGGGGATAAAAATTTTAGTTTAGACACCCAGAGCTCATGAACAGGCCAAGTCACAGTTTTTGGGGTATGTTCTGCATCCTGGGTAGCAGGTACTAGGCATAAAACTGTGACTTGTCCCAGGAAATGACCTAAAAAGTGTAGCCTGTCAGATAAAGGGTGTTTCAACGCTGTTTCTAGATGAGACCTGGGATTTTTATGGTTGAGGGGCATGGGTGCCCCCAAGCATGTTATGGTCATGCCAAAATGTATTTAGAAAAGGGGATTGTAAACACATTTAAATGATGTGGTGTGCCATTTGTTTTCGTTATGGTTATGTAGTTTGAGAAAGGGAATGGAGGATTACCAATCACTTTGGGTACTGCATACATGAAGAAAATGGACTAAGTTTATGGGTTAGAATACATGGTGTCACTATCCCAAAGAGTGGATTTGGAGATAGTGAATTGGTGCTCTCCTAGAAAGCCCACAGGTTGGTCAACAAAAATGACTAGGTTGTTGATGTAAGATGAAGGAATGATGAGGGGTATCATCCCTAGAGTGATCTGAAGTGATATGGGACTCTAGAGGTGCTTTTAAATGTGAAATAATAATGGTACTAAAGTCGACACGATCAGATACACTAGGAGAGTAGTGGAGAATTTCTTCTTCTAGTCTCTCAAATATGGGTTCCCCCTTACCCAAACATTGGGTGTCAATGTAATGGCCACAAGGTGTATGTGGTTCGAATGCCTGGGTTCGATGTAAGGGAAGAAAGATAAATTCAGGGGTGGTAAATACTTCCATAATGTCATAATCATGATAGAAGATGGGGTGACCGATGGAAGAAAGACCACCTGACACGACGAAGCTACCTGACTCAACATCATGAGAAGAGAGGTTCACATGCGCATCATCACAAGGGGTGAAGGATCCACCGATGTTGAGTCCAAGGTGATCGCTAAAGGGAGGTCAGGCGAAACAAAAGGGGAAGTCCCAGGGGGTCTTCCACCGTGGATCTCATAAATGATGATAGGTAATGGAAAGTGGCCGAAGAATTTGTAATTTCAACATTTGAAGGGGGAATATCTATGGGAGTGGATATGTCCTCTAGTTCTGCTGAAGCAAAAAACACAAATAAGGGAGCGGTGGACTCGTTGCGCTTGGACTCGAATTGGTGAACGGCTACTAGATAGCTGCAGAATTCCTCGAGGCGGGGAAAAAGGTGGGTATAATGGCCATGGAGATCACAAAAAGCACAGGGTTGATTGGTGTGAATAGTCTTAGGGTTCTTGGATGCAGTCGAGGAAGAAACAGAGGCTTCAGGGAACGTAGAATCAAGGAACACAACTTTAACCATGGGCTTGATATGGGGAAGTTCAGGACAATTATGGGTGGCATGGCCGACGACATCACACAAAGCACAAGGTTTTGAGGGCGGGGGAGGTGCAGGGTCATTCAAGGCAACCTTGTCCTTTTAGGCCCTCTTGCGAGATTTGCCCTTCTTACCCGAAGCAGTCATAACAGGAAGTGGTTCCTGTTGAGGTTTGGGTTGATTAGGCGGGGTAGTGGCTGGAGGATCAAGGTACCAGACCAGAATCCCAAGGGTCAAGTTAGGGAGAGAGAGGGTAGCCATGACAAGTACCGTGTACACTCCTAGGGGGGGAGCTAGGAACGATATCTGACCAGAGGGGTAATGGCCGGCCGGGATGGCTCCAAGATGGTTAAGGCCTGGAGGAATTTTTCCAGGAGGGTAAAGAGGCTCATGGATACCAGCTGTAGGTGAAGGGCTAGGAGGAGGAGGTCTAGAAGGCTGAATCGAAGGGCTAGGAGTAGGCTATGGAGGGTGAGGAGGTTGCTGACTAGCCGAAGCGAGCTGCTTGAGGGCAGCCCGAGATGATTGCATCATGCAAACATTCAATGAGTTGGGATCAGAGGCAGGAGGATTAAGACCAAGGAATGTACCAAGAAATGAGGAATCTTTGTAGACTCTGGGTGGGACACTAGTCAAAGGATCAATGGTTTTCTTATTAGCCACCGAAGAGATAATGGACTCAGGGGAGGTTTGAGTCTTCAGTTCGTAATATGTCAACTGGTCAATGGTGACTATCTTTTTGTTATGAGGGAAGGACATCTTGTGGCGAGCTGCAGATGGGACAATAGAAATCACATAGGTTTAGCTACGACCTAATAAAATGTTGTAATCTAAGGGGGAATCTATGACTCCTACATCAACGCAAACAGTCTTGCCCGCAAGATTAATAGGAAAATTGCGGAATAGGCCAATGGGTTGGGAGGTGTGGCCATCCCACGCTCGGAGATTCTTCAAGGAAGGAGCCAAATCAGGTGATCGGAGTTTCTTCCAAATCGAAGAGGACATCACACAGGTGGATGCCCCCTCATCAATGATGCACCGCGAAAAGTTGGCATTCCGGATCTTGACTGGGATTTGGAAGGCGACGAAAGTAGGGAGAGGAGGATGTTCTGACTGGTCAACATCAAAGACAATCAATCGATCATCAGAAGGATCTATAGTTCCCATGGCAGATAGTAGATATTTTCGTTGTGAAGGGAACAACTGGAGGAGTTCCAGCATTGAAATGGTAGCAGGAGATTGTGCCAAATCATCTACTATGCTATACGAATGGGAATCTTTTCCAGAAGTAGCATTTCAGCGTAGTGGTCCCTTAGGGATCTTGGTATGAACATTTTCCTTAGGCTGAGGGATCTGCAAGGGACCATTAGGTGTCGAAAGAGGCTCTGTGGGGACCGAAGTAGGTGGCTCAAGGACAGACGTAGTGGGAGGCTTGTTGTACTGACGGGATCGAGTTTGAATATTGATGTCTAAGGTTAGAGGTTGGTTAGAATTCATCATGATAATTTGGTAATCAGAGGTACCAGATGGAAGAGGTTTAGTGGCCACCTGACCTTCAGGTGGTTGGGTAGCCACAAATACTTGTTGAGGGAAAGGATTAGTAAACACAATCGGCTTACTAGGCACAACACTGGGAGGGATGGAAGGGGAGGCTTGTTGTCCTCGCAATGTTGATTGAGACTCCCACATCTGCTTCATTTGTGGTAAAAGAGGAAAATCATGCATGTAATGACCATAAACACCACAACAACAAGAAGGCTTGTTCGTGTGAATAGGATTGTCCTACTTGGGTTGAATGCCCTATGTTACACAACATTTTGTCACCGTCCCTACAATCCCTCGTCCTGTACATTAGAGGACTATTCCCGTGACCTGTGAATAGTAAAATGTCTTGAAAACACCTTGATGGCATCCTTCTGCATAAGGGCAAGAATTCTCCTGGAGAACATTTCCTTAGAAAATCACTAAAAACATATGTTTGGGCATTAGCACGAGTAGCCAGTTCATCACTCATGTGGACCTGGGAAATTTACACTAAGCCCGTGCCACCTGGTGCTCAGTCCCTGTGTATTGCCTACACCAAGCCTATTTGGGAATGTTTTTTAAAAATAAAAGGCAGAAGTTTGATTCTAACAACTTCAGAATGAATCATCAAAAGAGGTTGGGATGTTTGGCTCTGGATCTCCCTATTTAGGAAGTGGTTTTCCACCTCTCATGGAATTTTCCTAAGAGATAGGAATCTCCGCCCATGATTATAGGGATCCTAACCTTTCCTTCTCCCTCTATAAAATCCTGCCCTCTCTATTCGCAACCTAGCTGAACATTTGGGATGAAAAATATAGATGAGTAACTATTGAGAGCAGAGCTAAGGAGAACCCCGTAAAAGAGAGAGCCTTGTCTAAATTCCCGACAAGATTTGTGAGACACGCACTATTGGAAGCCCTGCCGAAGGAAGAATGCGACGTTGGAATTCGGTTGTAATATTTCTTTCATATTTTAATATATGCTCGACTATGTTATTGGTTCCATCGTTGTATTTCTTATTTGTGTAATGCAATTTGATTCAATATTTTCCGACTGATTGATAGTTACATGTTTGAATTATTACGTTGTATGTCGTCACTTTTCTCTGCGTATGTACAGGTGTCTAGACATGGTGAGCGAAAGGATTGTGATTTGTCGAGCTAGGAATGGGAAGCAACACTTCTTCTTTGACAACCACATCGTAGGACTTGAGGTAATCTATTCATCGTAGCTTTGTCTTTTGTAACTAGGAATCAATATCATAGCGTGTTTTGTTTGTTGCTAGACCCACTCTAGGGCTAATGGGATTGCCTCTATCCGTAGAGGGGATTAACCTCCACAAAAAATTGGTGACTCCGCTGGGGATCAGTGTGAGTTTTTATTTCATCCTATAGGTCATCTTCTTGGTATTTTCTTGCTTAGATTTCTTTTCTGATTATATTTGCTTAGTCTAAGACCCCTGTTCAGCCCCAAAGGATTATTTTGACCTCTATTTTTCCAAAATTTTCATCTTTCCAAGGTTGGGTTGATTGGTGCGGGTTCCAGCCTGACAGTCATGCCAGCTAGTGCTTCTTGCCAGTTTATCATTCACACCATCACCTGTCTGGCGTAGATTACAGCCAGACAGCCGCGCCAATTCCTGTAGGTGCTAGGGTTTTCCCAATTTTGGAGTTTTTGGTCCATCTTGGTGTCTCTAGGTGTTTTCTTAGCTTGGTTTGAATGCATTGGGTTTGTTTTTGACTGAGAGTAGCCCTTATCCTTCAGTTGTTTTCCCTTTTCTGTCAGTTTTTATTTTCAGCCCTAAGTTTTCTAGGTGCTTCAACCTGCTGAGCCTCCCGTGGGAGTTTTGGGTCCTTGGTTTCCCAGTCAACTTCGTTTCTGATTCTTTGCATTCAACTTCTTGGATCCATTTGAGTGATTGCATTAATTGAGTGATTGTCCTTTATTTCATTCAGTTTTACTCTTGTCACTCCAAGCCTAGATTACATGACTTTTTTGGGTCTCTTTTGAGATCTTTCTTTGATTTGAGGGATTTCGTCATTGGTTTGAGTCTTGTTGGGCTTATTTTTAGTTGAGTGAAATTGTTTTGTTTCAGCTCTCACTTCACCATTCTCAAGTTGGTATTTTGATTCATTTTTCATGTCATTTAGTGCACTTGCTCTGATATATTGAAAAATACAAAAAAAAAAAAAATTGCATTCTTGATTAGCATAGTGAAAATTGGAAAATCTTTCGCATTTCTAGCATTGTATAATTCTAGGGAAGAGCTTTTCAGTTTCATTAGCTTGCATCAGATTCAGTAGTGGATGTGTTTTGTATGTTCATATTATTTCTATCACTTGGAAGCTCTTAAATCTCTCGTAGATAGCCTTTCATTGAACGAAATGGTATTTCCTTGGCATGTAACTTTCATTTAGAGTTTTTCTAAGATCCAAAATTAGATAGGGCCTTGGAATTGAAACGTAAATTGAAGATCAACTTTAAAAGTTATTGAATTAGCCTAAGGCAACATTGAAACCTAAAGGAATATTTAGTGCTCTAATTTAGAGACGTGTTCCGATGCCTTTAAGCCTAGCAGCTGTCGCTTGCCATCTAGCCATAGATAGCGCTAGTATGGACTTGTGCTCCCCGTACCGTCGAGTATATAAAGGGAGACCCCTCTAGGTTGCAATCCTTTATCCGTAGGAAGCCAATTCTGCCACCTTATAACCATGATACACCAAACACAGCATTCGGGGAGACTACCTGCACATATTTCAAGTCCTTGGTTGATTTCTCTTTCATTTTATAACCAAGGTGTATATGGTAGTTCACGGGAACCTGGTACACCCTTTTACCTAGATTACCTGAGTAGTCATTTTTTGATCTTTACTGACTCCATAAACTTGAAAATATCATCTAGCACTTGTCCTTTTGTGCTCGTTTCAAATTGAAAGAGACTAGAGTCATCTTTGACTGTTTCTTGACTCTTAAAACATGAAACAACAAATGTTTGGTTTCAATTTGTTAAAATAAACTACCCACGATTACACACCCTTTAAATTTTGATGACTTGGCCTATTTTTGTTCGCCTTGGTTTTGATCCGAGATCCTCTTTTTGATATTTTTCTCCATTTTTGTGTGCTACAGTCACAGTGGAGGAACCATCCATTTCATCTACTAGTAGTCCTTATATGGATGATTCATCTGAAAATTCGCATACTTCTAGGTCTGCCAAGCTTGAGAAGCCTGTCATCCCGTCAGAGTACCCCTTTGGATAACCAGTTGAGTTCCATTGGCCTCTTTCCAATGCTTGGTTTGGGTTTGGGGTTGGGGAAAATTTCCCCCCTCTCACATCGGGATCACCATTCTTGGATGCTATTATAACTCCTAGCCCCCATACTCTTTTGCAAGATCTTACGATGGATTCAGACATGGAATCGTCTGGTCCTAATGGCAGTGAGGGCATTCCAGTTTCTAATGAAGAATACCACCTTTTTCCAGAGGACATCCACCCAAACCCTGTTCAGTCTTCACCGTCAGTGTCGCTTCCAGTAAGGTATAGGTCTTTGGGTCAAATTATGGCCAAAATTTCCTCCATGGAAAGTTCAACCCCGTCAAGGGGAATGGTTCTCCCGTCATTAGGGATGTCTCCGATGACACCTGTCTCTTCGACGCCTGCTGTTACGTCCGTCCCCGCTAGGCCTACTGTCTGTGTGGCTGCATCGATGTCAGTCATCACCGCTCAGCCATTAGGAGTTTCTGCTTCGGTAAAGACTTTGATTGTCATGTCCGTCCCTGACGAACTTTCATTTGAGGAGTATCAGATGACTCTATAGCCAACGAACTCCCAGTTTGATCAGTCCTCTTAGGATCTTAATCGTCCTTATTTTTCTCATTATGGAGTAGATGGTATCCCGATCTATTCACTTCCTTTTCAATATGATGAGCACGGAAACCCCATCTATTTGCCTGCTCCTGAGGCTTATTAGTACATTAACGGTTTTATACCTACCTTGCCTGTGCAACCCTCTAACCTACAAGGACAACCCTTCCAGGGAAAACCTTTGGTTCAGAAATATGCTTCTGGCCCACAAGGGCAACCTTTCCAGGGACAACCTTCGGCCTAGTAAGGGTATGCGTACGAGCCGCAAGGACAACCCTTACAGGGACAACCTTCAGTCTAGCAGGGATTATTTTACGGCTTACAAGGACAACCTTACAATCCTCAAGGTCAACCTTAACAACCTCACCCTGTGGTCCAACCAGGGCAACCTCAAGGACTGGCAGGGCAACCGGTGTATCAACTTGGACCTTCATACAGTCCTAGGGGGAAAACCCATCCATCTCAACCTTTGGTGCAACCATAGCAGCCTTATTTTAAAATTGGTCAAAATTTTGCATAGCCAGGGCCATCTTCTGGTCCTATCATAGGTCAACCTAGTTATTGGGCATAACCTGGCCCACTCCTGCCATCAGGCCAACCTGTTCAATAGGGGCAACTGGGTGGCTCTCATCAGCCAGGTCAACTTGTTCAACCAGGACAACATGCACAGCCTATTAACCCTGCTCAGTCGCCGATCTATTCTATACCATGGCCGAATCCACCTGTGTGCCTGACTTATTTGGATCGACAAGGCCCTACTTACTAGCAGCCTGTTCGACCCTAAGGTAGTTATTACCCTCAAGGTCAATCTCAATCGGTTTACAACCTGCCTCAAGGTTCTGGCTATTACCCTCAACAACCAAGCTATACTTATACTCCTCAGAAAAATCCTTACACTGCTCAATCAGGACCCACGTATGCTCAGAATTAGTATCCTGGTTATCAACCCCCGTATCATGGTTTCCAGCTGCCATATCAACCAAATTATTTGGCTGATACCCATTATGGTCAGAATCCTCCGTGATAGAACCAATGGGGGCAGAGTTATGCTCAACCAGGATGGAGTATAGGTACAGGTCCTTACTGGGGACCTGCCATGCCTTTTAACCATCAATTACCTTTTCTTACCACGTTGGAGTTACTGGATGTGTCCAAATTGACCAATGATCCAATTCTTCATAATCCATATTGGCTTCCGGTTCCGATGAAGGTTCCTGGTGATTTTCCTAAGTTTGAGGGAAAATCTAGAGAAGACCCCCAAGCGCACGTCATGACATACCATTTATGGTGTTCCTCAAATTCTTGGGTGGATGACTCTGTCTGACTTCGTCTTTTCCAGCGCACTCTTACCAGTGCTGCTGTTAAGTGGTATATCGAATTTCCTTGTGGAATTTTTCAAGATTTCAACACTCTCGCTATCGCATTCCTGACTCATTTCCAGTTACCGATTCGTTACAAAGTCGGGATGCACCTCCTGACATCCTTGAAATAGGACCAAGCTACCCATATCTCGGACCATATTTATGAATGGAGATGGCATCATCGCCTGATCAAGTTTGAAATTCTTGATCAACTTCTTACTCATTGGTTCACTACCTCTTTTGTCAATCATATTGTGAAAGATATCACCATGGTGGCATGTGTAATCGAGGAACAAGCCATCGCTCGTGCCCAATACCTCAATTTAGTGTACTCCCAATCAGGCATTTTGTATGATATCTTGACTAAAGCTCCATGGCCTGGGACCTCTAAAGTGTTGGCTACCCCATCAGTCGATGACGTTATTGGTTCTGTATCTCAGACTTCACACAAGTCTTCTAATGGGAAGAAGAAATCGAATTCTTCCAATACTTCTGCTCCTCAGTCTACTCCCGATTCTGGTAAAGCCTCACAGGTCAATGCCGTGCAGGCCAATCTTGTGGACAAGACTTCCAAGAGAAAAAAGAAGGGAAAATACAAGGCCAAATCCGATGCCCCAAAACTAGAATCGTCTAAACCTCCTGCTGATGATGGTTCACAGCAAAAACCAAAGTATCCCTGCCTGATTTGTGAAGAGGATCAATACACTAAGGATTTTCTGCGACGATCTAAGGTTATTCAACTGCTTAAAGGTGCTAAGGGAACTTCGGCGGTCCTTAAAGAAACTTTCCCATCTCAGTAGACCTAGATGGTTGATTAATCAGCACCATTTGCGTCATTTGGCTCTCAATTTTTCATGATGAATGGTTCTGCACCTATTTCCATTGCAACTTGGTTGAAAGATTATGTCGGATCATGTCAGTTAGCTAGGAAAGAGGTCATTGATGGTCCTCCTCCCCCACCGGCCTCTGGTCCCCTTGAAATTGAAAATCCCAGTGTTGAACCTGTTATACGACCACCTTCTAAAGGTGTTCTCTAGAAGTCTTCCTATAACCCTAATGCCCGTGCTACTCAACATTACAGTATTGTTGAGGATTTAGTGCAGGCTCCATCCGTGATGTCCACGTTGGAAGTCCTCTAGAGTTGTCTATCTCAACGGAAAGCGTTTTTATCTGTGATTGGTGATATCGATCCAACCGATTCTAGTCTTCTCACTTTTGACTTAGATAATTTTGTCCCCCGACTTCCACACCAGATTGCACTTGTTATACAAGTCGGTATTAACGGTCTCAACATCCATAAGGCCGTAGTGGACGAAGGTGCATCTACCTACGTCATGTTATCTACTTTCTGGAAGGCTATTGGCTCTCCAGCCTTGAATTCATCACCCAATGCCCTTGAGGCATTCGATGGAAGGGAATCAAAACCCTTAGGTGTTCTCGCTAGCTTACTGATCACATTGCAAGGAAAGACAATCAACGTTGAAGTAGAAGTCATTGATGCCAAACTCAACTACAATCTTCTACTTTATCACAGTTGGACTCATGCTATGTTGTGCGTTCCATCCACCCTCTTTTGACTTCTGAAGTTCCCACATGAGGGAAAAATTATTACTATTGATCAGTTGTCATTCTTTACCTCATCTTCCAAGAACAACGTGCCATACGTGGATTAGATTCTAAATCCCCCTGATAGTATAGGGCTGAGGCTTTTCAAAGATCTCGCTCTCATGGGTATTTTTCCCTTTCCACCCCCAAATACCATTCAAGTCAATATGATCTCTCGGTCGGATGACCCTTGGATCGTCCCTTCACCTGAACAGGTTTATTCATTTGGAGATTCAATGCCGTTTAGTCCAATCAAGATCAATTATTGTGAGCTTACAGCTACGTCTGATTCTCCCCCTCCTGAAGCTACTTCTTTGAGCTCGTCGAAGCATAGTTCCTTTTCTTGTGTCAAGCTCCCTAAAAAATGAAACAATGTGGTTTAAGGACAGTTATTTTAAGTGTGTCAATCTCGTTAAAATAATGAAACATGTTCCCGTTCAATTCGAGTTTTTTCTAAATCTCATAAAATTCAAATCGAGTCTCTCTTACTCTCATGTTTTAAACCTTCACTCCATTTTCTATGGACTGAAGCTTGGTGGCATGCCTATTTTTCAAGCATTGTCTACTTTTGTTTCAAGCTTGTGTCAACATGAAACCAATCTCAAGCACAGTTTAATTTTGTTTTTGAGCTTGCGTAAAAACGAAATCTTTTTGTTTTATACCCTTTGTGAACATTTTTTTTCTTATTTGGGTCTTGTTTGCTATGCAAATGTCTATTTCCCCTTATGTCAATTCTGAGGATGGTGCCTCCTACAGTACTAGGAACTTGTCTTCGGTAGCCTTGGTAATTTAAGATCTTAATGGTGAGTTGATTAAATTACAAGGTATTTGTCTGGGACCAGCCACAAACAATGTTATTAACCGAGGAAGTCAACCTCGGCGTACGCACATTGCTTGTTAAGTTGGATTCGAAACTTGTTCTTCTTCAACTGAATGGTCATTATTTGGTCCGAAACCCATGCATTTTGAGATTGTATTTGCGTATTTGTTTACTTGAACGAAATTTTGATTTCATTACATATCAACATATACCAAGATGAATGAATACATTAACATATGAAATAGCTAACATTGTGCTGGATAGAAATTTGTGCAATTTATAAAAACATCATCATATGTACATAGACCCATGTAGAATATATATATATATATATATATATATATATATATATATATATATATATATATATATATATATATATATATATATATATATATATATATATATATATATATATATATATATATATATATCATTTTTTTACAAGCCGTGTGCATCATAAAACCCACAAAAATAATATATGTCTGATGAGACAACATGTCTCTCAAAAATGTATAGAAATAAAGCCTAAATGCCTAGTCGACGTGGTGCTTATGATAGCACGTCACCGCCCGTACCAACCGCCTCAGAAAGAAGTGGATACGGCTTGGAACTCCTACAGTGTGCCTCTGATAAGCTTGAGGTACGTCATCAAAACATGCATAATCTAGAACCCCGCAAGTGATTCCCTCCAGGTTCCGCACTAACTCCTCATCAATACCCTCACCCTGAGGATCGAAGTCACGAGGAGTCTGCCTCGCTATTGGAGACATACTAGCAAGATGCTTTGGGCCAACATATGCATCCATATAATATTAACTGTCAGAACATGCATATATACCAAAAAAATCATAAAACTCATAAAAATAAAAAATGAGTCTTACCAAGTTCTTCATCCCCATCCTCTCCCTCTGGGAGTGGGAGGTCTGGGTCTCTGGTAAATTATATGATGGTGTAGGGCCAATCCTCCACAACGATCAGCTATTTTCGGAGCAAATCAAAAAACTCTGGCCTCCAGGACATCTTCTGGCCACTCCCTTCTCTGGGCATCAGTGCCGCCCATCGGGCCATCCGTGGCTCTCTCAGTGGTGGCTTCGGGACTATAGCCTCCTGGCATTGAAATATGGGTAATCGTTCCAGGAAGACGATACTTGAATCTACCTATACCCAAAATTCTTTAGTTTGGGCTTCTTACATTTTTTGAGTTGTCGTTTGATGTTCATGGTTACGGCCTCGGCCCAGTCGAAGATGGTCGGGTTCATACATTCTGAAGCAAGAAGTAATTGCGTCTTTGTGGCCTCGTGTGGTGCCTACGATCCCGTAGCCCACGTAATGGTGTGTAGCACTACTCTTAGTGCTAGATCAGGGACGGTATGGATGTCTAGTTTACCGCTCCCTGTTCCTTTTCATACCCCTGGGCACACCCTGTTCATGACCATTGTCATGCTTTCCCCAGAAGTCCTGGTGCCAGTCAGAATAGGGACTAGACCCCTGCATGACATTCCAGTGATGAAATATACATCTAATACTTCGAGCTCAAGCTATTGATCCCGAAGTATGAATTTTTCCTGATCTTCATCCCAAACGCTGATAAGATACTGTAACAATTCAAGCTGAGCTTGGAGAAATGGCGTCAGGAAGAACTTTTTGAGCCCACAATTCCTGAGGGCATTCATGCATTGCTCATTTTCCATTGCTTGTTCATCCTATTCGCTATGTTCTCTCTCCTTCCACTCAATAGCCATCTTCTTCACTTGGTACCTACATCAATTGATCATGGGAACATTGTAAGCCCTCTTAGGTACTCAAAAGTGTATTGTATTGGTTGCATTTTTTGAAATTTGATGCGTATTTTGGGTTGCACGGTTGGCGCGACTATTTAGCTAACATTCGCGCCACCTGGCATCACCCCTATGTAAAACAGGGCCAATTGGCGCGGTTTTGTGCCCGAAACCCGCGCCAACCGCAGAGCCCCAAATTTTGACAATCCTCCCCTAAGGGATCTCAAATGGCAATAAAATGAAATAAAATATAACTTAAAACATGGAAAAAGAGGTTGGCTCTTACCTAAAGCAAACAGAATTCGAATTGGTCCACTGGATTGTTCACAATCGATGCCTGAAGATCGCAAGAGAAAAGTGTCACTGTTGTTATGCAAAGAGGTAAAAAGTGAAAAGTAAATATTTTTTACCACTGTTGGTCTTTTATAACTTTTCAAAGTCCTAAAATAGGTATTAAAAGATATTTTTCGATATATTTTTATATTATTTTAATGGAATATGTTTTACACACGTATTTTTGTGCAGGGATAGGTTTTTCACGTGGTTTTGACGAAGAGATGAGTTGTATTTTAAACTTTTTCGGACTCAGTAAAAACACAAAAAAGTCACTACTGGAGTCACCTTTCAGCTCTTTTCTAACTCTCTAAAATTGAAAAGATCGCTGAGTCGCTTGTCGTTTTGAGCTTGTTAAATTGGCTACGAAACGATATCTACCCAGTATACGTTTACCCCTTTTTCGGGCTGGGATAGATTATTTACGAAAAAGGAATACCTTAGTCGATCGCGACTAAGAGTTCTCTCGAGCACAGTTTTCTACCTTTTCGGATCTGAGGGACTATTTACAAAAAGGACCTTGCTGGAGTTTTCTTTTCCGCTGCCTTCTCAAACTCTCTAAACTTGAAAATATGTCGATTTCTTCCTTTGTCAGACTCGTTAAAAATTGATGACATCGGACTCTGTTGTCATGACATTACTCGAGTTCCTCCTTCCTAGGGCTCGTTAAATGTAATAGGTTGGATTTGTTCGAAGGAAAAACTTTCATTGCAAGCATATGCTATCCCCTTCAAGATTTTTTAAAAAAATAATTGGGGTACTCGCCAGAAATGGTGGGGGAAAATAGAACCAAGATTGTAGTCGTATTGGTAGTATGTCACTCTTTAACATGGCACTTGTCTGCATTTGTGTCAGGTTGGGGACATCTCATCTCATTATCTGCTTGCCTCCATGGATTTGGGTAATCTCTTTTGACCGCTCATCTGCTCTTTTCCATGTCACCATGACCTCAGATCCTTTGATGTCGAAATACTACCAAATCTAGTGTCATGCCACCAATATGTTCAAGAGAAGTTTGCCTCTGCAGTATTCAACCTCCCTCTAATTCTCTATCGGTCTTGATTCACAAAAAAAAATTATTTTTCTCTGTCTTGTGTCGATGATGTGGGAAACATTATGGCCCTCCTTCGACGAGGTAAATTCTTGTCGACTTCAGCTCATTATCCAGGAATTTGATCTAGAGACTCCCTTCAGGTACCTGGGCGCCTGCATGCCTTAATGGCAGGTTCTTCGCATTTGACGCAAGGTTTTCATCATTATCCTTCGATTAGATGATTTTGCGGGTGTTCGAAACCAGATCACTATTCACATTCTGTGGATTGTACCTCTTGTACCTTGAGATCCATTGTCATTATTGGTGGTTTCTCTCACGTCTGTTAATAGTTTTCATTATTTGCTGGTAATTAGATGATGTTATTGCATGTTCGACTTCAGCTCATTTATTCGCATGCTTGAACTTGTACTTTGTTTGGGTCGAGATGGAGCGCAAGGCCCTGGATTTTGTCTGATGAAATCCAGGCTGTAGGTTCTTTGTGGATTATTATGACTTATTACATGACTCTTTTGATTGGATGGCTGCGACCATATCTGAGTCTACTTGTTGATCCTTATTTTGCTGGATGGATGTGTCCATACCTTGGATCTCGGTTTTTGTAAACTTTTTTATGGATGGCTGCGCCCATACCACATATCATGTATCAGAGATATCAGTTATATTTGTACTCGCAGGTCTTCTGACAGCAGTGTTTTCAGTTGAACACGTTCTCATAAGGCATTTCACCCCTCCCTCTCTCTCGGACCTCATGCTTTAGGGGGCATCTGTTACACAACATTTTATCACTGTCCCTACAATCCCTCGTCCCATACATTGGAGGACTATTCCTGTGACCTGTGAATAGTAAAATGTCCTAAAAACACCTTGATGACATCCTTCTGCATAAGGGCAAGAATTCTCCTGGAGAACATTTCCTCAGAAAATCACTAAAAACATATGTTTAGGCATTGGCGCGAGCAGCCAGTTCATCAATTTCGTTGACCTGGGAAATTTACACTAAGTTCGTACCACTTGGCGCTCTGTCCCTATGTTTTGCTCGCGCCAAGCCTATTTGGGACTTTTTAAAAAAAATAAAAGGCATAATTTTGATTCTAACAACTTCAAATGAATCATCAAAAGAGGTTGGGATATTTGGCTCTGGATCTCCCTATTTAGGAAGTGGTTTTCCACCTCTCAGGAACCTTCCTAAGAGATAGGACTCTCCCCCCATGATTATAGGGATCCTAAACTCTCCTTCTCCCTCTATAAAAGCCTGCCCCTCTATTTGATACCTAGCTGAACATTTGGGAAGAAAACTATACATGAGCAACTATTGAGAGTAGAGCTAAGGAGAACCCCATAAAAGAGAGAGCCTTGTCTAAATTCCCGACAAGATTTGTGAGACATGATCCGCTGGAAGCCCTGCCGAAGGAAGAACGTGATGTCGGAACTCGGTTGTAAACTTTCTTTCATATTTTAATATATGCTCGGCTATTTCATTGGTTCCATCATTGTATTACTTATTTGTGTAATGAAATTTGATTCAATATTTTCCGACTGATTGATAGTTACATGTTTGAATTATTACGTTGTATGTTGTCACTTTTCTCTGCATATGTACATGTGTCCAGATGTGGTGAGGGAAAGGATTGTGATTTATCGATTTAGGAATGGGAAGCAACACTTCTTCTTCGACAACAACAACGTAGGACTTGAGGTAAGCTATGCATCGTAGCTTTGTATTTTGTAACTAGGAATCAATATCGTAGCGTGTTTTGTTTGTTGCTAGACCCACTCTAGGGATAGTGGGATTGCCTCTGTCCATAGAGGGGATTAACCTCCACAACACCCTGTTACTGGTTAGTAGTGTTAGGAGCATTATTTTTCGGATTAGTTCCAGGATTACCGGGAGAAAATTGATTTTAAGTGCCTTTCCTCTTCTTTTTGGAAGGTGGACGATTATTCGTGCCTTTCTGTGCATACACTTGCCACTGAGGGGGTGGTGGCTGTTGTTGCAGAGGTTGGGAAGGCAAGGGAGGAGGAGGTGCTAATGCTAGAGGAGTTGGAGCACCAGGCCGTGAATATGAGTAATAAGGAGGTTGGGTAATAGTGTGTTAAATAGGAGGTTGGGAAAAAGGAGGAGGCATGCTGTATCCTAGATACATGCTACCAGAAGGTGGAAAAGTGCAGGAGGTGCTGGCCCCCCCCTGAGGAAAACCATAGCCCATGGGAGGCTAAGCGTATGGATGAGAGAGAGCTCCAACGATACTGTTGGCGACATGAGATGCCCCTGGTGTGTTGGCACCACTTGGTCTAGGAAGATCAGGTAGAACAGTATAAACATAACCCCACTGAGTGTAGATCAAGTCATATTTTAACACAATTTGGAGAGCGGATTCTTCGGTTTGAGGGAAATTCGATGCGACATATTTTCCGATAATGGGCAAGAGATATCTAAGGAACTATTCCATCTAGATACTGTCTTCGAAGGTAGGGACTCGACATAGGCTCTTTCTTCTCCACCATTCCTGGACATGATCGGATAGGTGGGTTGTAGACGATTGACAGAAAGAAGTCAAAGTTCTGTACCAATGTCATAACGAAGAGGAAGCTGGAAATAAGACAGAAAATCCAGAGCAAGAGTCACAAAGGTGGTATGAGAGGATATGGCCTGATCAACATACCACTTAGAAGCTTCACATGTAATCGTATGTTGGAACAACTGAAGACAAACAGAGTCATCGGTAATGGAGTTAGACGATTACCACATGTGGAAAGATCGAACATGATTTTTAGGATCTTCTCCAGCAAGCCCTTCAAACTTGGGGGTGTCGAAAGGGAGCTTGGTTGGAATACCAGGTCAACTAGCGTCATGGTGTATAGGGTCATTTATCAACTGGTCAATATCAGAAAGACTGAGGCCTGCCATATAGGGGAGCAAGGGAGCAGTCGTGATAGTTCTTGTTGCGGTTCCACTAGTGGTATTCCCAGCATTAGGACCGGGGTTACCACCAGCGTTAGGTCCTGAACCAGACATGGTGAAGGTGATAAGAGGAGATCCGGGGGTGGAATTATAAGGAGAACCCAATGAACCAGAAGAAGAGTTGGAATGCGGACTCAATGGAGGACTAACTCAAATCCTACACGAAGGAGTAAGTGTTCCTACCAGAAACTGAGGATGAAGGCCAAGAAGTCTCTGGGATAAATGCCTCGGTGGTGCAATGATGATGACACAAAAACAACACAAAGGAAAAAGAGAACAACAAGGGAAAGGAGGTCCAGGATCAACTGATTATAATGTCAAAACAAGGGCGAAGAGGTGCAAGATCAATTGATTTCAATGTTTTAGAGACTTTTCTTGGTAGTGTTAACCAAGATCTTGTTCACTTAGGGTGTGTGTGAAAAGTGCGTAAATTTTAATTTTTAAACCTAGACGTTTGTAGAGAAAAAGAAAAATTTTGTTGTGTAACTGTAAATAAAACTGCAGATAACAATATATGAAACTGAAATACCAGTAAATAAACAGCTAATAATGAAATAATCTAAACCCAAGAAGGCGGGCCTCTCAACAAGTATTCTGTAGGTGGGAAAGAAACTAGTAAAAACACCAAAATAGCCAATAGATCTAAGGTCGGGAGGGACAGAGGTCTAAAGGTTAAATCTGCTGGAAAGTGGTGCAGAAAAACAACAACAAATCAGAGGAAAAATTGTTGTAAATGAGGTGGTGAAAGGCTATCTCTTGGACGGAAACAGAGTAGACCCAAGAGGAAAACCCAAACAAAACTAAATGAGGTGATTTGGATGGATAAATATCCAATCTGAAGTGGATATGAAGGTGAGGTGAAAAATCGCTGAACACTCTGAAAATTTCAGACAACCTGCATCAGCTAAAAACTCTTCCACAAAGTGGGGAGGGTACTGAAACCCTAAGGGGCTAGGTTCCCACTTAGTTGAGTAAAATAGAACAAGTACAGGTCCAAAAAGGGCGGAGACAGAGGTCATACAACCCTAAACAGAGGCCCAGAAAAACCCATAAACCTTTCAGAAAAACTCCCGCAAAAAGTCTAGTTCATAGTTTATGACCTGTTTCTGTAGAGATCGTAGTTTTTGGGCTGAAAAGTGCATCTTGAAGCTCCAGGTCGCAGGTTTGGGGCCAAAAAGTGTGACCTACACTTCCGGCACTCTCGACAGTAGATTTCAGAAAAATATGTCGTCTCAACTGCGGCTGATGTCTGTCACATATGCAATAAGTCCGAAAAAACACGAAAGTTATAATTTTTAATGTTTTATGGTTTTATAGGTTAAAAACAACATGAAGAAAAGAAAAAAAAAAGAGGTTGAAGAGAAATCCTAGGTTTTGAAGTTTTTGGATATGCAGGGATCTGAAAAATGACAATGGTCATAATCGTAAATCCATGTGGAGTCGCCAGTTGTTAGTATGAATCTTAATTGCAAGTGTAAGAAAAAAGACCACTTTAGCTGTGCATAACAAACAACCCTAAAAGAAAATATTCCTACCAATATCTTCAGATTTGCAATTTTTTGATCAAGATAAATGCTGCAAAAATCTAGATCTATGCATCAAAAGACATTAAGCAGTAAATAAAAATGAGATTTGCTCCATGCATCCAATAGACAAGACAAGAATACGTTGAATGAATTCTATATTAAGGGCACCTGTGTTAATCCAAGTTGTCATTGATGGAAACAGGTTGATGAATAAGCCTAACAATAAAGATGACCTTGGAGACAAAAATAATGAAGATGACCCTGGAGACAAAATTTTTACTCTCTACACATAAATATTCAAGGTCAGTTATAAAGAAAAAATATTTTTGTCACCTTGGAGGCAACCTATCCAAATGAATCCTAGACTATCTAAATGAATATTTTTTTGTCTTTCTAACAATCCTTTACTTGCCCCGAAACTCCCAATGGTTGATGAGATATGGAATTTTTAAGTGAAGCAAAATTAGCCACAGCAGTGAGCTCACCTATTCTTGTCCTTCAGGTCAGCGTATTTGCAGAGACGTGTCCTTTCATTTTGCTGTGCAAAAATCACTATTTATTAAAGTTTTCAAGCTCATTCTTCACCAAGGAATTTGGTCACACATCTACAGGAAAGAGCAGAGTAAGTTCACATCTTATGAACCAAAAAAAAACAAAGAGGAGAACAACGATTCTGCTTGGGCTTGAAGTTATTTAATCCATAAAATCCTGTGAAGAATTTCAGACTTATCACAGTGGATTCATTACAGTGCTATGACCTCCCTGTGGCACGAACTTATAAAAATACAATTTGTGGTAAAGGAGCTCGGACCCTCTTCAACAAAAACAGTATTATCTTCGGACTGTGGAGGAACTGTAATTTTTGAACTGTGTAGGAGTGGTAATTTTCGGACTGTGGAGGAGCTGATCTTTTCGGACTGTGGAGGAGCTGTTTTGAAATTTTTGGATTGTTTTTGGTGGCTCACTGCAATATATTTTAGGACCTTTTTTTCTGATTTATCACAGCATACGGACCTCACTCCGCAATCAGCAAAGCAGTGTTATAAACTTCAAAACATAGTGTTGTTATAGCTTGTACTGTGGAGCAGTACTATCCTTGAATTGTGGAGTATTAACCCTCTAACTATGGAACAATACTAAGATCATCCTCAGACTTTTTGTTGTGGTTCAAAACTACCAATTGGAAGAAGGTAGACTTGGTGGTTAGAAACATTTCCCTAGTTTGATATTTGAAGCAGCATGTGCTAAGACACCATAGGCAGCTACACTCATGTGATGGAGGGCTCAAACAAATAGATATAGACTTATGATTATTGACTAGTGAAGACTTGTGAAAGTGTTGGTGCAGCTGTAGTGTTAGTACAGGGTGGTGAAGAATTGATGAAGCTGTGAAGTGCAATATTGTCATGGTGTAGTGTTGAAGTGGTGAAGCAGTGTGGAAGAAGTCTAGGTGCAAGCTTTGGTGCAAATTGATGAAGTAGTGCAGATTGGTGCAAATTGATGCAACGAAAAATCTTTGAACTATAGTCTAGTAAAGCAGCAAAAAAGTGATTGGTGTCCTTGGGGCAGGTGCCCCTAAACACAAGGTTGGTGCCTTGAAAATATAGGGTCAAAGCCCTAGAGGTCGGAGCCTCATCAAATTCCAAGTTGGTGCTTGGAAAATAGGTTGGTACTTGTTTCATTCAAAGGGTTGGTGCCCTTCACTCATCTATTGTATATTATTATTAAAAAAGGGATTGAAGTTTTGATTAATCCTTAATATCATTATTATACACCTCTCTGTTTTTTTAATTGTGAAGAATATAACTTGCAATAATTAACAATTGAAAATAAATACTGATTCACCCCCCTCTCAATATTTCCAACAATTGGTTTCAGAGCCAGGTTCTTCAATATCAGCCTAAAAGCTGGAAGAAGGATTCTTAGTCACAATGAAGAACATGGAAGCAACAGGGAAACTACCTATCTTTGAAGGAACGAATTTTGGCTTTTGGAAAAAGAGGATTTCCTACTATCTAATGTCTCTTGGTCCTGAAGTATGGCAGTCTGTTCTGGATGGGTACAAAGCTCCCGCAAATATTCCAACTAATCAAGATGAAAGAAGAGCTTACATTGCTAATGCCAATGCTTTAAATTCCATTACTAGTGGAATTACCGATTTTGAATTTATGAAAGTCATGAACTATGACTCAGCCAAAGAAGTATGGGATAAGTTGGTTTCTCTATATGATGGCGACTCCAAAGTCAAGAAGGCAAAGCTTAAAACCTATAGAAGACAATTTGAGAGTCTGAAAATGGATGAAGAAGAAGATATTGCATCATATTTCCTTCGAGTAACTGAAGTGGTTAAATCTCTTAGAGGTCTAGGAGAAAATATTGAAGAAAGCACCATTGTTCAAAAAATCTTGAGATCACTTCCTGACAAATTTGACTCCAAAGTAAGTGCCATAGAAGAAATGAAGGATCTAGATACTCTCAAGATGGATGAACTCCATGGAATTCTCATTTCCTATGAGATGACGAAAGGGAGTCCAAATTTCAAAGAAGTAGCCTTCAAAGCCTCAATATCTACAAAAGAAGGAAAAGGATGGAATTACAATAGTGATGAATATGATACTGAAAAAAAATTAGCTCAATTTGTACGAAGACTAAAAAGAGGATCCAAGCTAAAAGGTAAGTACCCTCTTATTTGTTTCAATTTTGGAAGAATAGGTCATTACGTTGCAAAATGCCCCCATAAACATGATAGTGATGATGAAAAGGACTCTAAAAGGATGATGTACAAAAAGAAAGGGTTTGATAAAAAGAACTTCTTCTCCAAACAAGATGAGTCCGATGAAGATGAATTTGTAGTCATCAAAAAGAAATCAACCAGAAATATGCATCATCACAGAGAAAGAGATGATGAATCAGATGAGGAAAGTGATTTTGTTGGAAGCAAAGAAATGCTATTCATGGCATTTACAAATGATGATGACTCAGAAATGGAAGATGAAAGAAACATGGATATTTTTTTGATGAATGCCATTGAAGAAAATGAGAATCTACAAGAGAAGATAATTTCTCTCAAAATAGAAAGAGAGGAAGAAAATAGAAGGGAAGACTTCTCGAACATCAAGTTAAAAGAGAAGGATGATATTTGTGAAAAACGTGAAGCTGAAATAGTGTCCCTAAGAAAGGACTTAGAGAAAATCAAAAGGAGTTGGCAAAGCTCTCTAGCTCTTGAAAAAATTCTTAACACTCAAAGACCTCAACATGACAAGTTTGGAATTGGTTTCAAAGGAGAATCATCAAGTACGAAGAATAATACCAGAAGTTATGCTGATGTACTCTCTTGCCATCCAAAAGAAGAAAAATCATCTCAGGAAAAAGGTCACATCTCAAAACCAAGATTTGAAAGAGAGAATTCAAGGAAGAATGTTGATTCAAGCTATGGATACTACAACAGGTATCAAACTATTTTTCTTGGGCATTGTTACAATTGTAAAAACTTTGGGCATCAAGCTAAGCATTGCAAGGCTCATAAGAATGAAGCACCAATATTGAATAATCAACCAAACCAACTGCGTGGGCCTAAAGAGCAAGAACAAATAAAAATTTACAATTCCTTTGACCCTTTGGCTAAGTTTGATCCGTCTTGCTCATTATGTGATGATTATGATCATAATGAAAAAAATTTCCCTCTCAAAAGGGAAAAATCTAAAAGCGTAAATCTCAAAACTGATAAATGTGGCCTATCTCTATGTGCTCATAGTGAAGAAAATCATTGGTTCATGGATAGTGGATGCTTGAGACATATGACAGGTGACCAAAAGAAGTTTATCTCATTAAACAAGAAAAATGGAAATGTATCCTTTGGAAGTGGATTTGTTAAAATTACTGGAAAAGGGACTGCTACCCTTATCAATGGACTAGGAAAGGCTCAAAATACCTTGCTAGTAGAAGGGCTCAAACACAATCTCTTAAGTGTCAGCCAGATTTGTGACCAAAAACATAATGTTGTCTTTAGTACAAAAAAATGTGAAATAAGAGACTTGTCCTCAGGAGATCTTGTGGAGAAAGGAGTAAGAACACCAGATAATGTTTACATTCTCAGTAGAATTCAAGAAGATAAATGTTACTTAAGTCAAACAAATGAAAGTTGGTTATGGCACAAGCAATTGGGGCATACAAGTTTTGATAACCTAGTCAACATCAACAAAATTAATGTAGTAAGGGATATTCCAAAAATGTGCAAACCAAATCAAGTTGTATGTGGCCCATGCCAACATGGAAACCAAACCAGAAATAGCCACAAAACTAAGGAGTTATCAACAACAAAACCTTTGGAAATTATTCATGCAGATTTGTGTGGGCCAACCAGAACTCCAACTCTTCAGGGTGAAAGGTACTTTGCTCTATTTTTTGATGACTATACTAGAATGATTTGGATATATTTCATACAATATAAATATGAAGCATTTGAATGTTTTAAAAATATTAAGGCTGTCATTGAGAATGAGAAATATTCTAAGATTAAATGCCTTAGAATGGATAGAGGAGAATTCACCTCAAAAGAGTTCGATAAATTCTGTAAAGAGAATGGAATCGAAAGAGAACTCTCTATTGCTAAGACACCCTAGAAAAATGGAGTAGTTGAAAGAAGGAACCGAATCATTCAATAAATGGCAAGGGCAATGCTACTAGCAGCCGATTTGCAACCAAAATTTTGGAGAGAAGTGGTTGGCACAGCAGTTTACACCTTAAATCGAACTCAACTAAGACCAAATAATGAAAAGACTCCTTATGAATTATGGAAAGGAAGACCTGCTTCAGTGAAATATTTCAGGGTTTTTGGAAGCAAATGTTTCATAAAAATAAATGATGACTCACCAGGTAAATTTGATTCAAGATTTGACGAAGGAATATTTCTTGGATACTCCACTAGGAGAAAAGCTTACAAATGTTACAACTATCATCTATGAAGAATAATGGAAATAATTGATATAAAGATTGATGAAGGCCTTCCAGAAAAATGAATTGAAGAACATGAAGTTGAGCCTTTCCTTGAACAAAGTGAAGAAGAAGAACCTGAAAAAGAAGAGGAGAAAGAAGAATCTCAAAAAGAACCTCAAAATGATTCTTCACAAAATCCCTCCAAGATCAAGTTTGTTCAAAGATATCATCCAGAAGAACAGGTCATCGGAAATATAGATGAAGGAATCCAAACTCGAAGAAGGATGATAAGCACCCCTAAGAAAAATGACATGGCTCTATTATCTTTAATAGAACCTGAAATTTTTTCTCAAGCAAGCAAAGATCCTCATTGGATAAAGGCCATGGAAGAAGAAATGTCTCAAATCAAGAAAAATGAGACTTGGGAACTGGTACCACACCTAAAAGATAAAAATATAATTGGAACAAAATGGGTATTCAAAAACAAGATGAATGAAGATGGAAAAATCATCAGAAATAAAGCCAGACTTGTATGCAAAGGATACCCACAAATCGAAGGAATTGAATTCGAAGAAACCTTTGCACCAGTAGCCCGAATGGAAGCCATAAGAATGTTTCTAGCATTTACTTGCTCAAAAGGATTCAAGTTTTATCAAATGGATGTAAAATCAACATTCCTAAATGGATATCTCAAGGAGGAATTTTACATGGAGCAGCCACAAGGGTTTGATCTTGCTGAAGGAAAAGACCTTGTATGCAAACTAAAAAAGGCCTTGTATAGATTGAAACAAGCCCCTAGTGCATGGTATGCAAAGTTGGATCACTATCTGCAACAAGAATGTTTCAAAAAGGGAGTGGCAGGTAGCAATCTCTACATGAATATGGACAAGGAAAAACTTTTTATCACTCTTGTTTAGGTCGATGATCTAATATTTTCTAGAAATGATGAAGAAATGAGCCATGAATTTGCTCTAAATATGTCCAAAAAATTCGAGATGTCAATGATTGGTGAGTTGTCTTACTTTCTTGAGCTACAAATATCTCAAACCTTTGTAAGCATGTTTATATCTCAAGCAAAATATCTTAAAGACATGCTTAAAAAATATGGGATGGAAGATTATGCACCTATGAGCACACCAATGACCACAGATTGTAAACTAAGAAAAGACGATGATACCCCCCAAATAGATGCAACTCTTTATAGGTCAATAATTGGAGCTCTCTTATACTTAACTGCTACAAGACCAGATATTATGCAAGAAATAGGAATGGTAGTAAGATTTCAGTCAAGTCCTAAATAATCCCATATAGCAACTGTGAAAATAATTATGAGATATCTGAAAGGAACAACTGATTTCGGTCTTTGGTATCCTAAGAGTTCAACTCTTATGGTGACAGCTTATTCTGATGTTGATTGGGCCAGAAGTGTGGATGATCGAAAAAGCACCATTGGAAATTCATTCTTTATGGAATATTGTCTTGTATCTTGGCTCAGCAAAAAGCAATCATCTATATCCCATTCTACAGCTGAAGCCGAATATATAGCTGCTGCTGATTGTTGTACACAAATTCTCTGGATGAAGGAAGCCTTGAAGGATGTCAACATAGAAACTAAGCAACCAATTACTATTTTTTGTGACAATACTAGCACCATCAGTCTTTCAAATATTCTCGTGATGCACTCAAGAACCAAACATATTCCAATCAAATACCACTTTCTCCGTGAACAAGTTGTTGAACACAATATCAGGCTGGAATACGTCAATACAAAAGAGAAAATTGCGGATATATTTACAAAACCTCTTCCATGAGAAGCATTTGAGTATCGTCGCTAAAATATGGAGGTCATTGCTCTTGCATCACATTAAATCAAGCAGCATGTCAGGGGTACAATATGTTAGGGGGAGCAGCATGATAGGGGGAGTACTTTGGCACCCCATTGCCATTGATGTCAAAGGGGAGAGAAGAAGAATATTGCCATCCAACGACAAAGGGGGAGATTTTTAATCCAAGTTGTCATTGATGGCAACAGGTTGATGAATAAGCCTAACAATGAAGATGAATTTGGAGACAAAAACAATGAAGATGACCTTGGAGACAAAATTTTTACTCACTGCACATAAATATTCAAGGTCAGTTATAAAGAAAAAATATTTTTGTCACCTTGGAGGCAACCTATCCCAATGAATCCTAGACCATCTAAAAGAATATTGTTTTGTCTTTCTAACGAGCCTTTACTTGCCCTGAAACTCCCAACGGTTTATGAGATATGGAATTTTTAAGTGTAGGAAAATTAGCCACAGTAGTGAGCCGACATATTCTTGTCCTTCATGTCAGCATATTTGCAGAGACTTGTCCTTTCATTTTTCTATGCAAAAATCACTATTTATTAAAGTTTTCAAGCTCATTCTTCACCAAGGAATTCGGTCACAAATCTACAAGAAAGATCAAAGTAAGTTCACATCTCGTGAACCAAAAAAAAACAAAGAGGAGAATAACAATTCTGCTTGGGCTTGAAGTTATTTAATCCATAAAATCCTCTGAAGACTTTCGGACTTATCATAGTGGATTCATTACAATTTTGTGACCTCCCTGTGGCATGGACTTATAAAAATCCAATCTGTGGTAAAGGAGCTCGGACCCTCTTCAACAGCAACAATATTATCTTCAGACTGTGGAGGAACTGTAATTTTCGGACTATGTAGGAGCTGTAATTTTCGGACTATGGAGGAGCTGATATTTTTGGACTGTGGAGGAGCTGTTCTGAAATTTTTGGATTTTTTTTGGTGGCTCATTGCAATATATTTTAGGACCTTTTTTTTCTGATTTATCACAGCATACAGACCTCACTCCGCAATCAGCAAAGCAGTGCTATAACCTTCAAAATATAGTGTTGTTACAGCTTGTACTGTGGAGCAGTACTATCCTTGAATTGTGGAGTATTAACCCTCTGACTATGGAACAATACTAAGATCATCCTCAGACTTTTTGCTGTGGTTCAAAACTACCAATTGGAAGAAGGCATACTTGGTGATTAGAAACCTTTCCCTAGTTTGATATTTGAAGCAGCATGTGCTAAGGCACCACAAGCAGCTACACTCATGTGATGGAGGGCTCAAACAACTAGATATAGACTTATGATTATTGACTGGTGAAGACTTGTGAAAGTGTTGGTGCAGCTATAGTGTTAGTACAGGGTGGTGCAGAATTGATGAAGCGATGAAGTGAAATCTTGGCATGGTGCAGTGTTGAAGTGGTGAAGCAGTGTTGAAGAAGTCTAGGTGCAAGCTTTGGTGCAAATTGATGTAGTGCAGATTGGTGCAAATTGATGCAACGAAGCATCTTTGAACTATATTCCAGTAAAGTAGAAAAAAAGGGATTGGTTTCCTTGGGGTAAGTTCCCCTAAACACAAGGTTGGCGCCTTGAAAATATAGGGTCGAAGCCTCATCAAAGTTCAAGTTGGTGCTTGGAAAATAGGTTGGTGCCTGTTTCATTAAAAGGGTTGGTGCCCTTCACTCATCTATTGTATACTATTATTAAAAAAGGGATTGAAGTTCTGATTAATCCTTAATATCATTATTATACAATTCTCTGTTTTTTTAATTGTGAAGAATCTAACTAGCAATAATTAACAATTGAAAAGAAATACTGATTCACCCCCCTCTTAGTATTTCCAACAACCTGGGAGGAAAACATAGAAGGATGTTACATATTCTCCTCAATGGGATGGGTTCTTGTAAGTCCTCAGCGCTTCAGATCTAAAATTCCTCTCTCTTGATGGTGTGGAAAACCCAGACAAAAATGGAACTCAAAGTGAGCTCACAAGAAAAAAGATAGAAAAATATGACAATGATGGTGGATCAAAGTCAGACCAAAAGTATAGATCCAGAGTGATCTTTAGGCAACAAAATGTGATGAATGAATGGAAAAACCCTTCTATTTATAACAAAATATTGAGTTTGTCTATATATTGGTGCATAATTAAAATATTATTAACCAAATCAAGATCCAACTTTTATGGAATATTTTGTTATTTTTGTTGGAGGGAAAAGGAATTTGACTTGGGTCAAATCCCTTTATTTGTAAATAATAAATAAATAAATGATTTATTTATCATTTTAAGGATGTGGTTAAGTAATAATTAAATAAATAGTGATTTATTTTACTATTTATGAGTGATTTAGTCAAATTTAACAAGGATTAATATTATTTAAATAAGGTTTAAATAATTATTCCTAGAAAATAATAAGATAAATAATAATTTATCTAATTAACTTTCCTGTTTTGGGTTAAATATGACCAGGAATATTAATTAAAATACTGTTTAACTAATTATTCCTTGAGGAAAATCAAACAAATGTGGATTTATTTAATATTTACTCATGGGTTTCCTATTTAGACCATAAACAACTTAATAAAGGTGTTTTACTAAGTTATTTTTCATAGTGAAAGCAATTTTACTTAGGGTAAAATTGGTCTTACATGGTGTACTTAGGTCCATATAATAGTAATAGGTTAGATGACCAAAAAATGGTGTAACAGTCTTTCATAGTTTGAAGAAGAAGCTTAGGGAACTCCTTCTCCTCATCTTCTCCTGATAAAGGGGTCTTACCCTTGTCTTCTTTATCATCTGTATAATCATATCTCCAATTTCTTTTGAGATACCTCTTCTCTGTATATGTGAGAGGATCCCCTTCTTCTGATGACATATTGGCTTAATATGCATAGGATGAGCCAAAATTATGCTCTTATACCATTGTAATATTCTAAAATGGAAAAGACGGAACTATAGAAAAAATGATGGAAATAGTAGTGTAAATCATCACATCAAAAATGGAGACCAATATGGAGCCACTTGATTCAGAAAATCAGCAGCAAATCAGAAAAATAAATTGAGGCACAAATCATACAATAGGAGTAAACAAGCCTCCAATGAATAAACCCTCTCAAAAGTAAGGTGCTACTACTAGAAAAATGTCGGAGAGCTACTACATCACAGTCATAAAGAGCATAGATACAACATATGAATATACAATAATAGAAAATCGCTGATACATGCCTCAAAATATATTATACATAAAGATCAAGGCTCTATAACAAACTCCCAAAAGAACCCAAGAGGGTTTCCAAAAAATACACCAAAATACAAGAGGTGAACTAAAGCCCTAGGGCTGAAGATTCACTACAACAAAAATAACTGGAAAGATGTGTTTGATCTGATGTAGCATAGAATGAAGCCTCCTCCCAATAGACTCTCCAAGTGAAAGGATGATCCCTTCACTGGAAAACCATCTGCCCAAATGGTCTACTGAAACCACCCCTACAACTCCTCCCTAAAATAACGCAGTCCAAGACTGAAACTGCACTGTAGGGGCTAATAATAATGTGGCATGGTACCAAGTGCTGCAATAATGCTCAATGGCCTTCTTTACTAGCCTCCCAATGGAAGGAAACCTTCCTCCACTTAAATCTAGCTCAGAAATCACCCAAATCAACTCTCCACTGCTGCACCCTGCAACAAAACACAACCCTCTGCATAAACTGTGTTGTAGATGAAAAATAGAGCTTGGCCTGATGACAGAATGTGGAAATATGGTGCAAATACTTCTCCTGAGTAGGCACTCGAAGTCCCCCGAGGATGAAGGTGGGATTCCTGTTGGAAATGTTGTCATTGATGGCAAAGGAGCACAAAGGAGCAACACCTGAATCAGTAATAAGGAAAAGTAGAAGACAGGGAATAAAGGTAGCAGAGAGCTAGCAGAGGCAACAAAAGGACAAGAATTAGTCAAGGAGCAGAGGAAGCAAAAGGACAAGAATTAGTCAAGCAGCAGAGTAGAGGCAGTGCTGTTAACAAACCAACAATGAAATGATTGCAGGAGATGCAGAATCATGCAGAAAGGAAGGAACTGAGGCTCTGTGTATAAGGGGAATAAACCTTATAGTAGCGTTGGTAGTATTGTATTAACATAACATTGAAACAGGGTTCATATATAACAAAGTGCTGAAGAAAGGTATATAACGACAACAAGAAGGGTTTTTATATAAGCTGAACAGAGCTTATACGAATTTGTATATAACGAAGACACGACATCCTTTATGGAACAGAACCTTGACTATAAGTGGAACCCCGAACATAAACATTAAAACTAGAGGGGCACAAAACCAGTGGGTTTACGCGAGAATTGAAGTGGTAATTTGTATTACCAAAATGAACACGATATATGCCATTGAAGGACACATGTCCTCATGCGGTTTTGTAAAACAACTTTTTTCACATTATTTTGGAGGATTATGCAGTGAGCGTTTAAGTTGCGCAATATTGCGCGTCGTCTATTGGATCATAGGAGTCGATGTGATAAACTGTCAGTCGTTGGATGCAATAGGTGTGTTAATGGAGGTGGGCCCCAGGAACGTGTGTATTTTAAAACATGTATCGAGTTTGATATTCATTGGAATGATGGATATATATTAAAGTTGAGTGCACATATAGAAATGGGTTATGTGCGGATTATTTATGTGTTGCAATTTAATACATTGTGATATGCCAAGGGTTAAAGCCATGGTCGAAGATTGACTTAGGCTTATGTATATATATGATTCAAAGGGTGATGTCAGTTGGAACGTACTAAAAATGTAGAGTTTATCAAACACATGTGGGCTCCATGGAATGGTTGTGTATTAAAATGTCTCGATGGGTTTAGTTATAAGTTGATAGTGCGGTGGTGGCATATATACAAATGCACAAGTAATGTGCCAATCAAAAGTTGTGCTTTGGACACATAATATATCATACAAAGGGTAAGCCTGGAACATATATATATATATATATATATATAGTGGGTCGAACCTCGCCAAGGTGAGAACCTTTGGGTTATTGAACTATTAAAGGTTAACTTCATACATGTATGTTGAAAATGAGTTGGTATGCGGATATATAAGGTGGATGACTGAAAACCTTATGTAAATGCTTGCATATAAACCAAAGTTAATATGCAAGTGGGACCCCACATAAAATTCTGAGAATCATTACCCTAGCTGGAGGATACATTAAAGACCAAAGCGGCAAAGTATACATATATACCTATATGCAGTGCTTTATATATGGGTAGCGCCTTTTAAACAAAGGGTCAAATTATATATGTATATATATACATATATGTGAAGTAATTTATAGCTCGGGCCTAATACAACCAAAAACTTAAACTGTGGGACCCTAACCAATCGCATCGGAGAAAAGTTGACAGTGGAACAGGTTAACAAAAGATTGCAATTGCGATGACAGTCCAGACCCGATGGGTTTATAAACCATGATTGATATGTGTTTGAGTTCCTACATAACAGTGAATCATCAAAATTGGAGCATCGGAGCATCGGAACATCAGAACATCAGAGAATCTTAAATCAGTGAACAGTGAATCGGAGCATCGGAGCATCGAAACTCACAACTAAAAGTCGTGATTACGATTAATCGCAATCAGAAATATCTGAAAGGTGATAACACGCATCGGCATTTCAAAATGAACAGTAATTGATCGCATTGGAGAAGGAGCAGAGCATCGGTACATTTAAATGGAAATTGCGATTGCGATCAATCGCAATCGGAAGTAGTCGAGGAGTGATACATCTCATCGAAAAGTTTGGCAAGTGGGCCCGTAAGGGCATTCTATGTATTAACATGATCTATTAGCATTATATCACCGAAAGTTACATAAGTTATATAACACGGCAGTGCATATATTTAAAAACTCTTTATTATTATTATGCTGAGAATTGATTTGCACGATATAAAAAATGCAGTTTCATACATACAGAAGTTACGCAATAGCTATAAACAGAAAGGCATATAGAGGAGAAAAAGGGACAAACACAGTCGCAGAAAAGACAAAGTGTAGTGAATCAAGAGGCTAAATGAGTGAGTTGGAGCTCTCATTGTAATTAAATGTAAATGGTTTAATTGATTTATATTTTTTGTGATGCATTGGCAAGTCTCCAGAGGAGAACAAATATCCCACTGTAATGTTAAAAATAGTACATACAGTTATATTTTTCTGAGTGAGCTGGAAAATAAACGAGAAGGCAGAAGAATGAGAGGTATGGCTATTCATTTTGAATTCCCTAAGGAATACAGATAGTCATAAGAAAATCTCTATAAATAATACCATCTTGATATGCATAGAGAGGTTAGAGAGAGTGAATATAGAGAATGCAGAGTATGGAATTGAGGCAGAGAAGATAAGAAGAAGGAGGAGCAGAACGAGATGCTGTGCAAAGTTATAGAATTCAGAATTGAAGCAGCGATGCGGAGAAGAAGGAGGAGCTGAGCAGAGAAGAAGGAGGAGCTGATAGTGAATCTGAGAAGATGTAGAAATGATATAAGGCAAATATGAAGACTGATGCACAGTAGTGAAGATGATATAGAACAGAGCTGATATCCAAGGTAAATCAGCAAGTTCTTTTCTTTTGAAATATTAAGGAAGTTGGAGCTTCCCTATCAATTTTTAGCTTGATAGATGTCAGTTGTAGCTGACTGAGGTAGGAGCCTCCTATAGGTTGGTGCCTGCAGAAAATAGATGGGAGTTGGTGCAGACGGGCCACCTAGGTTGTAGCTTGATAAAATGTCAGCTAGAAGCACCGAGGTTGGAGACACTGCCAGAGGTGGTGTAATGTTAAAATCGATGAGCTGGATTCCCTCGCGGTTGTAGCTTGCACACCACAGAGACAGCACCCAGACATTGGAGCCTACAGAAAATCAGTGGTGAGAGGGAGATGGAGCTTGCTTGTGCATCACAACAATACTAAGATGTGGTTTTCTCCCTTTATGGGTTTCCACTTATATATGGTGTCTCTGTGCATGATGTCTATGTGTTGATGTGGTTTATCTAATCTGCTTAATACTTGTTGCTCACATATTAAGACTATTGTTACATTAACAAATCTACTTGATACTTATTGCTCACAAATTAAGGTTGCTCACATATTAAGTTGATCATGAAATGAAGGTGTAAATAAGTTTAAAGGGAAAATTTTTAAAATTCCATGTATGTGTTAAACTGATTCACCCCCCCCCCTCTCAATTTAAATAAGGGTTCAACAATTGGTATCAGAGTCGATTTCTTTGGAGTAAGCCTAACAACTTACTGGAGATCTAGTTGAGTCATGGACTATCAAAATGTACCTGTGTTAAATACAAAAAACTTCCCTGAATGGAGAGATAAGGTTAAAACAAGATTATCGGTTTATGAACCTGAGGTATGGAAACTTGTATGTGATGGTTACTGCACAGACTCTCCCTCGGTGCAAGAACAACATAGGAATGCCAAGGCAAATGTGTGATATTCAACAGTATTCATAATAAGGATCTTGAGTTAATAATGGATTTAACCTCTGCAAAATAAATCTAGCATAAATTGCATTTCATGCATGGAGTAGACACTAAGGACAGCAGTGTCAAGAAGGAGAAGAGAATTAAGAAGAAGAAAACTTTAGGTCAAAAGGAAAATATTCAATCAAATGACATACCTACTAGTGTGAATGGTAGTAAGAACCATGAAGAAATTGCAGCTGAAGAAAAAGCCAAACTTGACATAGTCTTGACTGAAATAGAAAGACTGAAGAATGAAAACAAAGAACTTAAGACAGTGGTGCAAATATGTGATGAGAAAGAATATGAAGATAAGAAAGAAATTATTGGCCTGAAGACACAGCTTGAAGAAGCAAAGAAAGTAGAAGACACTATGTTGGAACAAATGAGAGAGAAAAGTCTTGAATGTGAAAAATTGGAAGAAGTAGTGAGCCTAAGAAAGAACTTAGAAAAAGCCCAAAGAGAACTATTAATGAATACACCTCTAATGAAAGGCTCTGGACAGTTGGATAAAATTCTCAATGCTCAAAGGTCACCTCACATAAAGGCTAGGATAGGATATGAAGGATAAACCAGCAAGTCCAAGGTTGAAGATAACAGGAATATCATTTTTGTAAAAGCTGTAAAGGACAATGAAGCAACTCAGAATATTCCTACAGTAGCAGAAGCTAGCAAGAACATGAGTTGTAGAGAAACAAATAGAATCAAGCAGCAACATGAAAGGACAAAGAATGAGAGGATGAAATAGTCGGCTTAAAAAGGCTCATACACTCATAAGGATGAACTGAATAAATTTGGAAGATGTCAAAGAAGGTTCTTTCCTCCTATGAGAAGTATCACTTGTTTCTCCTACCACAAACCAGGACATGAAGCAACACATTGTAAGACAAAGAGAATTAATGTTAACCAGCAAAATATGTATCAAATGAAAATAACACCTCAAGCAAGCAAAGGGAAAAGACAATCTTTCACCAGGTACACAAATCATTTCCATGGCTATTGTTATGCATGCAATAATTTTGGACATAAACTTGTTGATTGTAAATTATGTTAAAAGAGGGGAACAAAATATTATACTCCAGCTCAAATGTACTTTGATAAAATAAGATGTTATGTATGCCTCAAACTTGGTCACAAAGCAAAGGACTATAAACTGCCATATATATTAAAGAACTCTAGACAGATGATGAAATCCAATCCAATTAAGAAAAACTATGAATCAAAAAGGAGTACAGACATTATGATGGACCCCAATAGAGTATGGAAAGAAAAGAGAAAATGGGAGCCTATCATCTCAATAACATAATGAATCTAGCATAGTCTCAAGGGGAGCTGCTCTAGAAAACAAAACAAATATCCAAACAGTGACAAATATGAAGCAACATCACAGGGGGAGAGTAGTTCATAATTATTCCCCATGAGAGTAATATGAGAAGAGCTCCATGTAATGAGAACAACTATGAGATTAGGTAAGGAAAGGAAATTCCTCTAACAGAGATCTATAGAGGAAGAAGATCATCTGAAACACACAATAGCCAGCAAGGTAATAGAAGGAGAAAAGCAGCAAGCATCCATGATGATAGAGGAAACCTTAGCAATGAACATGTAAGCTAAGAAGACTTCAGCACATTAAAGTGATGATCACACTGTGCCTCATACTGCTAGAATTAACAATGAACCACATTAATAAGGATGAGTGCCTATCATCAGTTCATCGCATCTTTCAAAAGGTCCACTTGGAGGAATGCAATTAAGTGAGTAATAAATATTTGAGTAATCAGCCCATGAAGATTCATAGAAAAGAAATTGAAGATGTCTTCCTGAAGATTTGTATGTTAGAACAATTGAATTGAATATAAAACAACAATGATTCTGGAGCAATCCTAGAAAGGAACATGCAATGGCTTTCCTTGGAACATAATGTCAGAGTAAGTAGCAGGTTAATGATGCCAAGATCTAATTCATTATATTGATGGTTGTTGGTGTGAACAGTGAAAAGATCAATAGTAGAAACTATGGGTTCATGTGCAAACTAAAGTGAAATATCTACATATTTTATCAAAGTAATATCAATTGGTACTTGGTATAAGAAGCATGCCTATCAACAAAATATCAAGTGTTATCATGGAGTAGCAGTAAGGTACAGGTCCTCAAGATCAAAGGATTATGGCAAGAGTACATCCAGCATAAAAGAGTCAATGAAAAGGCTAAAGGATCAATATTTTTGTTTACTCTTGAAACATTATATTGAGCATTGAAGAAATATCTTTTTCTCTATAATTGAATGCCTTTTTTAAGTCAGCACTTATATATCTTCAAGGCCTCTGACTTAGGATTATTCATAAACTGTGTGAAGTTTGGTTGCTGAGACTTCAATCAAACAACTTTAAGTTGTGTGGAAAATCATCATGATAGAACAGTTAAAATATCTAAAGTATGAAGGACTATTTGATCAATAAAGAGAAATTTACCATTGACATACATACCTCCTTATGTCATGAAGAAAATTTCATGATTGATAAGTGAGTTTGACTAATACATTGAATGTGTCTAGCCTCGAGGGTTTGTTCTTGAAAGTGCAATGTGCAAGTAGTAAAGTTGGTATTTGGTCTCTTAAATTGAAAGATCACCTAATCTCACAATAAGTTGTAAACTTTGGTTTGATTCATTGTTCATAACAACAATAAGGACCTTTCAGCTATTAACTGTAATATCATTATCAGCATCCTAGCTCATATAATCACCAACAGGCAAGAAAAGTGAATCACAGCTATAAAATATATATTGGCATAATTATCATAATTGAACAGGTGTGGTACTGCAGATGTGTATTGCAGAAGAAGACATATTCCAACTACAACTTCCTCAACAGATATGGATTTCAGATGAAGATTATAATATAGACAAAAGTATAGCTGAAGCAAGCTTTATATGTCACATGGAGCATTCACAATCCTTAAGTATTGATCCAATGATGCATCCCTGATTATAAAAATTTGATTATATGTGGTTGTCATCACCTATGTATAGACAAGTTCAAATATTCTCAAAAGTGTTCTCTCAACAGCTCATGTACACCAGTTTGGAGCAGCAGGGTACAAAGTTAGAAGAAGAAGGCATAAACACATCTCAGAGAGAGGAAATGAAGAGATAGAAAGCACACTAGGAAATGTGCAACCCTTTGCCATTGATGTCAAAGGGGGGGGAAGACTTGGAGGAAGCATTGGATTATTGGTGAAGGTGTTGCCATCAATGCCAAAGGTGGAGACTGTTGGAAATGTTGTCATTGATGGCAAAGGAGCACAAAGGAGTAGCACCTGAATCAGCAATAAGGAAAAGTAGAAGACAGGGAATAGAGGCAGCAAAGAGCTAGCAGAGGTAGAAAAAGGACAAGAATTAGTCAAGGAGCAGAGGACGCAAAAGGATAAGAATTAGTCAAGCAGAAGAGGCAGAGGCAGAGTCGTTAACAAACCAACAATGAAATGATTCCAAGAGATGCAGAATCGTGCAGAAAGGAAGAAACCGAGGCTATGTGTATAAGGGGAATAAACCTTATGGTAGCATTGGTAGTATTGTATTAACATAACATTGAAACAGGGTTCATATATAACAAAGTGCTGAAGAAAGGTATATAACGACAACAAGAAGGGTTTTTATATAAGCTGAACAAAGCTTATACGAAATTGTATATAATGAAGATGCGACATCCTATATGGAATGGAACCTTGACTATAAGCAGAACCCTGAACATAAACAGTAAAATCGGAGGGGCAAAAAACCAGTGGGTTCGCGCGAGAATTGAAGTGGTAAGCTGTATTACGAAAATGAACGCGATATATGCCATTGAAGGACACGTGTCCACAGGCGGTTTTGTAAAACAAATTTTTTCGCCTGATTTTGGAGGATTATGCAGTGAGCGTTTAAGTTACACGATATTGTGCATCGTCCGTTGGATCATAGGAGTCGATGGTATAAACTGTCAGTTGTTGGATGCAAGAGGTGTGTTAATAGAGGTGGGCCCCAGGAACGTGTGTATGTTAAAACGTGTATCGAGTTTGATATTCATTGGAATGTTGGATATATATTAAAGTTGAGTGCACATATAGAAATGGGTTATGTGTGGATTATTTATGTGTTGCAAGTTAATACATTGTGATATGCCGAGGGTTAAAGCCATGGTCGAAGATTGACTTAGGATTATGTATATATATGATTCAAAGGGTGTTGTCAGTTGGAACGTACTAAAAATGCAGAGTGTATCAAACACATGTGGGCTCCATGGAATGTTTGTGTATTAAAATGTCGCGATGGGTTTAGTTATAAGCTGATAGTGCAGTGGTGGCATATATACAAATGCACAAGTAATGGTGCGATCTAGCAGACCAGATTTTTATCTAGACAGATATGACAGAGAGAGCGCTCCGGAACATATATATATGTGTGTGTATATATATATATATATATATATATATATATATATATATATATATATATATATATATATATATATATATATATAGTGGATCAAACTTTGCCAAGGTGAGAAACTTTGCGTTATTGAACTATTAAAGGTTGACTTCATACATGTATGTTGAAAATGAGTTGGTATGTGGATATATAAGGTGGATGACCGAAAACCTTATGTAAATGCTTGCATATAAACCAAAGTTAATACACAAGTGGGACCCCACATAAAATTCCGAGAATCATTACCCCAACTGGAGGATACATTAAAGACCAAAGTGGAAAAGTATACATATATACCTATATGCAGCGCTTTATATATGGGTAGCACCTTTTAAACAAAGGGTCAAAGTATATATGTGAAGTACTCTATAGCTCAAGCCTAATACAACCAAAAACTTAAACTATGGGACCCTCACTAATCACATTGGAGAAAAGTTGACATCGAAATAGGTTAACAAAAGATTGCAATTGCGATGAAAGTCTGGACCCGATGGGTTTATAAACCATGATTGATATGTGTTTGAGTTCCTGCATAATATTGAATCATCAGAATCAAAGAATTAGAGCATCGGAACATCGTAACATCGAAGAATCTTAAATCATTGAACAGTGAATCATCGCATCGGAGCATCAGAACTCACAACTAAAAGTCGCGATTGCGATTAATCGTAATCGAAAATATTTGAAAGGTGATACATCGCATAGACATTTCAAAATGAACAGTAATTGATCACATTGGAGAAGGAGCATAGCATCGGTACATTTAAATGGAAATTGCGATTGCGATCAATCGCAATCAGAAGTAGTTGAGGAGTGATACATCGCATCGGAAAGTTCGGCGAGTGGGCTCGTAAGGGAATTTTATGTATTAACATGATCTCTTAGCATTATATTGCTGGAAGTTACATAAGTTATATAACACGGCAGTGCATATATTTAAAAATTCCTTATTATTATTATTATGCTGAGAATTGATTCGCATGATATAAAAAGTGCAGTTTCATACATGCAGGAGTTATGCAACAGCTATAAACAGAAAGGCATACAGAGGAGAAAAAGGGACAAACACAGTTGTAGAAAAGACAAAGAGCAGTGAATCTAGAGGCTGAATGAGTGAGTTGGAGCTCTCATTGTAATTAAATGTAAATGGTTTAATTGATTTATATTGTTTGTGATGCATTGGCAAGTCTCCGGAGGAGAAAAAATATCCCACTGTAATGTTAAAATTAGTACATACAGTTATATTTTTCTGAGTGAGCTGGAAAAGAAACGAGAAGGTAGAAGACTGAGAGGTATGGCTATTCATTTCGAATTCCTTGAGGAATACAGATAGTCATAAGAAAATCTCTATAAATAATATCATCTTGATATGCATAGAGAGGTTAGAGAGAGTGAATATAGAGAATGCAGAGTATGGAATTGAGGCAGAGAAGATAAGAAGAATATATGTAACTAGATAAAGAAAGTTGAGAGAATGCAGAAAATGAAGTACCAAGTGAAGAAGGAGGAGCCGAGCGAGAAGAAGGAGGAGCTAATAGTGAATCTCGAGAAGATGCAAGAAATGATATAAGGCATATAGAAGACCGATGCACACGTTGAAGATGATACGTAATGCAGTTGATATCCGTTAAATCGTTGGGTGTTTTTCTTTGAAAGAGTAAGGAATTTGGAGCTCTCTATCGGTTGTAGCAAGTACTCCATGCCGCTGTGGCTAATTATATACTCGAGGCGTCGGGTGCCAGACATGACAGGTCACTCACATCAAGTTGCAGCTTGATAAAATGTCAGTTGTAGCTGACTGAGGTTGGAGCCTCCTATAGGTTGGTGCCTGCAGAAAATTGATGGGAGTTGGAGCTTCCTTGCAGGTTGTAGCTTGCAGAATTGAGGTAGGAGCCTCCTGTAGGTTGGTGCCTACAGAAAATCAGTGGTGAGAGGGAGTTGGAGCTTGCCTTTGCATCACAACAATAATAAGATGTGGCTTTCTCCCTTTATGGGTTTCCACTTATATTCTGTTCGACACGCTGGCCCAGAGACACGTGGTTATCTAACTTTTAATACCTGTTGCTCATTAATACCGGCGAAAGACAATTAACAAATCTGCTTGATACTTGTTGCTCACAAATTAAGATTGCTCACATATTAAGTTGATCATGAAATGAAGGTGTAAATAAGTTTTAAGGGAAAAGTTTTAAAAGTCCATGTATGTGTTAAACTGATTCACCCCCCCCTCTCAATTTAACTAAGGGTTCAACAATTGGTATTAGAGCTGGTTTATTTGGAGTAAGCCTAACAGCTTGAAGGAGATCTGGTTGAGTCATGGACTATCAAAATGTACCTGTGTTAAATACAACAAACTTTCCTGAATGGAGAGATAAGGTTAAAACAAGATTATCGGCTTATGAACCTGAGGTATGGAAACTTGTATGTGATGGTTACTGCACAGACTCTCCCTCGGTGCAAGAAGAACATAGGAATGCCAAGGAAAAATGTGTGATATTCAACAATCTTCATAATAAGGATCTTGAGTTAATAATGGATTTAACCTCTGCAAAATAAATCTGGGATAAATTTCATTTCATGCATGGATTAGACACTAAGGACAGCAATTTCAAGAAGGAGAAGAGAATTAAGAAGAAAAAAACTTCAGGTCAAAAGGAAAATATTCAATCAAATGAGGTACCTGCTAGTGTGAATGGTAGTAAGAACCATGAAGAAATTGCAACTGAAGAAAAAGCCAAACTTGACATAGCCTTGACTGAAATAGAAAGAATGAAGAATGAAAACAAAGACCTTAAGATAGTGGTGCAAATATGTGATGAGAAAGAATATGAAGATAAGAAAGAAATTATTGGCCTGAAGACACATCTTGAAGAAGCAAAGAAAGTAGAAGACACTCTATTGGAACAAATGAGAGAGAAAATTCTTGAATGTGAAAAAATGGAAGAAGAAGTAGTGAGCCTAAGAAAGAACTTAGAAAAATCCCAAAGAGACCTATCAATGAATACACCTCTAATTAAAGGCTCTGGATAGTTGGACCAGATTCTCAATGCTCAGAGGTCACCTCACATAAAGGCTGGGATAGGATATGAAGGAGAAACTAGCAAGTCCAAGGTTGAAGATAATAGGAATATATTTTTTGTAAAAGCTATAAAGGACAATGAAGCAACTTAGAAGATTCCTACAGTAGTAGAAGCCAGCAAGAACATGAGTTGCAAAGAAACAAATAGAATCAAGTAGCAACATGAAAGGACAAAGAATGAGAGGATGAAACAGTTAGTTGAAAAAGGCTCATACACTCATAAGGATGAACTGAATAAATTTGGAAGATGTCAAAGAAGGTTCTTTCCTCCTACGAGAATTATCACTTGTTTCTCCTGCCACAAACCTGGACATGAAGCAGCACATTAATAAGGATGAGTGCCTATCATCAATTCATCACATCTTTCAAAAGGTCCACTTGGAGGAATGCAATTAAGTGAGTAATAAATATTTGAGTAATCAGCCCATGAAGATTCATAGAAAAGAAATTGAAGATGTCTTCCTGAAGATTTGTATGTTAGAACAATTGAATTGAATATAAAACAACAATGATTCTGGAGAAGTCCTAGAAATGAACATGCAATGGCTTTCCTTGGAACAGAATGTCAGAGTAAGTAGCAGTTTAATGATGCCAAGATCTAATTCAATATATTGATGGTTGTTGGTGTGAACAGTGAAAAGATCAATAGTAGAAACTATGGGTTCATGTGCAAACTAAAGTGAAATCTCTGCATATTTTATCAAAGTAATATCAATTAGTACTTGGTATAAGAAGCATGCCTATCAAAAAAATATCAAGTGTTATCATAAACCAGTAGTAAGGTACAGGTCCTCAAGATCAAAGGATTATGGAAAGAGTACATCTAGCATAAAAGAGTCAATGAAAAGGCTAAAGGATCAATATTTTTGTTTACTCTTGAAACATTATATTGAGCATTGAAGCAACATCTTTTTCTCTATAATTGAATGCCTTTTGTAAGTCAGCACTTATATATCTTCAAGGCCTCTGATTTAGGATTATTCATAAACTGTGTGAAGTTTGGTTGCTGAGACTTCAATCAAACAACTTTAAGTTGTGTGGAAGATCATCATGATAGAACAGTTAAAATATCTAAAGTATGAAGGACTATTTGATCAATAAAGAGAAATTGACCATTGACATACATACCTCCTTATGTCATGAAGAAAATTGCATGAATGATAAGTGATTTTGACTAATAAATTGAATGTTTCTAGCCTCAAGGGTTTGTTCTTGAAAGTGCAGTGTGCAAGCAGTAAAGTTGGTATTTGGTCTCTTAAATTGAAAGATCACCTAATCTCACAAAAATTTGTAAACTTTGGTTTGATTCATTGTTCACAACAACAATAAGGACCTTTCAGCTATTAACTGTAATATCATTATCAGCATCCTAGCTCATATCATCACCAACAGGCAAGAAAAGTGAATCACAGCTATAAAAGATATATTGGCATCATTATCATAATTGAACAGGTGTGGTACTGCAGATGTGTATTGCAGAAGAAGACATACTCCAACTACAACTTCCTCAACAGATATGGATTTCAGATGAAGATTATAATATAGAGAGAAGTATAGCTGAAGCAAGCTTTATATGTCACATGGAGCATTCACAATCCTTAAGTATTGATCCAATGATGCATCCCTGATTATACAAATTTGATTATATGTGGTTGTCATCACCTATGTATAGACAAGTTCAAATATTCTCAAAAGTGTTCTCTCAACAACTCATGTACACTAGTTTGGAGCAGAAGGGTACAAAGTCAGAAGAATAAGGCCTAAACACATCTCAGAGAGAGGAAATGAAGATATAGAAAGCACACTAGGAAATGTGCAACCCTTTGACATTGATGTCAAAGGGGGAGGAAAAGAAAGTAACAGAAGATAGGGTCTTCTAAAATAATCCAGGCAAAGGAAGACTTGGAGGAAGCATTGGATTATTGGTGAAGGTGTTTCCATCAATGCCAAAGGGGGAGACTGTTGGAAATGTTGTCATTGATGGAAAAGGAGCACAAAGGAGCAGCACCTGAATCATCAATAAGGAAAAGTAGAATACAATGAACAGAGGTAGCAGAGAGCTAGCAGAGGCAGCAAAAGGACAAGAATTAGTCAAGGAGCAGAGGAAGCAAAAGGACAAGAATTAGTCAAGCAGCAGAGGCAGAGGCAAAGCTGTTAACAAATCAACAGTGAAATGATTGCAGGAGATGCGGAATCGTGCAGAAAGGAAGGAACCGAGGCTCTATGTATAAGGGGAATAAACCTCATGGTAGCGTTGGTAGTATTGTATTAACATAACATTGAAACAGGGTTCATATGTAACAAAGTGCTAAAGAAAGGTATATAACGACAACAAGAAGGGTTTTTATATAAGCTGAACAGAGCTTATATAAATTTGTATATAACGAAGACGCAACATCCTTTATGGAATGGAACCTTGACTATAAGTGGAACCCTGAACATAAACAGTAAAACTAGAGGGGCACAAAACCAGTGGGTTCGCGCGAGAATTGAAGTGGTAAGCTGTATTACCAAAATGAACATGATATATGCCATTGAAGGACACGTGTCCTCAAGCAGTTTTGTAAAACAACTTTTTTCGCCTGATTTTGGAGGATTATGCAGTGAGCGTTTAAGTTGCGCAATATTGCGCATCGTCCGTTGGATCATAGGAGTCGATGCGATAAACTGTCAGTCGTTGGATGCAAGAGGTGTGTTAATGGAGGTGGGCCCCAGGAACGTTTGTATGTTAAAATGTTGTGTAACCAGCTCCAAAAAGAGAAGAAAAGAGATATTCACGCCTTAGAAATAAGCCACTTCGAGGGGGCAACCTCCAATACATTACATGAATGAACAATTCTTGGATGATACAATTCACAAAACCTCTTTTCTATATATAGGAGTCCATGGGGCCATAATGTAATCCTAGTGGGCCACAATGTAATCCTAGCCGACCTAACAATAATAATTTAAGGGCACAATAATAACAAAATGGGGGTTACAAGGGTACAATAATAACAATAAGGGGTTTACACTAACAATAATAAGGGGCTATACTAGTGATATAGGGACCCAACATGCCCCTCTCCTTCAAAAAAGTGTTGTCCTCAACACTTGAGTAGCTCCGGGTGCTTCTGTATAAAATTCTCATCCTCCCATGTAGAATCTTCAGTGGGTAAGTTCTTCCACTTGATGAGATACTCTGAAATTGATCGATTCCGTAGTTGTCTAGTTCTTTTTTCCATGACTGCTTCAGGTTCCAATATGATTTTTCCTTCCCCATCAAGTTCTGGCAATATTGTTTGAACTGGAAGATTTTCACCTATAACCTTCTTTAAGCATGAAACATGGAAAACTGGATGTACTCGCGAAGAAGCAGGAAGCTCCAATTTGTATGCCATAGCACCAATCTTTTGCAACACCTTGTAAGGACCATAGTACTTTGGCGATAATTTATTATCCTTCTTTGCTTGCTTGAGGGACATTTGTTTGTATGGTTGTAGCCGTAAAAATACACAATCTCCTACATCAAAACTTCTCTCGCTATGATGTTGATCTGCCTGTTGTTTCATTCGATTTTGTGCCAAATTCAGGTTATCCTTTAAGAGTTGGAGAACTTCTTGCTGATGCTCGATGTGATCTTCCACTGCTTGAACCTTCGAATTTTCCCTTAAAGATGATGTGATCGATGGTGGATGATATCCATAAAGTGCCACAAATGGGGTCATTTTTGCTGCAGTATGGAAGGAAGTGTTATACCACCATTCAGTGAGAGGTAACCACTTGACCCATTGTGTTTGTTTATCATATACAAAACAACGAAGATATCCTTCCAAAAATTTATTTACTATCTCAGTTTGACCATCGCATTGAGGATGATAAGATGAGCTATGAGCTAATTGAGTACCCAAACAAGAAAATAACTCCGTCCAAAAATTTCCAGTAAAAATGGGATCTCTGTCGCTCACAATAACCCTTGGGCTTCCATGTAGCTTTTGAATTCTGTCCATAAATGTAGTAGCAATCGTACTTGCTTTAAATGGATGAGATAATGCACAAAAGTGTGCATACTTGGTAAGTCTATCAACTACCACCATGATGACACTCTTTCCTTCGGACTTAGGTAAACCCGTGATAAAATCCATTGAAATCTCCTCCCAACGTTGACTTGGAATGGATAAAGGTTGTAGAAGTCCCGGGGTCTTAATTGTTTCCACTTTATTCTGCCGGCAAACCAAACATTCCGCCACAAACTTTTGAATATCAGATTTAAGGCCATCCCAAAAAAATTCTTTCTTCACCCTGTGGTAAGTTTTTAAAAATCCTGAGTGTCCTCCTAAAGGAGAAGTGTGCAATTCCAGAAGAATCTTTGTTTTAGTTGGGAATTCTTACAAAGATATAAGCGATCTTTGTACCATAAGGAATCATTTTTCCAACTAAATGTATCAGATGTACTAGGATCTTGCTGCAACTTTTGAATGAGTATCCAGACATCTTTGTCCTTCTTCCATTCATCTCTTGCTTCAGTTATCCAATCTGGTTGGATAATAGAAATGGCACAAAGCAATGCTTCCACCTCTTCATTATTTCTTGAGAGTGCATCTGCAACAACATTAAGCTTTCCTTTTTTGTAGATTATTTCAAAGTCATAACCCAACATCTTTGTGACCCATTTTTGCTGCTCTTCTGAAGATAGTCTTTGTTCCAAAAAGTGTTTAAGACTATCATGACTAGTTTCTTAGTGTCTTCCAAGAGAAGGGGTCAATGGCTCTTTGCAGCATGGAAATACACATTTCTCCATAACAGGTTCAAAGTTTTCTTGATTGACGACTTAAAAAGCATGTCCTCTTCCATTAAACTGTACCAACTTGGTTTTCCCTGAGGCACGGTGATCCTGCATACAAGGTTTCTTTGTGAACAAAAGAATAGACCAAGGCTATAAACATTGTCTTCTTAAGACTTTTCTTCAGTGCCTTGGGTTGCTTCAGGAGTCCATGAAAATGCATCTTTCTTCAATAATGTTGTTAGAGGTGCTGTTATTCTCCCATAATTCTTAACAAACTTGCGATAATATCCCGTTAACCCGAGAAATCCTCGCAACTGCTTTATTGTCTTGGGGACTTTCCATTCCTTAATGGATTTAATTTTGTTAGGGTCTACTTTAACACCCTCGTGAGATATAATATGACCCAGATATTCCACCTCTTGTACTCCAAAGAAACATTTGGATGTTTTTGCATATAATTATTTCTCCTGCAATAGTTTGAGCACCCTGTCAACACGTTCAACATGATCCTTCCAAGACCTGCTGTAGATTAGTATATCATCAAAAAATACTAGCACAAATTTTCTAAGGAAGGGTTTGAAAATGGAATTCATCAACCCTTGAAATGTAGAAGGTGCATTGGTAAGGCCAAAAGGCATGACCAAAAATTCACAATGACCCTCATGAGTTCGAAATGCTATTTTTGGAATATCTTCAGTCTTCATTCTAATTTGATGATATCCCGAACAAAGATCCAACTTGGTAAAATAAATTGCTCCATGTAATTCATCCAATAATTCATCAATCACAGGAATGGGAAATTTATCTTTAATGGTGAGCTTATTGAGCCCCCTATAATCCGGACACATTCGCCATGATCCATCCTTCTTGTGTACCAATACTACAGGAGCAGAGAAAGAACTTTGACTAGGTTGAATTATACCCGCCTCTAACATTTCTGCAATCATACGTTCAATTTCGCTCTTTTGGAAGTAGGGATATCTATAAGGCCTGATGTTTGGAGGAACACTTCCTGGAATCAAATGAATAGCATGATCATGATCACGAATAGGTGGGAGTCCTTTGGGAGTTTCAAACACCTTGGAATGATCGTCCAAGACTTGTTGGAGATCTGCAGAAATAGATGATTTTGATGTTGGAACTTCTAGTGAGCATAATTGTGCAATTACGCCTCGTTGTTCTTTCTTTAGAAGCTTTGTCATGACATTAGAGCTTATTATCCTTCTCGGCTTCCCTTCAATACCCCGTAATTCGACTTCCTTTCCTTCTGAAAAAAAATTTCAAGAAAAGTTCTTGAAAATTAAAAGCTACCGTCCCTAAAGATTGTAACCATTGTACTCCTAGTACAACATCAACACCTCCCATAGGAATGGAAAGCATTGGACTAGTCAATACATATTCCCCCATGGTTAGCTTGATATTATGGCATTTTCCACAGCAATTTATAGTTCCTCCATTTGCAACCATCACTTGACATTCTGGTGCTGGGTATAGGAAACAATTTAATTCCTTGGCTACCTTACAATGAATAAAATTATGGGTGCTACCCGAATCAATCAACACTATTACCTTTCTCTTCTTGATTTGTCCTTTTATCTTGAGAGTTTGAGGAGTGGTAATTCCTGCCAGTGCATTACACGATATGGTTGGATTCATTTCTTCCTCTTCTGGGGCTGGTTCCTGGTGTATATCCTCTTGTTCATTTTCTTCTTCCTCTTCACAATCTATGTAAAATAATTTCTTCTCAGCACACTTATGACCTTTAGTGTATTTTCTATCACAACTGTAGCAAAGCCCTTTTGCTCTTTTTCTTTCCAATTGTTGTGGTGTCAACCTTGCAGGTTGTGGAAATCTAAGAGTAGCAACACTTCCCTCTTTATAGAAGTGAGTGGTAGGCTTCCTTGTCGCCATAATTTTACATTCAATTTTTCTTGCCAACCTGAATGCCTTCTCCAATGAATCAGGTTCCAAAATGCGAACTTCATGTTGGATGTTATCCTTTAAAGTACCTATGAAGAGATCAATCCCGTGTTCCTCTGGAATATCAGTTACCCTTATATTCAATTTTTGGAAGTCCTCAATGTGCTCCCCCACTAAACCCTTTTGTTTGAGATTTATCAATTGGCTAAAGAAGGTGTTGCTCTTTGTATCCTCATAATGTGCTATCATTTTTTCCGTAAAAATTGACCAAGTGACAATTTTTTTACGGGAGCAAAGCCATCGATACCATACAAATGTATTTTGTTCTAAATGTAAAGTTGCAATGCGTACCTTTTGTGTGTTTTTCACGTTATGGAGATCAAAATATTGCTCCATCTGTAGTATCCATGTTACAGGATCCTTTCCATCAAACTTCCTCATATCCATCTTTAGAATATGGTGGTTCTTCCCGCCAACATTAGAGTTTATGAAATCACAATTAACATTTATTTTGTTCTCATCATGAGGTTCTTCTACTATCTTTTCACCATTAGGAAACCTTTCTTGTATAAACTTTGTCAAACCTTCCATGTCCGCTTTTAGAAAATTCTTCATGTTTTCCATTTTCTCATCGATCTTAGCTTCCATGTCATCAATCTTAGCTTCCATGCCCACTTCCATGCCATCCATCTTAGCTTCCAAACCAACCATCTTAGCTTCCATGCCTTTCTTCAAACCATCCATCTTAGTTTCCACGCCTTTCTTCAAAACTTCCATTTCATTTTTTGTTGTTCTTTGCGAGAGCGAAATTTGCTCTTGTAATTTTGATATGTCATGTTGCCATTATTCATCTTCATGAGTCATAGTAGAGCCTTCTGAAGGCTTAATGGGTGTTGAATTCTTTTTAGGGTCCATTTTAGAATACAATACTGATATATATTCTACACTATGCCCTTGGAATCAATTCAACTTGATTCTTCAAACAAGACTTATGCAATTCGGAAAAAAAAATACACACCTTTTACTAGCTTTTAGGAGATCGATATTGAAATTGAATTATCTCTGTAATTGAAAATCTTCGATATCTAAAATTCAGCCCTATAGTAGCCCTCTGAAGCTTCTTTCAAATGCCACAGGTCTGACCTGATTTTGATTCTCCAAGACAAAGTTGTGTCCAATCTCCCACAATGACCTAATTCTGGACTGGTTCAGTAGAGCGAACTTGTAAGACTTGCCACGTGTCACTGTTTTGTCCTTTGTTTCTGAAATTGATAGCAAAGAAACTACGGGCCGTGTACTTGTGACTACTTTTGACGGCACTCCAATCCAATATTTAGAGAGAGAGTTATTGAACTTTTCCCACGATCACCTCTTTGAGATGAAATTCAGGAGCCTGAAAAAAGCACTACATTCCACAGATCATATCTCCAAAAATATTGCGAAACAAGCTCTGAAATTTTTTGATGAATTTCCTCAGGATTTCAGCTTCGCACCATATGAATTTCAGATTCTGAACCTTCGTAGAAAAATATTTATAGCGCAAATGCCACGATGACCTGTTTAGGAGCCTGAAAAAATACCTGACTTCCACAGATCATAGCTCCGAAATTATTGCGAACCAAACTCTGAAATTTTTATACACGCTTCCTCAGGATTTTTTATTCGCACCCTAAAAATTTCAGCTTCTGAAACTTTGTAGAAAAAAAGTTATAGCGAAAATGCCACGATGACCTGTTTGGAGCAGCGAAACCCTAGAATCCAAAGCTCTGATACCAAATGTTGTGTAACCAGCTCCAAAAAGAGAAGAAAAGAGATATTCACGCCTTAGAAATAAGCCACTTCGAGGGGGAAACCTCCAATACATTACATGAATGAAAAATTCTTGGATGATACAATTTACAAAACCTCCTTTCTATATATAGGAGTCCATGGGGCCATAATGTAACCCTAGTGGGCCACAATGTAATCCTAGCCGACCTAACAATAATAATTTAAGGGCACAATAATAACAAAATGGGGGTTACAAGGGTACAATAATAACAATAAGGGGTTTACACTAACAATAATAAGGGGCTATACTAGTGATATAGGGACCTAACATAAAACATGTATCGAGTTTGATATTCATTGGAATGTTGGATATATATTAAAGTTGAGTGCACATATAGAAATGGGTTATGTGTGGATTATTTATGTGTTGCAAGTTAATACATTGTGATATGCTGAGGGTTAAAGCCATGGTCGAAGATTGACTTAGGCTTATGTATATATATGATTCAAAGGGTGTTGTTAGTTGGAACGTACTAAAAATGTAGAGTGTATCAAACACATGTGGGCTCCATGGAATGGTTGTGTATTAAAATGTCACGATGGGTTTAGTTATAAGCTGATAGTGCGGTGGTGACATATATACAAATGCACAAGTAATGCGCCAACCAAAAGTTGTGCTTTGGACTCATAATATATCATACAAAGGGTAAGCCTGGAACATATATATATATATATATATATATATATATATATATATATAGTGGGTCGAACTTCGCCAAGGTGAGAACCTTTGGGTTATTGAACTATTAAAGGTTGACTTCATACATGTATGTTGAAAATGATTTGGTATGCGGATATATAAGGTGGATGACCGAAAACCTTTTGTAAATGATTGCATATAAACCAAAGTTAATACGCAAGTGGGACCCCACATAAAATTCTGAGAATCATTACCCCAGCTGGAGGATACATTAAAGACCAAAGCGGAAAAGTATACATATATACCTATATGCAGTGCTTTATATATGGGCAACGCCTTTTAAACAAAGGGTAAAATTATATATGTATATATATACATATATGTGAAGTACTCTATAGCTCGGACCTAATGCAACCAAAAACTTAAACTATGGGACCCTCACTAATCACATCGGAGAAAAGTTGACAGTAGAACAGGTTAACAAAAGATTGCAATTGCGATGAAAGTCTGGACCCAATGGGTTTATAAACCATGATTGATATGTGTTTGAGTTCCTGCATAACAGTGAATCATCGGAATCAAAGCATCGGAGCATCGGAACATCGGAGAATCTTAAATTAGTGAAAAGTGAATCATCGCATCGGAGCATTGGCACATCGGAACTCACAACTAAAAGTCACGATTGCGATTAATCGCAATCGAAAATATTTGAAAGGTGATACATTGCATCGGCATTTCAAAATGAACAGTAATTGATCACATCGGAGAAGGAGCAGAGCATCGGTACATTTAAATGGAAATTGTGATTGCGATCAATCGCAATCGGAAGTAGTCAAGGAGTGATACATCGCATTGGAAAGGTCGGTGAGTGGGCCCGTAAGGGAATTTTATGTATTAACATGATCTCTTAGCATTATATCACCAGAAGTTACATAAGTTATATAACACGGCAATGCATATATTTAAAAATTCCTTATTATTATTATGCCGATAATTGATTCACATTATATAAAAAGTGCAGTTTCATACATACAGGAGTTATGCAACAGCTATAAACAGAAAGGCATACAGAGGAGAAAAAGGGACAAACACAGTCGCAAAAAAGACAAAGCACAGTGAATCAAGAGGCTGAATGAGTGAGTTGGAGCTCTCATTGTATTAAATGTAAATGGTTTAATTGATTTATATTGTTTGTGATGCATTGCCAAGTCTCCGGAGGAGAACAAATATCCCACTGTAATGTTAAAATGAGTACATATAGTTATATTTTTCTGAGTAAGCTGTAAAAGAAATGAGAATGCAGAAGACTGAGAGGTATGGCTATTCATTTCAAATTCCCTAAGGAATACAGATAGTCATAAGAAAATCTCTATAAATAATATCATCTTGATATGCATAGAGAGGTTATTGAGAGTGAATATAGAGAATGCAGAGTATGGAATTGAGGCAAAGAAGATAAGAAGAAGGAGGAGCATAACGAGATGTTGTGCAAACTTAGAGAATGCAGAAATGAAGCAGGGAGGCAGAGAAGAAGCAGGAGCTGAGCAGAGAAGAAGGAGGAGCTGATAGTGAATCTGAGAAGATGCAGAAATGATATAAGGAAGATATGAATACTGATGCATAGCAGTGAAGATGATACATAACAAAGTTGATATCCAAGGTAAATCAGCAAGTGCTTTTCTTTTGAAAGAGTAAGGAAGTTGGAGCTTTCCTATCAAATTGTAGCTTGATAGATGTCAGTTGTAGCTGACTGAGGTAGGAGCCTCCTGTAGGTTGGTGCCTGTAGAAAATAGATGGGATTTGGTGCTTCCACATCAAGTTGTAGCTTGATAAAATGTCATTTGTAGCTGACTGAGGTTGGAGCCTCCTGTAGGTAGGTGCCTACAAAAAATTGATGGGAGTTGGAGCTTCCTTGCAAGTTGTAGCTTGCAGAATTGAGGTAGGAGCCTCCTGTGGGTTTGAGCCTACAGTAAATCAGTGGTGAGAGGGAGTTGGAGCTTGCCTGTGCATCACAACAATAATAAGATGTGGTTTTCTCCCTTTATGGGTTTCCACTTATATCTGGTGTCTCTGTGCATGATGTCTATGTGTTGATGTGGTTTATCTAATATGCTTAATACTTGTTGCTCACATATTAAGACTGTTGTTACATTAACAAATATGCTTGATTCTTGTTGCTCACAAATTAAGATTGCTCACATATTAAGTTGATCATGAAATGAAGGTGTAAATAAGTTTTAATGGAAAATTTTTAAAAGTCCATGTATGTGTTAAACTGCTTCAACCCCCCCCCCCCTCTCAGTTTAACTAAGGGTTCAACAATTCTTGCTTGGGAACACCTTGTGCTAAACAGCATTGCAACCTTAGAGCTAAGCAACTGAAGAGATAAAATATTCATACAAACCATATCAAAATAATAATCTAAAACATATCTTCTATGGCTGCCATCACCTTCCTTATATGCTTGGTGAGCTCTGTCAACTTGGGCCCCACTCATTAAAGCCACTATTTCCATGCATGGAGTCTCCCTCAAAAACTGCGTTGTCACACAATGAATTTCCAGTCTCCATACCAGCATTGTTGATTTGGTCAAAGTTGACCCAGTTTACATGCTCCAGCCCCTTTTCACACACAAGGGTGCTCAATAATGATACTTAGATGATCTCCATTCACATTAGGAGTGATTTTACTCATACTAAGGAGATTTATGGGTCTCCATACCCTCTTATTCATCAAACTATGAAGCAAAAACAAAATTTAATATTCCAGCTAGCTTATAGCTAATTGGTAATATTACACAATCACCTAGACATGGAAATGAGTCACCCCTGTAGCACAATTATGAAGAGATACATATTGAGATAGAGATGGTTGATCATGGAGAAAATACAACAATAGACATTACCAAGGCCAACAAGCACAAATAAAATAGTTACAAGATAATCTCTCAAAGGATAATTTTATGGTGGCCTTCATGAAATAGGAAAATGGGTAATTGAAAGTGAGCTTGATGCATCATCTTACCTCACAAGAGCCTCCATCATCCAAAAAACCAGTTAAAGACAAAGGTAAGGTAGTGATAGATGTAGATAAAATGGAAGACAAAGATATTTAGGGGCATCCTAGATACCTACCACAAGAGCACTGGCAAAGAAGAAAGAGAAAGACAAGAAGCCATCTCCTCCTCAAGCTCATGACACCATAGCTACTGCTCAAGCTCAAGATATTATATTTGACCCTATGAGTGCTGAGTATGAGAAAGGAAGAGAGTATTATATTGACAAAGTGAATGTATATTTGGAAAAGATACTAGAGAAGGCAAATAGAAACACTACCATGCAGAGGCACATGGAAAGGCAATATTACACAAGAAATATGATTTGCAAGATTAGGGTTAAAAACATGAAGAAAAAGCTCAAGAAGACCCTAAGAAAGCTTAAAAATAAGGATAGCCTTAATATCTTGGCTGATGCATCTTTAGTTGCCTAAGCCATGACTAAAAAATGCAAAAGGAGAGAATTTTTGGAAATTTTGATCATTTTTGAGTTTTTTTTGGTAATACAGGCAAAATAGGTGCACAGAAACACAACATGGCCATGCTGCGCTTTTTCTCAGCAGCCCAAAATGACAAATGGTAAGCATGAGTAGGTGGGTTTTGACTTGTACATCTCATAAATCCTCTTTTTTTTTTCTTTTCAGTTCATAAATTTGCATAAAGGGATAAAAAACCATCATTTTTCCCACTTCTACCACAGTTTGGAGGCACACGCTACACTTCTAGAGTATTTGTGGAAAATTGAGTTTTAAATGGTTTTAGAGAAGTTTTTTTGCTGGTATAAAGATTCAGTGGTATAGAGGAAATCCCTAGTTATCAATACTAGGCTTCATTTCAGCTTAAAGGACCCTCAAAATTATCCAAATCACCCTCCAAATTTTGCTACGCTTCTGCATCAGCACGCTGCATTTATGAGAGAGGACGCTACAATTTTGGGTTTGAGGACATTTCTAGACACGTGGAGGTAAAAGCTCAAAATAGGTCTATGTAACAATTTTTTCATGATTTTTTTGATAGTTAATGAGCATATTCAAGGTCATATTTGTTATAAAATATTGTATTTAATGACTGGAGACAAATACTCAAAATTTTTAGCTAAAAAAGGGGAAGTTGTTCTAACTCCCATAGAAATTAGGTTATGAGTCATTAGCTGCACTAATTAGTTCTTTGAATGAGGTTTCGACTCATAGAGATGGCATGATGTATATTTTTCTATATGTACTCAAATTCAACTCATTGTGAGGGTTGTACTTGATAATCATAGTGTGGAGCTTGTGTACACCTTTTTTATAGTGATATCAATGACAGTTGTAGAATTATCTTGAGATTATTATGGTATTCTTATTGACAATGTTTATTCTCATTTTGATCATCAATTTGAATGTTTATTTCTCCTTACAACCATATTTATGCTTTCATGTGATCATCTCATTAGTTTTTAAGCATAATACATAAGCTTTTATGATTTGTTTTGATGATATCTTCATGCTTATGTTTCATTTCTTCTAATGAATGAATCCAAAGTTATATTCTCATTTTGATCCTTCATTTTTCAAACCTGTACCACAATGAAAACCTAAATATGTCAATAAACATACCTACTTTGCCTCATTTTCATCTCTGCAATTGATTGTTCAGAATCCTAACATAGTTCCTAGATCTATGACCTTGATCCATTAAACCCTAAATCAAACCCTAATGAGCTGAATATCTAGCCTAATATCTATTTTTCTCTCCAGTCACTTCATTGGCAGTGAGATTAAATAGAGCCTTCTTTGATTTGGTAGGGCTAGCTACCAATTCCAAAGTTGGTCTGAGGTTACCTCCTTTGGTCTCTTTTCTCAGCCTTGGGAAACTGGAGTAAGTGCTAAAATTTTGGTGCATTGTCGGGGAATGAGTGTCAAATATTCCTTGGGGATATTTCTTACAGTTAATTAAAGGCTATAATTGTGGGTGATAGGTGCTAGCATTAATATAAGGCTAATTTAGTCATTTCGAGCCAAAGTGCAGAAGCATAAGAACACTGGCTTGCAAAAGGCATAAGAGGTCCAATCCTGATCCTAATCTGTCACCAATAGTCCATGACCCTTAGAGGCTTTTATGCCTCCACTTGTAATTTCCACCTTTTTGCCTACCAGGTTGGTTGCTCCTGAATATCTATCCTTTGAGCTCAAATTTGAGTCATCTTTGTTCAAGTCTAAGTCAGAGTCTTTCCTTTCAGAAGTAGTTTTTGATCCCATTAAAGTTGAAACATTTTTTCAATTTTTTGAGTCTTCATCTTTTGAGGGCGATAGTAAGTCCTCGTAAATTTTTTACAAACTTCAGAGCTTGCTTGATCAGTTCCAAATAAATTCTGAAAAAGCCTATATCTAATACCAAAAAGAGAATTTTTTTCTACTATACCTACTGTTATAGCTCCTCATACAGCTTCTCCATCATCCTCTACTGTCAATCCATCACTTCCTCTGTAGTCTTTTCCTCTTTCAACACCTCCTATTTTAATTTCCATTCAACCTTCTCCAACAGTCATGGAAATGTTTTCTCCTTTGATTTTGCCACCACAACTTGCTTCTTTGCCTCAGAATTATGGTCAAATATTGCCTCTGTTTATGGGAAAACAGAGGCCACTACTCAACAACATATAATTAAAATGATTGATTTCATTGATCTTGAAGAAATTTATAATGATGATGCCAGGATGCGCATAATAGCACAAATTTTTTCGGGGGAAGTTAAGAAATGGTTCCTCTCATTAAAAACTACTTTTGTAGCCACAATTATTAGACCTATTTCTAGCGAAGTGGGAAGAGAAAAATAATCCTCTCCAAATTCTGGCCGAATACAATTCTTTGAAGAGAAATCCTAACGAATCTGAGCAAGATTTCATAGCCACATTTAATAGGATATATGATTCTATTCTAGAAAAAGTTAAGCCTCCTCCTGGACTGGTGCTTATTCATTATCCAGAGGCATTTGATCTGGACATGGCTTACCAATTGAGAGAGAGAAATTCTACTACCCTTGAATACATACAAAGGAATGCAATAAGTGTTGAGGAAAATCTACTTATCAAAAAGTCAAAGATGAAATCAGAAAAGAGGGTTACCATAAAGGAGGATCCATCCATTTCATTGGAGGGAAAACTTGATTCTTTGATTAAGACAATGGAGAGATGATGGACAAGATGACAGGGGTAAAGATAAAAAAGGTCAGAAAAAAATTCATACTCCTTTTTAGAAAAATTATACAGAGGGCCCTAATGAAGAAGAAGAAGAAATTTTAGACGAAAATCACCTTTTTGAGGAAAAAAAACAACCTATTTTCTTGACTGAGGAGGATGAATTTCTAAAGAAATTTTTGTACCTGATGATCAATAGTATGTTATTTCTAATGATGATATGTTGGTAGTACAGAAAAAATTATTATCAAAGAGGCTATCGAAATTCCATTACCCAAGTGCAAAGGCAATATGGTTTGAGAAACATAAATGTGGCCATAACTTCAAATCAGAAAAAGCATAATTCTAAATCTGATGCTCATAGCAAAGTGATGAATTCTACAAATTAGATTAAAGATAAAGGACCTACTGTTATCAATCAGGGAAAAAGTAATGAAGCTTATGTAGTGGTGGTTTTGATGTATGAGTGTACTAGACCACCGATGCTTGGTAGGAGTGGTTGCAACCTACAAGCTATGGTCATATGTAGAAAATATGGTTAGCAGGTTAGTGAGCACATGCCAATATATAAAAAAGACACAAAATTATGGAATTTAGTATGTTGCATATAAGAAGAAGAAACAAAAATATAAAGAAACAAAAAAACAAGCTCCAATGAGTCAAACAAGACAATAATACAAACGGTGGAATAATCCCCTCTTATTGGCCACTATTAGTAAGAAAGGTAGAATGTTACAGACTTGCCAAAGGATCATTAGAACTATGGAGTCCTAAGACCAAATGCAAGGAGGGATTTACCCTTGAGCTGGTTTTGCAAGGCCTCTCTCTTCTCCTAAGGGATTGAAATTGTTGGGTGGCCAACAATTGAATCCTCTAACTCTATTGATGCTCCAAATCACACACTGCTCATTTTCTCATGGGTAATTTGGCCAACATAGCAATGTGTTCTCTTTTTGTTCTTCTCATGGTGGAAATCTATAGGAAAATTCAAATACTTCTTCCCTCTCTTAGTACACTTGTGGATAGTGACGCAAGAGTGAGGGTTGATTCCTTTGTGTGCTCACTTGAGGTCCCAAGGTGGCTCTAGGCAGCTATCCTTGGGAAGCCTCAAGTGGAGGATCTTCTCCTGAAGTGTGTCGAGTGGTCCTGGATGCTGACTTCCACCAAGGACCACATGGATTTTTGAGGGAAATCCATTCAGAACAACGCGCCTATCGAATAAAAATGCATGCAAAGTGCATTTTTCCTGTGTCTTTGTTGTGTAGGTAAATCCCCTCTATGGACATAGGCGATCCCTCTATCCCTAGGGTGGGTCTAGTAGCAAGAGGATATGCTAATGCATCGATTCCTAGTTAATGAATGAAACGGAGTCGGGATAGATGTCCTACCTTTAATCCAAGGTAGTTTTTGTAGTTGTGGAAACAGTCTCCTAATCTTCTTCCTGATGCATCGCAGTCCTTCACCAGTGGTACCTAGGTGCCTGCACAAGGATCAGAGAAAAAAATCAACATACGAAACAATATTTGCATTCATAACTATCTAATTCATAAAGAAGAATTAAACATATTGCGTAAGATTAATCATATCAACACAAGACAGGAACCAAAACAACAGTCATGTATTAATTAAGAGAAAGAAAGAGATTACAACCAAATGAGCCTTGATGTCACAGCCTCTTTTAGCGGGTCTATTCAAAATACATCTCAAGAATTCGTCGTGGAATTGGACGTGGTGAGGAAATAAGCCTAGGCTCTCTCTCGACAAAGGTCTCTCTCTATTGTATCTCACACCAACTATATCAGACTGCTTCAGCTATTCTCCAAAATGTTCAGCTACCTGCATCTATGTGAGAGAGATGTATTTATAGGAGAGGAGGAGGAGGATGGGATCCCTAAAATGGTGGAAGGGAGGCCTTACCCTTTGGGAGGTTGTGTAATGTTCCCAAATTTTAGCTTTAAAGCTAAATGGAACATTAGAGTTAGCAGTATCTTTAGCCGGTGAATAAATGGGTAGAAAATCCCATAAGTCTCCTAAGAAGGAATAAAAACACTTCAAGTGTGAAAGGAGACACTCCTTGCAGCTTAATAAAACACCTCCATGTGTGAACAGGGATGATATCAGGTTGATTAGGTCTACTTTTACTAAGTCAACAACACATATGTGGAGGAGCAAGGATCAAGGAAGGAATAACGTAGTTTTGGAGGGAGATGAATCTCTTGATGGAAATGACATAATTGGGTGGGGCCAAGGGCAAGAAAACTCAAATTTTATTTAAGGAAAAGGATGACAACATTATTCCTTATGTTTTTAGATTATTATTTTGGTATGCTCAGACTTTTGCTTCCTCTTTCTGTTTAGCAGGGTTGTTGTGTTGTTTAGCACCGGGTGTTCCCGAGTTGGAATCCCACCTCTTTCCTTGAGGAGCCTCTTGGGAGAATTTTCATTCATTTTCCACATCAGTCTTTTTATTCCAAGCTTCAACTTACTTCATCAGCGCAGTTTCTACAGGTGATTGTGTTGTGTTGCAAGGTGCAACAGTGGAAGGGATCAGAATCCCACTTTCTGATCTAGTTTCTCATAGGAGGGAGGTTTCCTTCCATTGGGAGATCTGTTTGGAGAGGCATTGAGCTCATTTCAGATCTGTGGTATCAACCCACACATTTCCCAACATTCCCAGCATTATTCCAGCCAGGGAATGCGTTATTTTTTGAGGCAGCTTCAATGGATGGTCTAGTGGATCCTTTGCAGTGTTCCCTTGTGATTAAAAGGTTCATCCTTTCATGGGAGGAAGCCCTTGAGGGATCTACATCAAATATGATATCTTTCATCCTTATACACTCTTATTCTTTAGTAATTTTCTGAATATCACATTTATATTCAGAGTGTATGACAAGAAACCCTTCCCAGGTTTTCTTGTAATTGTAATAAGGAGACTAGATCTCAGTCTTTGAGCATGATTGTCTAATATATGAGAAGATATATTTTTCTTCTTAATTTCTGAGTTGAAACCCTCTTAATACTATGAATTTTCCCTTGTTCATTATTTCTGAGTAGCATTGTTTGGGGTTTTAGTGTTTTTCAGCAACACTGGGTGTGGGAGGTCTGTTTACCTCACCTAGTTTCATTTCTTTCTGATCTCATCTTGGACTTAGATGCTATATGGATATATTTAATGGATCCAAGTGATTATTTTAATTTTGATGGAATATATTCCTAGAAATGCATTTTTCTATGAATGCATTGCTGAGCAGTTCATTTTTGGAATATTTTAAGATGTTCCTGTTACTGCTTATTTTCCCTATTTTGGGATATTACAGTGGTATCAAAGCTTCAATATTTTCTCAGCTTGTGGATCGCAGGCCATTATACTTCAAGAAGAGATGGATAGAAAAGAGAAGGCTCCATTATGTGAAGGGAGAAAGGAATACAGGCTTACTAAGCTTCTTCCAAGATCTATGTAGAGCTTTCAAGGAGAGCTAAAGAAAATAAGGATGGAGATGGAATCACCAAAGGAGTTTGGATCTAGAGTTGAATCTATATTTTCACATGGTGAGTGTGAGCATGTAGCTACACACCATGATTCATAGCACAATCAAGTTCCCAGATCTATCTTGAGATGGATGAAAGGGGGGGAGAACACCTAAGAGAAAAACTCTTAGTGAATTGTTGCAGGAGTATGAATCTCAAACTGAGAGGTTTAGAGATCATACCAATTTCTAAGAGTATTGCAATATCTAGGTGGAGGATAGAAAGCAGCAAGATGCAGATATATTTCTTCTATCTACTTTTGAAATTTCACCTAAATGTTCAGCTGGAGCTTGGGTGAAGGAGCTAGACTCTTATCTACATCAACACCATATTTCTAAAGATGAAGCCATCAGAATTGCAGCGCTGCATCTTAGAGGTAAGGCCTATGCATGGTGGATTTTTGAATCTCGTTCTTTGAAAAATGAAAACACTTCCTCTTATGCAAGATTCATTGAAACATTGGTGGGAAGGTTTGATGGGAAACTTCCTAAGACACATGAACAAGAAGAACTTAAGAGAAAAAAACCCTTGCATATGATGGAGGAGACTATAAAATTCACTCCACTTTAGAAAACCATGGGAGGAGATGACATCTTGCATGATACCTTGCTAGAGGCAAGATCCTTATTTCATACTCCCAAACAAGAGGGCATGGGGATCTCCTTTTCACAAAGGGATCAAATTGTTGAGAGGTTGCCCATACACATTGATGAAGATGAGGGCAACAACGTTGTCACATCTAGAGTACATATAGTACCTCATGTAGAGGGAGGATGAGCACATGCTCCAACAGGAGGGATTCTTGTATCTTTGCAAGAAGTTCCCCAGGATCTCATACATGGAGGTCAAAGCACAATCAGTGAGAAGCATGATTGTGAAGCATCGCAGATGGAAGGAGGAGGTAGGAAGGGAAAGAAGCATCACTTGATGAGGGGCACACACCCTTCTCTGTTTTAGAGAGATAATGCAAGGAAGAGGCAGACTGATTTGCACTGTAAGGGAAAGGGTAAGGTTGCCCCACTATATGAGTAGTCTAATCTTGACATTGATGTCTCACTACATGGAGGCATTCCACTTGGGAGGCCACCAGATCTAGAATTGATGAAATACATCTTGTCTTTGGATTCACCACTCTTGGATTTTGGGGAGGTGAAGATTTTGGAGGAGAAATTTGGCATGGGGGATGTCAAAGTAGCAAGAAGCAGCATGAAGATAGCTTCACATACCAGATCACCAGCGTTGTCTCTCAGGAGGATTGATCCATATTGGAGGTCTCAACTCTTGGTAGAGTACTCCAAGGATCTTAGTGCTTGTATGATTCTTGATGACCCTGATGGAGATGATAGATAAATGGTAGAAGATATGGTCATCTATTCTCATGGCAGAGTCTTCTTTACTAGAGCTTCTAAGCTCAAGGAGGAGCTGCTACATGCAACACATGAGGACTTCTTTTCCAGGAACTTTGATGCATATCTTTCCTTGGTAGAGGAATTTATTTGGGAGGGCATCTAGTATGATATATTTCAGCATATGGAGAGATGCATAGCCAGTATGGTGATGGAGAGTATGTCACAGCCACCTTCCTACTCATTGGGAGTGAGGGAGAATTTTCAGTTGAGCCATTTCAGCTCAAGGACCGAAGTACATGGTAGAGGAGGTATAAATTTGCATTATGATTTTCCTTTCTTTACTTTATATGAGTAGAATGTTGTATTAAGGAGGATCATCCCTTCTTATAATTTATATTATGATGTACTTGAGGCTAATTTCAGCATTGAGGTTGGCTATCTTGTTGGTGGTTTGTGGAGGAAGCCACATAATTCTTGGTGTGCACCATTGACACCAAATTGTATATTCATGATTCCATCTTATGAGATGACTGTGACAACAAAAAAGTGGGTGGTAAAGCACTTGTTATTTTTTTTTTTTTGATGTAGGAAAAGGATACACTGCGCTGGTTCCATTGGTGGAACTATGAACCACTCTCCGGTTGTCATATGGAAGCTTGTTTTTATTGCATTTTGCTTCCATTTACTGCTGATATTTTTGTATTCATGAGAATCATTGTTTGGAGAATGTTGGAGGTATTAGAGATGCCCATTGGAAGCATGATTCTCCCCACTTTACATGTTGTATATTTTAGGAGGAACCATGAGCAAACCATGATTGCCACATCACTATTTTTCCCTTCTTGTGGGAAGAGCCACTTGAAGAACTTGAGGAGGCACTTCATGGTTGAATTGTTTGATGGGGAAACTTGGGCCATTCTTGGAGGCCATGTTATTTCAGCCCAAGGATAGAGGCAGCCCCATGTTTACCATAAATGGAGAGAGAAACCATTTGGATGGTAGAATCCAATCTCTCCATGTAGCCCCAACACATTGTATGAAACCGGGGTTGATGATTCTTTTGATGAGCTACCTAGGATGGCTCATTTCATTTGGATGATAGCATGGGTGGGGGAGTCACTCATTCACCATGTTTTTTATCACTCCTACCTTGAGGAGGCCATGGGATAGAAAGCGGGTTTCCATTCACACTTTCCACCTTTGATTGATGTGGGCCATTTGGTTTTGCACACTTCGGAGGAAACATTGGATGCAGTTTTATTGCAGATTATCTTGATACAGTGGTGGAGGCCATTCATGGGAGGCCACAAGAGGAGGAGGGGAGAAATTTTGCTCTCCCTATACATTTTCTTAAGGAAATAAAATATTTTGGAGGGGAGGACTGTAATGTTCCCAAATTTTAGCTTCAAAGCTAAATGGAACATTGGAGTTAGCAGTATCTTTAGCCGGTGAATAAATGGGTAGAAAAGCCCTTAAGTCTCCTAAGAAGGAATAAAAACACTTCAAGTGTGAAAGGAGACACTCCTTGCAGCTTAATAAAACACCTCCATGTGTGAACAAGGATAATATTAGGTTTATTCAGTCTACTTTGACTAAGTCAACAATGCAGATGTGGAGGAGCAAGGATCAAGGAAGGAATAACACAGTTTTGGAGGGAGATGAATCTCTTGATGGAAATGACCTAATTGGGTGGGGCCAAGGGAAAAAAAACTCACATTTTATTTAAGGAAGAGGATGGCAGCATTATTCCTTATGTTTTAATCTTATTATTTTGTTCTACTCAGACTTTTGCTTCCTCGTGCTGTTTAGCAGGGTTGTTGTGCTGTTTAGCACCGGGTGTTCCTGAGCGGGAATCCCACCTCTTTCCTTGAGGTGCCTCTTGGGATATTTTGAATTCATTTTACACATTAGGTTTTTTAGGCCAAGCTTCAGCTTACTTCATCAGTGCAGTTTCTGCAGGTGATTATGCTGTGTTGCAGGGTGCAACAGTGGAAGGGATTGGAATCCCACTTTCTAAGCTAGTTTCTCATAGGAGGGAGGTTTCCTTCCATTGGGAGATCTGTTTGGAGATATATTGAGCTCGTTTTAGATCTACGGTATCAACCTACACATTTCCCAACATTCCCAGTGCTATTCCAGCTAGGGAATGCGTTATTTTTGGAGGCAGCTTCAGTGGATGGTCTAGTGGCTCCGTTGTAGTGTTCCCTTGTGATTGAGAGGTTCATCCTTTCATGGGAGGAATCCCTTGAGGGATATACATAAAATATGATATATTTTAGCCTTATACACTCTTATTCTTCAGTGTTGTAATGATTATTTAGTAATTTTATAAATATCACATTTATATTCAGAGTGTATGACAAGAAACCCTTCCCGGGTTTTCTTGTAATTGTAATAAGGATACTAGATCTCAGTCTTTGAGCATGAGTGTCTAGTATATGAGCAGATATATTTGTATTCTTAATTTTTGATTTGAAACCCTCTTAAGACTATGTATTTTCCCTTGTGCATTATTTCTGAGTAGCAGTGTTTGGGGTTTTAGTGTTTTTCAGCTACACTAGGTGTGGGAGGTATGTTTACCTCACCTAGTTTCATTTCTTTCTGATCTCCTCTTGGAATTAGATGATATATGGATGTATATAATGGATCCAAGTGATTATTTTCATTTTTATGGCATATATTCCTGGAAATGCGTTTTTTTGTGAATGCATTGTTGAGTAGTCCATTTTTTGGAATATTTTAAGATATTCCTGTTACTGCTTATTTTCCCTATTTTGGGATATTACAGGTTGCTCAAAATTAGGGAACAAGAATCAAAAGGAATATTTTTGACGTTATTCAGTTGAACAACCCATGCTGACTCCGCTCACAAAGTGGTTGGCAATGGAAACTTCACTTCTATATTTAAAAAACTTTCCAAAAACAACTTAGTGTGGGTAGTCCACTGAGACAGAGCGCCAATGGGTGTGGGGCCCAGTGCTAATTTAACTTATTGGTGTGAGGCCATAACTTCCTACCAGCTCCGACCCAAAATCATGTGTTTTTATGGTTTGTTCTAGGAATATTCAACAGAGGAAATGTTCTCCTCATGGCAAATGATGCAAAGACACTTTTTGCAAGGCATTAAACTACATATAAGTCACAAAAATTATCCTCCAATGTGTGGGATGGGATTGCAGGGATGGTGACAAAATTCTGTGTAACAGATGCCCCCTAAAGCATGAGGTCTGAGAGAGAGGGATGAGTGAAATGATTTACGAGAACGCGTTTAAACCAAACACCACCATCAGAAGACCTGCACGTACAAATATAATTGATATCTCTAATACATGAACATGTGGCATGGGCGCAATCATCCATAATAGAGTGCATATATAAACAATATCCAAGGTATGCACACAACCATCCAGCAGTAAGAATCAACAAATAGACTCAGGTATGGTCGCAACCATCAAATCAAAAGAGTCATGCATATATTCATGATAAACCAAAATATCCTACATCCTAGATTTCATTAGACAAAACCTCGGGTCTTGCACTCCATATTGACCTGAACAAGTACAAATTCAAGCATCCGAATATGTGAGCTCAAGTCAAACATGCAAGAAAGTCACCTGATTTCCAGCCAATGATGAAAGATATTAACAAGCATGAGAGAAACCACTAATAATGACAATGGCTCTCAAGGTACAACTAGTAAAATCCACAGAATGTGAAAAATTACCTGGTGTCAAATACACGTAGAATAACTCGATCGAAGACCAATGATGAGGACATGTCATTGAATGCGAAGAACTTGTAATTAAGGCATGCAAGCTCCAAGGTACCGGAAGGGAGTCTCTAGATCAGCTTCCTGGATAATGAGCTGAAGTTGACAGAAAGTGACCATGTTGAAGGTGGGCCATAATGTTTCCCACATCATCAATACGAGATAGAGGAATATGATGATAGTGAATCAAGACCAAAAAAGAGGATCAGAGGGAGGTTGAAAACTGCAAACTAAAACTTCTCTTGAACATATCAACGACACGACTCCAGATTTGGTAGTATTTGAAATCAAGGGATCTGAGGTCATGATGACGTGGAAAAGAGCGGATGAGTGGTCAAAACAGATTACCCAAACCCATGGAGGCAAAAATGACGAAATGAGATGTCCCCAACCCGACACGAATGCAGATGGGTGTCATGTTCAAGAGCGACATACTGTTGACACAACTAATAACTGGTTCCATTTCCCCCCACCATTGGTGGCAAGCACCCCAATTATTTTTGGAAAACAAGCTTGAAGGGGATAGCATATGCTTGTCATGTAAGTTTTTCCTATAGAAAAATCCATCCTAGTACATTTTATGAGCCCTAGGAAGGAGGAACTCAGTGATGTCATGGTGACAATTTCCAATGTCATTTAGGTTTTAACAAGTTTGACAAAGGAATAACTCGACATCTTTTCATGTTTAGAGAGTTTGAAAAGAAGCGGAAAAGAAAACTCCAGCAGTCCCTTTTCATAGGTAGTCTCACAGATCCGAAAATGTAGAAAATAATGTCTGAGAGAACCTCTTAGTCATGATAGGCTAAGGTATTCCTTTTCATAAATAATCTATCCCAGCCTGAAAAAGGGGTAAATGTATACTGGGTAGATATCATTTCACAACCATTTAATGAGTTCAAAATGACAAGAGTCTCGACAATATTTTCAATTTTCGAGTGTCGGAAAAGAGCTGAAAGATGACTCCAACAGTGACTTTTTCGTGTTTTTACTGAGTCTAAAAAAGTATTAAATACAAATCATTACTTCATCATCATCACGTCGAGGACCTGCCGCTGCACAAGAGACACACGTAAAACCCATTTTTCAAAATAAAGAAGCAATATAATTGCAAAATATGCCTCAAAACCTAATTAGGGTTCTCAAAAATTTATAAAATGCCAAATATGGTAAAAAATAATTTACTTTTCAGTTTGACCTCTTGTGAGAAATTTGTTACCCCTTTTCACTGTGATTTTGCAGTGCTGACAGCAGGAAATCTGGAAGACCAATCACGAATCCGTATGTTCTAGGTAAGAACTCACATCCTTTCCTGCATTTTGATAGTATTTTCATTACCTACAACCTAATTTTTGTAGATCTGTGGGAGGATTTCATAAAATCTAGGGTGTGATGGTTGACGCGGGTATCAGGCACAGACTCGTGCCAACCGGCCTAAAAATTAAACGAGGGTGCGCCAATTGGCATGACCATTTCTAAAACAGTCGCGCCAACTGTGGAAACCATTTTTAGCATGTAAATTCAAACAAGCAAGCCCAATTTAAACATTCAAAAGCATTTTATTTGGCTAATGAAAATCATATGAATGTTTTTTCAGGTGTGAAAAGACAAAATGGTGATTGAATGGAAAGAACGAGAACATAGTGAAGAAGATGAGGAAGCCATGAGAAATGTGAGATGCATGGAATCTCTCAGAGATTGCGGGCTCACGAAATTATTTATGGCACCATGTCTCAGAGCTCAACCAGAGTTGTTGTAGTAATTGATCAGTGTCTGGGACATTGATCAGGAAAAATTCATTATTCATGACCAAGAACTTGAGATTGAGGTCTCTAATATCTACTTCATAACCAAATTGTCGCGGAGGGGGGAAGTACCAATCCTGACTGGTACTCGGCCCACAATGGAAAAAATGGGTATGGTTATTGAAAGAGTGCGTTGAGGAGCATGGAAAGGATCCAAAAGTGGGAATGTGGATATCCAAACCATTCCCAATCTGGAACTCAGATTAGTGCTACACACCATCACGTGAGCTGCAGGAGTTCAAGCTCCACATGAGGCCAAAAAAACACAATTAATTCTTGCAGTGGATTGCATGGCACCGACACTCTACAACTGGGCAGAGGAAATAACAATCAAAATCAAACTCTAGTTGAAAAAAAGAAAGAATGGTAAGCTGAAGCAGTTCGGCTATGGGTCCATATTGGTACCTTTCATCTTGGAATGGTTACCAATCTTCCAACGTCAGGAGGTAATAGTTCCGACACCACTAGACCAGGAGCCACGGATGGTCCATTAGGAAGCTTTAATGCCAAGGTTAGGGGACGGTTAGTAGATGTCTTGGAGACTGGAGTTCTATGAGTGGCTCCACCGACAACTAATTGTCGTGGAGGACTGGCCCTACTTTGGCACAGATTTCACTAGTGATCCAGATCTCCCACTCCTAGAAGGAGAGGATTGGGATGAAGTACTGGGTAAGACTCATTTTTTATTTTGATGAGTATTATTATTTTTTTGTTATGCATGTTCTGACATTAATCCATGTAATTGAAGATGTTGGCCTATAGAGACCTGCAGGTATGTCCCCGATAGCATGGAGGATTCCTCACAATTTTTATGTGGCCCCTCATGGAAAGGGAGGCGAGGAGGAGGAAATCATACACAACTTGGAGGGAATCTCCCGTGGGATCCCAGACTACGTGTGATTCGATGGTGTTACTTGCACATAACAAAGACACACTGTAGGGGTGTCAAACCGTGTTCACCGCTTATTGAGATAACTTGTACAGGTAGTGATGTGCTATCATGAGTTTCAAGCCAACTAGACACCTAGGTTTTATTTCTGCATATTTTTTGAGAGACATGATGTCTCAGGATGTAACCGAAACATACATATTTTTTGAGCTTATGATGCACATGGATGCAAACAGTCGATATATATATAGGGCCCATGCCCCATTCTAAAAAACATGCTTAATAATGTAGGGCCCATGCCACATGGGTTGAAATTTGCCTACGCCCAACTTATTGTGAGCTTGGACATACAGGAGGACGAGGTATCCTTCTATAAAAGAACAAGGGGAAACCGACTGGTCAAAATGAGCTTTGACCTACTTTTTTTGTGCTTCTATGACCAGAGCAGAAAAGAAGTGAGTTTCATCAAGCCTCTCTAAATATAAAATACTCTCTTCTTCTGTTGAAGTATTCAACAACAGCTAGCTTGAGCAAAGGTATTTCACATTCAATTGGAAGGGTAGCTTCTAGACCATAGACAAGCTGAAATGGAGTGAATCCAGTCACATCCTTCAATGAGGTTTGGTAAGCCCAAAGAGTCAAAAACAACATGAGATGCCAGTTTGACTTGTGCATCCCAATCGTACCTTGAAGCATAGTGACAAGAACTTTTTTCACGGCTTCAACTTGTCCATTTGCCTAAGGGTAGTAGGACGTTGAGCTGTCGTGATGCAGACCCAACTTGGAAGTTAACTCTGCCACCATGTAATGCCAAAAATGGGAACCATGATCAGTAACAATGGATTGAGGGAAACCAAACCTAGAAATAACATGATTAAATAGAAACTATGCTGCTGTCTTACCATCAACCGTAAGTGTAGGCATTGATGTGACCCATTTGGTGAAGTAGTCCATGGCTATGGTGATATAAGCATGCCCCCTGGCCGAGTGAGGGTTACACGTCATAAAATCAATGCCCCACTTTGCAAAGGGACCAACGGTAATGATAGGGTGAAGATTGGAAGGCAACGCGCACATCTTGCACTAATAGATTTGGTAATCATGGCACTCATGGACAATAACAATGCAGTCTTTAAATATGGTGGGGCAGAAATACCTAGCACGAAGAATTTTTCTGTGCAGTAGCATATCCAGACATATGACCACCACAAGCGCCACTGTGATAATTATTTAGGGCCTTTTCAGCCTCCTTGAGAGTTAAACACTGGTGGAGAATGGAATCAACTCTGATGCGGTAGAGTGTATCTCTGACTATGCGATAGGGTTGTGATTGATGACAGATACGTTGGCGAGCATCCTTCATCAACTCAGATCGGAAGGTGGAAGTTTGAAGATATACGATGATATCATCGTAAAAGGGATCAAGGGTTCTAATTAGAAAAATCATGTCATCCGGAATGCATTCCTCAGAACCAGACGGAGCGGAATCGGAAGGGAGAGAGAAAATAAAATCAGCGAAGACTAATGACTTCTTCAACTTGGCGGTAGTAAACTCCAAATCAAACTCTTGGAGGATGAAAATCCACTTCAAGTACTTTCCCCCAAGTAATTTATGATTCAATATGTAACTCATAGGGTTGCAATCAGAAATCACAGTCACAGTCCACATGAGGCCACCAAAACACAATTACTTCTTGCAGTGGATTGCATGGCACCGACACTTTACAACTGGGCAGAGGTAGTAACAATCAACATCAAACGCTAATTGAAAAAATGCAAGAATGGTAAGCTGAAGTAGTTCGGCTATGGGTCCATATTGGTACCTTTCATCTTCGAACGGTTACCAATATTCCAACTTCAGGAGGTAATAGTTTTGACACCACTAGCCCAGGAGCCACGAATGGTCCGTTGGGAAACTTTAATGCGAAGGTCACAGGGAGGTCAGAAAATGTCCTGGAGACCAAAGTTATTTGAGTGGATTTTTCGACAACTAATTTTCATGGAGGACTGACCCTACTCTGGCATGGATTTCACTAGTGATGCAGATATCCCACTCCTAGAAGGAGAGGATTGGATTGAAGTACTAGCTAAGACTCATTTTTTATTTTTATGAGTATTATGATTTTTTTGTTATGCATGTTTTGACATTAATCCATGTAATTACAGATGTTGGCCCACAGAGACCTACAGGTATGTCCCTAATAGCGTGGAGGATTCCTCGTGACTTTGATGTGGCCCCTCATGGTGAGGGAGGCGAGGAGGAGGAAATCATACGCAACTTGGAGGGAATCTCCCGTGGGATCTCGAACTACGTGTGATTCGATGATGTTCCTCGCGCGTACCAGAGACACATTGCAAGAGTGTCAAACCACGTTCACCACTTATTGAGGCGGCTTTTATGGGCAGTGACGTGCTATCATGAGCGTCACACCGACTAAACACCTACATTTTATTTCTGCATATTTTTTGAGAGATATGATGTCTCAGGATGTAATTGAAACATACTTGTTTTTTGAACTTATGATGCACATGGATGTAAACACACTCTCTCACACTCTCTCTCTCTCGCTATGTATATATATATATATATATATATATATATATATATATATATATATATATATATATATATATATATATATATAGATACATATATATATATATATATATATATATATATATATATATGTATATATATGTGTGTATATATATATATATATAGATACATATATATATATATATATATATATATATATATATATATATATATATATATATATATATATATATATATATATATATATATATATATATATATATATATATATATATATATATATACATATATATATATATACATATATATATATATATATATATATATATATATATATATATATATATATATATATACATATACATATATATATATATACATATACATATATATATATATATATATATATATATATATATATATATATACATATATATATATATATATATATATATATATATATAAATCTATTTTCCTATACAGATCTTGCCATGTGATGATGATTTTTTACAAATTACACAAATGTCTATCTAATACAACATTAGCTATTGTATCAGTTAACGCATTCATTTGTCTAGGAATATGTTGATATGTAATGTAATAAAAATTTCTTTCCAGTAAACGAACACGTAAATACAACCTTAATATGTGAGGGTTTCTAATAGAATAATGTCTATTAAGTTAAAGAAAAACAAGCTATGAGTCTACGTTAACAATCAATGCACGAATGTCGAGAGCAATGGCCTCGGTTAATAGTTCAATAACAACACTATATTCAGCGACATTGTTTGTGGTTCATCCTAGACAGATAACTTGAAGGTCTATCAACTCACCAAAAGGATCATAAATTACCCAGGCTGCTGAAGACAGGTTCCAGGTACTGCGAAAAGCACCATCCGTGAAACCGACATAAGGGGTAATGGACATCTACACAATAATCAATGATCCAATAAGCAGGAAAACGCTCGCAAAGCACACAATGCCAAAAATTTACAAAAATGAAAAGAACACCTATGTACAAAGAAACATGCACGAATGACTCATGCATAGTATTTTTAAAGATACAACCCATTTCTGGACTGATCCAGATGATGACCTTAATAATCAATAAGCTCATAAGCCCCATTCAGCAAAAAATGCTTAATAATGTAGGACCCATGCCACATGGGTTGAAATTTTCCTGCCCCCAGCTTATCATGGGCTTGGTCATACAGGAGGACAAGGTATCCCTCTATAAAAGAACGTGGGGAAACCGACTGGTCAAAATGAGCTTTGACCCACTTTTTCTGTGTTTCTATGGCTAGAGCAGCAAAGCGGTGAGTTTCATCAAGCCTTTCTAAATATAGAAGACGCTCTTCTTCTAGTGAATTATTTGGCAACAATTCAATAGCTAGCTTGAGCGAAGGTATTTCACATTCAATCGAAATGGTAGATTCCATACCATAGACAAGATAAAATGGAGTGAATCCGGTTGCATCCTTCACTGAGATTCGGTAAGCCTAAAGAGTCAAAAATAACATGAGATGCCAGTTTTACTTGTGCATCCCAATCATATGTTGAAGCATAGTGATGAGAACTTTGTTCACAGCTTCAACCTAGCCATTGGCCTGAGGGTAGTATGACGTTGAGCTGTTGTGACGCAAACCCAACTTGGAAGTCAACTCCGCCACCATGTAATGCCGAAAATGGGAACCATGATCGGTAACAATGGCTTGAGGGACACTAAACCTAGAAATGACATGATTGAATAGAAACTATGCTGCTATCTTCCTGTTAGCCATCAGTGTAGGCATTTCCTTGGCCCATTTGGTGAAATAGTCCATGGCTACAATGATATAAGCATGCCCCCCAGCCGAGTGAGGGTTACACTTCATAAAATCAAAGCCCCACTTCTCAAAGGGACCAACGGTAATGATAGGGTGAAGATGGGAAGGTGACACATGCATCTTGTGCTGATAGATATAGCAATCATGGCACTTACGGAAAACAACAATGCAGTCTTTAAAGATGGTGGGCCAGAAATACCCAGCATGAAGAATTTTCTGTGTAGTAGCATATCCAGACATTTGACTGCCACAGGCGCCACTGTGACAATCATTCAGGGCCTTTTAAGCCTCCTCGAGAGTCAAACACCAGCGGAGAATGGAATCAACTCCGATGCAATAGAGTGTATCTCTGACTATGTGATAGGATTGAGATTGATGATGGATGCATGGGCGAGCATATTTTGTCCACTCAGATCAAAAGGTGGAAGTCTGAAGATATACGATGATATCAACGTACCAGGGATTGAGGGTGCTAATTAGAAAAATCATATCATCCAGAATGCGTTCCTCAGAACCAGATAGAGCAGAATCGGAAGGGAGAGAGCAGATCAAATCAGCGAAGACTAATGAATTCTTTGAATTGTTGGTAGTCAACTCCAAATCGAAATCTTGGAGGATGACAATCCACTTTGAGTAATTTCCCCCAGTAATTGATGATTCAATATGTTAGTCATAGGGTTGTAATCAGAAATCATAGTCACCGTGTGCAACAGGATGTGATGAAAACGTTGAACAACTTGAAAAACAACCAACGCCAACTTCTTGACATGTGCATATCACGTCCTAGTATCGAGAAGGTTACAAGATAGATAGTAAATGACATGCTCATCACCATCGTCATCGTATTGTACCAAAACCATGGAAATCATGCTAAACACGGCAACCAAATAAATGGAGTAAATGCAATGATAATTTAGAGGACACAATAGAGGAGCATTAACGAGAAACGTCTCCAGTGCATCGAAGAAATTTTGGGCGATCTCATCCTAGAGGAACGGGACACCTTGCTTCAGTAATCGCGTAAATCCTTTGGCCACTTTGGCATAGTTAGGGATATAAAATCGTAGAAAGTTAGCTTTCCCCTGCAGACTCTACAGTTGATGTAAGGATGAAGGAGGGGAGATTAACGATAGCTTCAACTTTGAGTGGATCAAGATGAATCCCATCTTTGGAAATGATAAACCCTAAGAGTCTACTAGAGTCAATGCAAAAGACACACTTATGCGGATTAAGCCAGATGTTATAGCATCGACAACGAAGAAAAATCTAACGGAGATGATCAAGATGGTCTTTACGCTTAGCCAAATGAGTCGAAAGGTCATCCAGATAAGGCTGAACAATGTGCTTGATATCCTAGAAAGCATATGACATTGCTCACTGAAATGTAGCCCCAACTTTTTGAAGACCGAAAGGGAGGTTTTTATAAGCGAAATTACCCCAAGGATAGATAAAGGCGGTCTTATGTTGATCGGTCGGAAGAATTTTAATCTAGTTGTACCCAGAAAACCTGTTCATAAGGGAAAAAATCTCACTCCCAGTACAGTCATCAATGATTTGATCAATAAAAGGAGTAGGATAAATATCCTTAGGGAAAGCACAGTTATTGTCACGGTAATCAACACAAACACGAATGGTACCTTGTTTCTTATCTATGGGGACAATATTGGAAACCCATTCTGTCGAGGGAATCAAATAGATAAAACCAACCTTAAGAAGTTTTTCAACTTCTCCCTTAATAGCAATAGCCTTTCTAGGGTGCACAGGATGAAGACGCTCGAGAATAGGCTTCGCACCAAGATAGGTAGGAATATCATGCACCACTATACTTTGATAGATGTTGGGCATCTCTTTGTAAGACCATGCGAAACGTCACGAAACTCACAGAAGAGATTAGTATAGACTTGAATCTCATTGGGAGAACATGTCACCCCAATATGGATGTTATTGATAACCCCGAATTAACAGAGATGTTGATAGGCATCGTCTATGTAATTTTACTCAAGTTTCCTTCCGCAAAGACTTCGTGTGTTAGGATAGGTGTTTTAAGTGGAGGAGAAGGAACCTAAGAAGAAAACCTCTTGAGACACGTAGACATGGCCCCAAGGCTGGGCATGAACAAGGAACGATGATGACTATCGTCCCAAGTAGGATTCTCAAGAGATGTAGTTTCCACAATGGCCTCATCGGAGGGAAATATCTCTCTCAAGGGATCGGGCAAATCTGAATCACCAAGCCAAGGGGATTGAGAATAAGTATCAAGAGACATGACAAAAGGAGCATGATAAGGAGGCAGAGGATCTGAAGCCGAAATAAGTTCACAATAATTTATCTCGATCGGACTTAACGACATTGAATCTCCAAATGAATAAATTTTCTCGAGCGAAGAGATGATCCACGGATCATAAGAGCTGGAGATCATATTAACCTGAATAATGTTGGGTGGAGGAAGAGGAAAAATACCCATGAGGGCAAGACCCTTAAAGATATCCGGCCCTACGCTCTCGTAAGGTGTAGGAATTAGATCGACGTACAAAACGTTGCTCTCGGAAGATGAAGAAGTGAAAAAAGACAATTGATCAACAATAACGATCTTTCCTTTGTGCAGAAATCACAAAACACAAAAGAGAGTGGACAAAAAGCATAGCATGGCGTGAGTCCAACTGCGACCAAGGAGAATACTGTAATTGAGCTTGGCAGTGACTACTTCAACCTCAATGTTGAATGTTTTCCCTTCTAGAGTAATCGATAATCTGGGGAGAACACCAAGAGGTTTAGATTCTATAACATAAAACTATTCTAGATCATTTGGAGATGAATTGAGAGTTGGAGAACCGATAACTTTCCAGCAGGTAGATGACATGACGCACGTAGATGCACCCTCGTCCATGATTACTCGATGGATATTTAGTCCATTAATCCCAACTTGAATAATGAGCACAAGCTGGCGAGGGAGACGTGGGAAGAAATTTTCCAAGTCGAAAATGATAAGGCTTGAATTAGCAGGATCAACCCCATTGATGCCAGATAGAAAAGCCTTTCGTTGAGACAGACAACTCTAAAGTACTTCTAATGTAGACATAGTAGATGGCGCTTGAGCCAAATCCTCAAAAATACTGTAATGTTGAGCAGCACGGGTGTTAGGATTGTAAGAAGACTTATGGAGTACACCTTTGGAAGGTGGTCATACAACGGGCTCAGTACTGGGCCTTTCAATCTAAAGAGGGCCAGAAGTAGGCAAAGGAGGAGGACCATCAGCAATCTCTTTCCCCTCTACCTGACGCAATTCGGTATGATATTTTGACTAGTTAGCTATGGAAACGGATGCAGAACCATTCATCATGAAAACCTGAGAGCCAAATGGGGCAGAGGACTGAGGTTTCTCTACCAACTGAGTTTGTTGTGGCAGAAACAATTCTTTGAGAATAACCAGAGTTCCTTGGGTGCCTTTGAGCAATCGACTCACTTCAGCCTGTCGAGGACAATCCTTGCTGTAGTGCTCTTCATCAAAAATTAAGCAAGGATACTTCAATTTATGGTGTGAACCATCATTAGCACGAGATTTCTGAGAATCCTATTTCGGGGTATCGACTTTGGCCTTAATGACATTCAATTCCGTGGTCTTACCAGAATTCGGGGTCGGTTGAGAAGCAGTATCATTAGAAGAAGTAGATTTTTTCTTCCTAGGATTCGGAGGAGACGACTTCTGAGAATTCTGAGACATGGAACCGATGACACCATCGACGGATGGCATCATCGGTGCTTTGGAAGTTCCAAGTCTAGGAGGTTCACACAAGATTTTGTACAACATGCCAGAATTAGAGTACACAAGATCAAGGTACTAGGAACGAGCAATGGCTTGTTCCTCAATGACGCATGCCCCCATAGCAATGTCCTTAGCAATCGGAGAAACCAAGGAGGTAGTAAACAAATCAATTAGGAGCTGATTAGGAATATCAAACTTTATCAAGCGACGACGACGCCTCCATTCATGAATATGATCTGAGATATGAGCAGCTCGATCTTGCCTCAAGTATGTGAGTAGGTGCGTTCCGATTTCATACTGAACCCGTAACTGAAAGTGCATGAGAAATGCCATGGCTAAATAATTGAAATATTGGAAGACACCATGAGATAAATTGATGTACCACTTGGCAGTGACACCAGTAAGAGTCCGTTGGAAAAGAAAAATTCAGATAGGATCGTCAAACCAAGAGTTAGAGGAACACCAATGATGGTGTGTCATAACATGTGCTTGGGGGTCTTCTCTGGACTTGCCCTCAAACTTGGGAAAATCACCAGGAATTTTGGTTGGAACTGGAGGCCAATACGGGTTATGAAGGATTAGATCGTTCATCAACTTTGACACATCAGGCAGTTCCAATGTAGTGAGAAAAGGAATTTGAGGATTGAAAGGCATTGCGGGTCATTGATAAAAACCAATATTAACATTCCACCCAGGTTGAGAGAAATTCTTCCCTCATATGTTTTCTCCGACAGGATTTTGTCCATAGGGTTTATAAGCCTAATAGTTCTTCCCATACATGGGTTCAAAACTAGGATAATGATTCTGAGCATACCACTGAGGTCCTTTCTGAGCAACATATGGATTTTGCTGTGGAATGTAAGCATTTCCTTGAGGTGGATTATACACCATCTGGGATTGAATTTGAGGGTAATAAGTGAAATCTTGGGGCGCACTATATACTGCATGAGATTTACCTTGAGGAGGGTAAGTAGCGCCTTGGGGTTGAGCAGGTTGTCCCTACGGAGAAGGTTGGACCGGATGCTGAGGTTGGAAAGGCTGTCCCTACAGGGCAGGTTGGCCTGGATACTGAGGTTGGGCAGGCTATCCCTGCAGAGCAAGTTGGCTGGGTAATGAGGTTGGGTAGGTTGTCCCTGCGGAGTAGGTTGGACTGGATACTAAGGGCCATCGGGTTTCCCTTGTGGAAGAGGTTGGCCCGATGGTTGGGATGGGCCACGTTGCCCCTGAAAACCATTTTGACCTGTCACAAGACCGTAGGGTTGTCCTCGTTATACAAAATTTTGGCCTTGCTGAATGTAAGGTTGATGTTGTTGCACAAAAGGTTGTCCCTGTGGTGGATATATTTTCCCCAAGGAACATAAGATGCTACTGGTTAAAATTTAGGTTGACCAAAAGGACCGTAGGGTTGTCCTTGTTGGGTTGAAGGTTGTCCCTGTAAGGGTTTTTCTTGCAGACCATAAGGTTTTCCCTATGGACCCGAGGGTTGTCCCTATTGGACCGAAGGTTTTCCCTGAAAGGGTTGTCCTTGTAGGTGCGAGGGTTGTCCCAGATGGTAAATGGGTTGATTGGGATCAATCAGAGGAAAATAGACAGGATTACCATATACATCATAATGATTTGGAGGATTTCTAGAAGCTTGCGGCTGCTGAGAACCCTAAGCTATGGAATTCTACTACTGAGGATCCAGACAGGGAGCATACCATTGCTGAATAGCCAACAGATACTCATCAAATTTATAACTGCTAGGAATAGAAGTAGAAACCATAGGTGTAGTGTCGTAGGTTTGATATCCACAATGTGAGGCTATGATCTACTCACGGCGGGCCTAATCGGCATCCTGGGATTGATAAAGATAGACCTGAAAACAACAACATACCCTGACGACGGAGTTGTACTAACAACCAGTACAAATGAAGCCACACAAATGGTGGGTCAGATCGGGATAGATGTAACAATGGCCAACAAGATGGGTGTCAAAGGAAACATCCATGATATAGGAATAAATGAACTTCATGTGGGATTCAATGTACTGGAATATGTCATGGATGCAACACCAGAAATGATATGTCCCAAAGAGACACCGATTGAGGGGAAGTTTGACTGGAGACATACGGAAAATATTATAGGAAGAGTTGATACTCCCTGGTAGAAACATGAAGCTCTTCACTGCCGACAGGACTCGAATAATCCATGTCTGAAGAGGCTGTAATATCGTCGAAAAAATGATGAGGAATAGCAGGTAAAGTGGTGGTTAATAGCGGTGATACCGAAGTAAGAGGAGGGAATTATTCCTCGCTCCCAAAACTAGACCAAGCACCCTAAGGTTGCCAATTGATATCAACTGACCCTTTAGGAGGAGATCGGGTAGCGAGAGGAAAGATACTCATAAGGACCGACTGCCAAAACTCGACAGACCTAGTGGACTGAGGTGTTTCCATAGAAACATCAGGAGAATGATCACCACTAGGAGGTAGTGAAGAGGACGACGGAACTGGTGGTTCCGCCATTGTGACAATGTTTCAAAAATGGGCAGGAAATGAGATAGCCTATTCAAGGCTTCTGTTGGTGTCCTGTATTTTGATAGTCTGGAAAATCAAAAGACAAAGCAACATCAGAACCAATCTTTAGAGTTCCAGGATCTAGTCCTCCTGTTCTCAGAGAGGGATCTCTCAAATGTTTGTTTGCAAAGGTTTATCTTGTGTGCTTTGAGTATTGGTTTTAGACTAGTTATTAAGTGCAGGTGTTTGATTGTTTGTTTGGTTGAATTGATACATCAGAACATGAAAGGTCTAGGAAAGATATATAGAAAGGATAAACATATGGTTCATTGGGCAATGGAGTCAAGAAGAGGTCATAACATACTCATCAATGGATATGGGATATCAGAGGGAAAATCTAACTTGGTCGCAAGATCCTTTGGTTTTGGAATGAGATGGACATCAATGATTTGGAAAGAGAATTTTTAATTCTCAAACAAAGGGAATTTGAAAGCACAACTTGAACAATAAAGAGCTATTTGGTAGACAGGGCTAACCGTAAATTCTACAAATCACACCTTTAAGAAAATAATGATTTCAAAAAAAAAATTAAAATGAAATCTAAGATTCGGGGAACACCCTATTTCCTCAAATATTTTATTTCAAATGACTTAGAAAACATAAAATATTCACTGATAATTGCAGTCATAGAAGAGGGAACACCTAACACATCTATGATTACAACTATAACGACCTTTAAGACAACTTTTTAAGCAATAACAAAGGGCAAGATCAGAATATACCTCCTTGGCTCACTATAAAAAGAAATAATTCAAAGGGAGACTTCAATAACAACCTTTAAGTGGCAGCAGAGAAGCAGGGAGAACCATAAATCATGCTGAAACCAACTGTTCGAACTATTAAGGAAATAAAAAATCATGAGGACCAAAGAGAGAGATTAAAGACTCTAAAATAGCTCAGCAGAAGAAAACATGAAACAGTGAAGGATGAACAGGTCTAAGGTGCTTCCAGGAGTCATTTCTTAGCCTAAAAATTTCAACCTACTGTAGTAAGAAATTATGGAACAGAAGGAAAGTAGGAGAAAACGTTAAACAATTCAGAAAATTTTCACCAATAGCCAAGCTCATGGATCCAATGATAGAGCCTTCTCAGGAACAAACATGCAACAACATCATCTAGGCTTCCAATACTTCAATTTTTTCTTCAACTTCAACAGACTATGTATTATTTCAGAGAGTTTCAGTATTACAACTAGTGATCAACCAACCAACACTTTCTCATCTTCTCCAGTAATATTTATAGAAGAATGAGGAGGTGGAATGGGATAAAATATCTTCTAAGTTCAATTAATACAGTGTACTATCTCTTAGCCTTTGAGGGGCTTAATAGAGAAGATTTTTGGTATTTCCCCTGTATTAATTGATTTATATTAACTATTAGGCTTGTTGGAAAGAATTTGTTGACTTCAAGGCTCCTCGCTATCCTTGCAATAACTTCTTCTGACAGTTTACAATAGGTTCCTTTGGTTGAATTAACTGTTCAGCTGTATTGATGCAAAATATCTCTTGGTCTGGTAATAACTTCGACCTTATTTTGATTGTTTTGAGGCTGTAGGTGGCTCTGTGGTATCTAGGGGATTCAATTAGCCCTTGATGTGGCAGCATAGGCTTTCTATTTGATAAAACACTATGATTTCATTTTTAACTATGTTTTAATTAGGCGGTTTTGGCTTTCGATAATCAATCTTAGCCATTATCCTCATAAATCTATCTTCAGTCTTCCGTGCTGGTGTGTTTTTGTCTTCGACACTAATATTCTTTGATTTTTGATTGAATTGCTGTTTTCGTTGGTATGCAGGGCTGCACAGGGATCAAATGGCATCAATGCCTTATGAGCCATTGATGAAACGTGAGTTTGAAACCTGCTAATGATTTTCTTTGATGAATTGAAAGCGGGAGGATCGTCAACCTCTGCCTGTGAATTTTCTTCAGCACGGCAGAAAACCATTTAAACCCTGATAAATACAAAAAACATTACAAAATCCTGCATGTATAGGTTTACTGCGTGAGAAGGCGCGTGGAGAGAGCAAGGCCATTGGATGGCATCATCCAATGGTCGAGATTGATCGAAATGAGTCAAAATGAAATGAGGGAAGGAATTAAATCGGAGCCGTCGAACGCGTAGAGATCGATGGTCAAGAGCGGAGGCGAAAATTCAAAGTAAAATGGGGAAATGGTTAAAGACCTTTGTTTTGGACAAAAATGGTCACAAAATCTGGTTTGGGGATCGGGAAAAACGTGGGTCGTCGGATGAGATCGGCCCACGCGATCAACGGTGAAGGACGGGCGCCAATAAACCTTAGAAAACGCGCCCGGACATCAGAACTTTAATAAAATCTAGATGAATAAAACCCTCGAGTCTGGAAATGTTGACTGGACACGGAATTAGGGTGATGAAAGATGCTTTTAACACTACGTCGTACCCAAGTTATCTCATGGGCATCTTCGGAGAGCGATCACCATCCGATGAGCAGCCTCAGATCAGACGGTGAACGTCAATATCGCGTCGGGACCACGTCTGATCTTTAACACGTGATGAACGGAGGTTTAGTGAACAGTTCTCAGGTCACATGTCAAATGGTGTATGGAATCGCTGCAAAAATGAAAAAAATCGCCTCGCTCTTAAAAGCGGTGCGATGGATACCGCGTGGTTTTGCAACGGTGAGTGGTTGGCGGGGACCACTGGGCGAGAGACTGTGCGCCGTCGATCTGCAGATCAGATCGATGATGGATATTGACTGAAATTTTTCGCCGACAGAAAAATTTAGGATATAATAAAACTGGAAAATTTATACAAACGAAGGTTTATACTTTGGGGGAAAAATATTAATTTGAAGCAGATAGGCGCCCGTCTGCGGGGCCATGGGTTATATGGGAAACCATATGACCGGGGTTTATGGGGGAAGGGTCAAAGACTTAGCCCAAGGGGGCTTAAGTCTATAATATATGAAAAAATATGGTTTTCATAGATTTTCAATGATTTTCAAAGGAGTTTGAGGGTTTCGATAAGGCTAAGAAAGGGTTTTAAACCGTATCAAAGGGTTTTGATATAGGGGAAAAGGGAAAAACATGAGAAACGAAAGATTTTATGGAGGATGAAGGGGTTAAAATGGGGTTAGTTTTGGAAGGGGATGGAGGAGGAAAAATGGAGTTTGCAGCAGTATTTTGGCTTTGAAGTCAGCAGAATTTCTGAGTGTGAAAAGAGCACAACAGTGAAGATTTAGACAGAGGGATGAGGCCTTTTGAGAGTCTTCAAGAGCCAACACCTTTTAGTAATAAAACCTGTTACTTGAAGACTTCAGAAAATGATTTAGCCACCTTTTGGTATAAAAAAATTTTATAGGTTGCTAACAGTGGCTCCACTTGGGGATGGTGCCTTCTTGAAGGCATCAAGAATTTTAGACCTGCATTCTCTGGGAGGCTGATCAGTGCCTTATCCATTGGGTTGCCTTCCTTTCTGTGGATGATCTTCTTATGCTCTAAAACATATTAGCATTCATGGATCAACAATGGAGCTTTATCAATACAATATTTCTACCTACCCAATCCTACTGATCTAACATTTTTTCTTCATTAAAGTGCACTTGGATTGGAAACCTCTTTCACAACATTTTATTTTTTGAAAACAGGAAATCTAATCTATTTCTACTCCTTATTTCTCCATGGAATCAGATTAAACAGTTGAACCCATATGATTCTCTACCTAATCTACTGTCCGTTGGGACTAAACTGTCCAACAGACTTTCATTATCTAAATTCTACAACAGAAATTTAAAAGCATTCAAGTCAAGATTGAACAGTCTAACTTGATGTTGGTCTATGGCATAAAAACAAGATGTACATAGACATTATTTTGCAAAAAATTTAAAACAAAATGGGAGGCTTAAGATCTGAAATTTCAAAGTATTTCCTTCCCCTTTTTTACAGCTTTGTTTTGATCTTTGTTTGAGCTGTCTTTTCTTGTCCTCTGGTTCAGATTTTAATCTAATGGGAACCAGCTTTACATCTTCTGTGACTCAGGACTTAAAACATATTTGATTCATTCTCTTTTCTTGGACATTTTAGGTTCGGATTTTGAGCAAATTTGAACCTTTAATTTATATCCTAATCTATCTATTGATAAGCCAAGATTAAACAATTTGCCAAATCGAATTCACTGTCCTATCAGCAGAAAATTTAAAACTAATTAGTCAAGATTAGGCTTTTTGACTAAATATAAGCGTGTTATTCAGGAGTGGCATTTGAGCTTGCACACTTTTAGATTTGTTTCTCTTTTTTGGTATGCGGCCATACCTTTCTTGCTTTCACAGTTTGCCCTCTTTTCTTTCTTTTCTTTGTTTTTGTATTTTTATTGTTATAACTTTGAATGTAATGTTCAGACTACGATATTTACAATGATAAAATAGAATGCTTTGAAATTTATGATTCTTGGCAGAAGTAATGCTTGAGCATCCTACCATTGACAGGACCTCCATATAGATCTTCTCCATTCAATTCTTTCAGGAAAAATACATTGTGACCCCTCTCAGCATGAACAATGTAGGGACCTTTCCACAAGTTCTCAAACTTGCCATGTTTTCCCTTCTCTTCTCTCCTTGCATCCAACTTTAGAACAACATTTCCAACTTGGAAATTTTCTGCCTTAGTCCTCTTGTCAAATAACTTCTTCATATTTTCTTGGACCAACTATGTTCTTTCATAAACTTCTTCTCTGGTCTGTTGTAAATGGATTGTTTGGTTGATTCTTCTTTGCATATCATTCTCTTCAATCTGCACTTCTTGAAGGAGTTTCATGACTGGAGCTCTCAATGAGGTGGGAAAAAATGCATCCATGCCATAAAATAACTGATAGGGGGACATATTTATTGATTTCTTTGTAGTTAACCTATCAGCCCATAAGGCATGAACCAACTTATTGTGCCATGATTTCTGATTTTGTTCGAACAGTTTTTTGATGATATTGATGAGGCTTTTGTTGGAAGATTCAGCTAATCCATTTCCTTGGGGATAGTAAGCAATGGAAAGGCCCAAGGTCATGTGGTATTTGTAACATAACTCAACCATATTCTTAGATTTAAAAGTAGCAGAATTGTTTGTTATGATTTTTCTGGGACAACCAAATATGGATAGGATATTTGTTTCAATAAAATTGATAATGACATATTCATTAGCATTCTTGGAGGGTATAGCTTCTATCCACTTGGTAAAGAAGTCAGTGGTTGTGAGGATCCACTTATGTTGATCTGAGGAGGATGGATGAATTTCCCAAATTAAGTCTAAACCCCATTGTTGAAAAGGTGCCTCAAATCTGATGGGATGCAAGGGTAAGGGAAGGAGTTTTCTTTTGCCATCAAATATTTGACACTTATGGCAAGACATGACCATATTCTGAGTGTCTGGGAAAAGGGTAGGACAATAGTAACCAGATCTAAGAATTTTGTTTGATGTAGCCTTCCAGTAGAGGTGTCCTCCACATTCTCCATCACTCGTGCATGATTTTTCCTACATCATCTTCAATAAACATTTAAGCAAAATTCCAACAACATTTTTCCAATATAATACGCCATCTAAGATGCAAAAAATCAAAGCTTTTTGTTTCAAAAATCTAGCTTTAGTTTTAGACAGAGAAGGAGGGGCATTTAAATATGAAAGCACATTAATAATGTCAGCATACCAAGGATAATTCAGAAATGTTTCTTCAATAAAAGGAGAAGTAGCTTCTTCTATTTCTTCCAAAACATCTACCGTATTTATGTCTAGTGCTTGGAAGTTAGACTCAGCCATAAGTTTTGCTAATCCTTGCCCTTTAGCTAGTTTGGTGGGCCTGATTTATAAGTCATATTCAAGAAAAGTTGCAATCCATTTTCCCCTTTTACCATCAGGGTCTTGACTTAGAATGTCCTTGACAACAGTATGTGGAACAAAAGAAATTATGTGAGAGTGTAAAATATAGACCCTAAAGTCTTTTAATGCTTTCACTAATGCTAAGGCTTGCTTCTCCATGGTGTTATATTTGAGAGGAGCATCTCTTAAGGCCCTACTAAAAAAGGATATTGGTTGTTCTTGACCTGAATCATTCTTTTGAAGTAAAACTGCAGCTATCATATGTTCAAATACAAAATAAAAGATATAAAAGTCTTTGGTGAAATCTGGACTAATCAGGACTGGTGTTTGAGTAAGAGCTTGTTTGACCAGTTCAAATGATTGTTTAGCTGGTAAAGTCCATTTTACACCGACATCTTTCTTAAGCATGTTTATAATGTTTTTTAATAGCTCAGCAAGATTAGGGATAAACCTCCTCAGAAAATTGATCTTTTCGATGAAATATTGTAACTCTTTAAGGGTTCTTGGATGACTGATTTGTAATATGCCATCTATCCTTGTAGGGTCTATTTTAATTCCCTCTTCTGAAATTATATGGCCAAGAAGCTTACCCTCTTGGAGACCAAAGAGTGTCTTCTTGGGATTCAATGACAAGCCAAATTTCCCACACTTCTCAAAAACCCTTCTCAGATGAATCAAATGTTCCTCATCAGTTTTTGAAAAAACGGTTAAGTCATCAAGGTAAATGATTATGAAATAGCCAATATATTCAAAGAAGGCTATGTCCATGGCCCTTTGGAAGGTGGCCCCTGCATTCATTAATCTGAAAGGTATTTTGACATACATAAAGGTACCCCAAGGTGTAGTAAAAGTAGTTTTTATTTGATCGCTTGGGAGCACTAACACCTGGTTGTAACCCGAGAACCCATCTAAGAGTGATATTCTTTTTGACCCAACTACCCTTTGGAGTATATGGTCCATTTTGGGTAAGGGGTATTTTTTTTTTAGAGAGGCTTTGTTTAAATTTCTGAAGTCAATACAGAGCCTAATTTCCCCTGTCTTCTTTCTAACAGAAACTAAGTTTGATACCCACTCTGAATATCTAATTGCTACAATTATCCAAGCAACATGCATATTTTCAATTTCTGCCTTAACTAAAGGTAATAAAACAGGGTTTATTCTCCTTAGTTTTTGTTTAAAAGGGTTTGATTTTCCTTCAGAGGGTTTTATGCTGGATGATGCTGGTATCATACGATTTTAGGTCCTTGTATCCCCAAGAAAAAACATCTTTAAACTCTTTGAACAACTCTATGTACTGCATTTTTATGTGAGCTGGGAGAGTGCTGGATAGTTTGATCATCTTGGGTTCTGCTAGGCTACCTAGGTTATGCTCTTCTACATTCGTTTCCATAGGCTCCATTCTCGATTCTTTAGCTACATCGTTAAAATCAAAAAGATGTTCTAATGGTGTGAGACCTCTTGGAATTTTATCATTTTTGCTCTAAAACTTCCAGGTCTTCTTAGTCTATGTGGTCAATTGTCTCTGCTTCAAACGGATTCTCATAATGATTTATATCAGCAGTGTATGTCATTTCAGCTTATGGTATTTGTTCAATATACAAACAATTTTCTTCATGGTTGGTTTCTGATATTGGTATGCTGAAATATTTTTCTGATTTCAAGAAATCATCTATGTGTTTGTCAGAATCAAACACTTGCCAGTGATCTTCGTTATCAGCCACAACAAGCCTGTGTTTTACCTTCACACTAAGTTGTTCATTTATTTCAGTTATTTGGAAATTGATGGCATTGAAATCGAGTTCATTTGCTAGATGATTTAGTGCTCTTGGAATTAAAACAAGTTCATACTTTTCAAATGTTTTCAATAGATCAAGGGCAGTGTTCCAATATTCCCTAAGCCTTGGATTTCCAGCTGAATATTCTCCTTTGATTTGTCTTATGATAAGTTCAAAATCTCCTAAGATTGATATCCTCTGGGCTTCTAACTGTTTAAGCAATTGTAAGCCCAGGAGAAGTGCTTCATACTCAGCAATATTGTTAGTGCATGGGAAATCCAATTTATATGAAAAATTCTTATTTGTATTTTGAATCCACACACCTACTCCTGCACTTGTTTTATTACAAGATCCATCAAATTTTATTGTCCAAAGTATGTCATCCTTATTTTCATTCTCTCGTTGTTGTTGATTTTCAATGTTTTGCATTTTATGCGAGGGAAGATTTGATTGTTCTGGTGAACTGATTGGGTCGATGTTATCCTTATCTTGTTGAGTAATTTCATCTTCGTTACATAAGATAAAGGAATCTAAACTTGATTGAATAGAATATATTGGAGAGTTGTTTGGTTTTTCTATGTTGCTCACCATATACTTCATGTGAGATTCCCTGTATAGTCTTCTGTTTTGGTTAAAAATAGGGATGGTGGCATAAGACATGTCCATTTGAAGTCTTCCCTGAAGTTTGGCTCCCCAATATCTTGATAAGAGCATGCCATACTTAGGGGGAATGTGAGCTACAACTATGTCCATGACTAAACTCTTAGCAGGGATTTGGGATAAGTTAACACACAAATATTTGATTAAACCCAAACATTTGACTCTACTTGAGTCAAAGGAAAACAGGTCTTTGTATGGCTTAGTAATTTCTAAGCCTAAACTTTCCATCACTACCTTGGGCATTAGATTGTGTGAAGCTCCTGAATCTAACATGGCATTGTGTAAAATTTTCTCATGTATGTTCAAGCTAACATAGAAGGGTGGGACGGCCCCTTCTTGGTATTTTCCTTCAACTTCTGGACCAAAAAACAACTCAGGTTTGTCATATGTCAATTTTAAGGTGTCGGTATCACTTCCTAAGTTCAAAGCTTTCAAAACTTGGTTTTTGTACACCTCTTGGGTTACTAGTTCAGCTAGGGGAATGGTAATTTTTATCTTAGCAATCTCTCCCTCGAGACTAAAAGGAACAATTGACTTGTTCATATTTACATCTATCCTTTCAATTGAATTCTTTTCAGCAATTTTGATTTGCTGAACCTTGTTTGGACTGGTAATTGGGAAATTTTTATTAGGACCACTAGCTGAAGTGTTAGGGGTAATCCGTTCAACATTTGACTGGACGCTTTTTTCTTTGTTCATGTTTGGTTTCTTGGTCAAAATTTTGGTTTTTTCTGTTGTCCTTTTGGGCTGAGTTTTTGTGTTTTTCTTTACAGCAGAATTAGTGTTTTTGTCCTTTGAATTATCTATGTTCCCCTTTTTCCTAAGATCATACTGTTTGTGTACCTCCATGATTGCATTTTCAAACCCCAATCTATAGTCGTCAGAATCTTCATAGGTGTTTGTACTATGATCAGAGAAGAAACCTTGTTCCTCTTTAGTGAGGAAAAAATCATCCCCACTATCTGATCCAATCAAGTTTACATGAGATTCTCCCAGTCTTTCCAACTCCATATCTTCCTCGTATTGATCTACATAGTTCTGTTGGAAGGGAGGTCTAATCTATTGGTCACTTTATTTTGGCTTATCTTGATTGTTTTCTATTCTATAATTCTGATTTCTATTTCTGTTTTGGTTATTTTTAGGTTCTCTTGGTGGAACTTTATCATTTAAGTTGATCTTTTCAAGCATCCTCTCCATCACCTTCACTAGGTTGTCAATTTTTGTGTCAGAAGTTGAGGTTGAGGGTAGTAGGTCATCTTTATAAGTTACCCTCTTCTCTGATCTCAACCTATTTCTTTTCTCAATTATGTTTTCTTCTATGCTCACAGCTCCTTTCTGCATGTCTTCTAAGGTTGAGTAATCCCTCTCCCTTAACTGATACATCATGTCAGCATCAAGGCCTTCCGGATACCTTACTAAGGCCATGCCTTGAGGAGGCTTCATGTGAGGTGGAAGCGCATTGTAAACACTATTGAACCTAGTGGAGTAGTCATGAACACTCTCTCCTTGATTTCTCTTGAGGCTTCTATATTCCGCTAGTATTTCGAGAGGGTGCCTTTTGAGTTCCCATTTGTTGATGAATGTTTGATGCAATGCAGGAAGATCATTTATGCTGTTAGGAGGTAAGTTTTTAAACCATTTGTTTACATATCCTCCTAAAATTTGGGCGAATATTCTCATCTTCACTGTTTCTTCTTCTATCTCCATGTAATCGAAAGCATCTTCCATCCTATCTACATGTTGTTGAGCTATTGTAGACTCTTTTCTAGTGAAATGAGGGATTTTGGATTGGTAATCATTTGGTAGGGGAAGTAGAGGTTGTGGTAACACTAATGGGGCATACCATGTTGCCATGGCTGGAAATAAGGGTGGATTTACAAGAGGTGGATTTAAAAAAATGAAAGTGGCCTGAAATGGAGTGTTTTGAACAATGGTAGTATGAATTGGAGTGGAAGGAATACTTGGGCCAACAAACTGATTTTGAGCATACTTGTTATGGAAAAGACTAAAGTGATGAAGAAGCTGGGAATCAGGAGGAGTGGAAGGTGAGGCTTCTCTACTGAAGCTCTATTGCAAATCTGCAATATCAAGGTCAGTTTGTTTTAAGTCACCTTGAGATCTAGTTCTAAAGACGTTCTTTGCATGATGTAAATCAAAGTGTGAAACCTCTAAGACAACAAGGTTTTCAGAGACAGAATTTGTTCTTAAGAGGCTCGTATTAGCAGCTGATTTTCCAGAGTTAGAAGTCTGCCACATAATTCTCTTAGGATTGTCAACGATTAAAGGAGGATTTGGGCCTGGATGGGATCTAGTGTTGATCCTATGTGAAGCCAGACTGTTTTTCAAAAATGAGAGAGGTTGAGATTTTTAGGGACTGTTTTTGGAAGGTTCACCTCTCAGGATGTCTTATCTAGTATGGGACTAGGCTTCTAAACTTCGTCAAGGCTGGTTAACACAGTCCTAAAGACATCTGGGAACCCAGATGAGTAATAGGCCTACTGGGGCTAGTGGAGTCTCCAGGTGGAAATTTTTTAGCTTTTATGAAGGTAAAATATTGGATGGTCCCACCACCATGTTTATTATGAAGCCAAACTGAAATTTTTTGGGTTTTTCTAAGTTATTTCGGTCTTATAGGTTAAGAGAGCGTCCTAAATCTGATTTAGCACTTAGCTAAGGTGTCAAACAGACAGAATTTACTCTTATGGCTTGGTAATTGAAATCTTCAAGGTTTGATAAGTTTCTAAGAGAATCCCAAGAGTTAATTAGTTTGTAACTGATTCAATTAAGTCCTATCATGATTACCATTTGTTAGGTAGTGCTTGAAGAAGTTTACTTATGTTATACTGGACAGTGAGTGTTTTAATTTTGAAGATTTTACTCAGCGTCCCACCGTGATCGCCATTATGTTGGTGTCTCGTGTTTTGATACTTTGGCAAATCAAAAGACAAGGCAACATCAAAATCAATATTTAGAGTTCCAGGATATAGACCTCCTGTTCTCAGAGAGGGATCTCTCAAATGTTTGTTTGCAAAGGTTTATCTTGTGTGCTTTGAGTATTGGTTTTAGACTAGTTATTAAGTGCAGGTGTTTGATTGTTTGTTTGGTTGAATTGATACAACAGAACATGAAAGGTCTAGGAAATATATATAGAAAGGAGAAACATCTGGTTCATTGGGAAATGGAGTCAAGAAGAGGTCATAACATACTCATCAATGGATATGGGATATCATAGGGAAAATCTAACTTGGTCGTAGGATCCTTTGGTTTTGGAATGAGATGGACATCAATGATTTGGAAAGAGAAATTTTAATTCTCAAACAAAGGGAATTTGAAAGCACAACTTGAACAATAAAGAGTTATTTGGTAGACAGGGCTAACCATAAATTCTACAAATCACACCTTTAAGCAAATAACGATTTCAAAACAACTTTTAAAATGAAATCTAAGATTCAGGGAACACCCTATTTCCTCAAATATTTTGTTTCAAATGACTTAGAAAACATAAAAGATTCACTAATAATTGCAGTCATAGAACAGGGAACACCTAACACATCTATGATTACAACTATAATGACCTTTAAGACAACTATTTAAGAAAGAAAAAAGGGCAAGATCATAACAGACCTCCTTGGCTCACTATAAACAGAAATACTTCAAAGGGAGACTTCAATAACAACCTTTAAGTGGCAGCAGACAAGCAGGGAGAACCATAAATTATGTTGAAACCAACTGTTCGAAATATTAAGGAAATAAAAAAGCATGAGGACCAAAGAGAGAGATTAAAGACTCTAAAATACCTCAGCAGAAGAAAACATGAAACAGTGAAGGATGAACAGGTCTAAGGTGCTTCCAGGAGTCATTTCTTAGCCTAAAACTTTCAACCTACTGTAGTAAGAAATTATGGAATAGAATGAAAGCAGGAGAAAATGTTAAACAGTTCAGAATACTTCACCAACAACCAAGCTCATGGATCCAATGATAGAGCCTTCTCAGGAACAAGCATGCAACAACATCATCTAGGCTTCCAAGACTTCAATTTGTTCTTCAACTTCAACAGACTATGTATTATTTCAGAGAGTTTCAGTATTACAACTAGTGATCAACCAACCAATGCTTTCTCATCTTCTCCAGTAATATTTATAGAAGAATGAGGAGGTGGAATGGGATAAAATATATTCTAAGTTCAATTAATACAGTGTACTATCTCTTGGCCTTTGAGGGGCTTAACAGAGAAGATTTTTGGTATTTCCCCTATATTAATTGATTTATATTAACTATTAGGCTTGCTGGAAAGAATTTGTTGACTTCAAGGCTCCTCGTTATCCTTGCAATAACTTCTTCTGACAGTTTAAAATAGGTTCCTTTGGTTGAATTAACTGTTCAGTTGTATTGATGCAAAATATCTCTTGGTCTGGTAATAACTTCGACCTTCTTTTGATTGTTTTGAGGCTGTAGGTGGCTCTGTGGTAGCTAAGGGATTAAATTAGCCCCTGATGTGGTAGCATAGGCTTTCTGTTTGATAAAACACTCTGATTTCCTTTTTAACTGTGTTTTAATTAGGAGGTTTTGGCTTTCGATATTCAATCTTAGCCATTATCCTCATAAATCTGTCTTCAGTCTTCCGTGCTGGTGCGTTTCTATCTTCAACACTGATATTCTTTGATTTGTGATTGAATTGTTGTTTTTGTTGGTGTGTAGGGTTGCATAGGGATCGAATGGCATCAATTCCTTATGAACCATTGATGAAACGTGAATTTGAAACCTACTAATGATTTTCTTTGATGAATTGAAAGCAGGAGGATAGTCAACCTCTGCCTGTGAATTTTCTTCAACACGGCGGAAAACCATTTAAACCCTGCAAAATAAAAAAAACATTACAAAATATTGCATGTATAGGTTTACTGCGTGAGAAGGCGCGTGGAGAGAGCAAGGCCGTTGGATGACATCATCCAATGGTCGAGATTGATCGGAATGAGTCAAAAGGAAATGAGGGAAGGAATTAAATAAGGAGCGGAAGAAAAAAGTAAAAGTAAAATAGGGAAATGGTTAAATACCTTTGTTTTGGACAAAAATGGTCACAAAATATGGTTTGGGGATCGGGAAAAATGTGGGCCGTCGGATGAGATCGGCCCACGCGATCAATGGTGAAGGACGGGCGCCAATAAACCTTAGAAAACGTGCCTGGACATCAAACTTTTAATAAAATCCGGATGAATAAAACCCTCGGGTCTGGAAATTATGACTGGATGCGGAATCAGGGCGATGAAATTTGGGCCGTCGATCTACAAATCAGATCGACGGCAGAGATGCTTTTAACACTGCGTCGTACCCAAGTTATCTCACAGGCATCTTCGGAGAGCGATCACCGTCTGATGAGCGGCCTCAGATCGAACGGTGAACGTCAATATCGCACCGGGTCCACGTCCAATATTTAACGCGCGATGAACGGTGGTTTAGTGAACATTTCTCAAGCCATGCGTCAAACGGTGTATGGAATCGCTGCAAAAATGAAAAACACCACCCAGCTCTTAAAAGCGGTGCGATGGATACCGCGTGGTTTTGCGACAGTGAGTGGTTGGCGGGGACCACCGGGCAAGAGACTACGAGCCGTCGATCTGCAGATCAGATCGACGATGGAGATTGACTGAAATTTTTGCACCGGCGGAAAACTTTAGGATATAATAAAACCGACAAATTTATACAAACGAAGGTTTATACTTTGGGGGCGAAATATTAATTTGAAGCGGATAGGCACCCGTCTATGGGGCCATGGGTTATATGGGAAACCATATGACCGGGGTTTATGGGGGAAGGGTTAAAGACTTAGCCCAAGGGGGCTAAAGTCTATAATATAATAAAAATATGGTTTTCATAGATTTTCAATGATTTTCAAAGGAGTTTGAGGGTTTTGATAAGGCTAAGAAAGGGTCTTAAACCGTATCAAAGGGTTTTGATATAGGGGAAAAGGGAAAAACATGGGAAATAAAATATTTTATGGAGGATGAATGGGTTAAAATGGGGTTAGTTTTGGAAGGGGATGGAGGAGGAAAAATGGAGTTTGCAGCAGTATTTTGGCTTTGAAGTCAGCAGAATTTATGAGTGTGAAAAGAGCACAACAGTGAAGATTTAGACAGAGGCATGAGGCCTTTTGAGAGTCTTCAAGAGCCAACACATTTTAGCAATAAAACCTGTTCCTTGAAGACTTCAGAAAATTATTTAGCCACCTTTTGGTATAAAAAATTTTTATAGGTGGCTAACAGTGGCTCCACTTGGGGATGGTGCCTTCTTTAAGGCATCAAGAATTTCAGACCTGCATTCTCTGGGAGGCTGATCAGTGCCTTATCCATTGGGCTGCCTTCATTTCTGTGGATGATCTTCTTATGCTCTGAAACATATTAGCATTCAAGGATCAACAATGGAGCTTTATCAATATAATCTTTCTACCTACCCAATCCTACTGATCTAACATTTTTTCTTCATTAGAGTGCACTTGGATTGGCAAACTCTTTCACAACATTTTATTTTTTGAAAACAGAAAATCTAATCTATTTCTACTCCTTATTTCTCCATGGACTCAGATTAAACAGTTGAGCCCATATGATTCTCTACCTAATCTACTGTCTGTTGGGATTAAACTGTCCAACAGAATTTCATTCTCTAAATTCTACAACAGAAATTTAAAAGCATTCAAGTCAGGATTGAACAGTCTAACTTGATGTTGGTCTATGGCATAAAAAAAAGCTGCAAATAGACATTATTTTGCACAAAATTTAAAACAAAATGGGAGGCTTAAGATCTAAAATTTCAAAGTATTTCCTTCCCCTTTTTTACAGCTCTGTTTTGATCTTTTTTTGAGTTGTCTTTGCTTGTCCTCTGGATCAGATTTTAATCTAATGGGAACCAGCTTTACATCTTCTGTGACTCAGGACTTAAAACATATTTGATTCATTCTCTTTTCTTGGACATTTTAGGTTCGTATTTTGAGAAGATTTGAACCTTTAATCTATATCCTAATATATCTACTAATAAGCCAAGATTAAATAGTTTGGCAGATCGAATTCACTGTCCTATCAGCAAAAAATTTAAAACTAATTATTCAAGATTAGGTTGTTTGACTAACTAGAAGTGTGTTCTTCAGGAGTGGCATTTGAGCTTGCACACTTTCAGATTTGTTTCTCTTTTTTGGTATGGGGCCATACCTTTCTTGTTTTCACAGTCTGCCCTCTTTTCTTTCTTTTCTTTGTTTTTGTATTTTTATTGTTATAACTTTGAATGTAATGTTCAGACTATGATATTTACAATGATAAAATAGAATGCTTTGAAATTTATGATTCTTGGCAAAAGTAATGCTTGAGCATGCTGCCATTGACAAGACCTCCATATAGATCTTCACCATTTAGTTCTTTCAGGAAAAATGCATTGTGACCCCTCTCAGCATGAACAATGTAGGGACCTTTCCACAGCTTCTCAAACTTGCCATGTTTGCCCTTCTCTTCTCTCCTTGCATCCCACTTTAGAACAAAATTTCCAAATTGCAAATTGTTTGCCTTAGTCCTCTTGTCAAATAACTTCTTCATATTTTCTTGGACCAATTGTGTTCTTTCATAAACTTCTTCTCTGATCTACTGTAAACAGATTGTTTGGTTGATTCTTCTCTGCATATCATTCTCTTCAATCTGCACTTCTTGAAGGAGTTTCATAATTGGAGCTCCCAATGAGGTGGGAAAAACACTCATCCATGCCATAAATTAACTGATAGGGGGACATATTTATTGATTTCTTTGTAGTTAACCTATCATCCCATAAGGCATGAGCCAGCTTATAGTGCCATGATTTCTAATTTTGTTCCAACAGTTTTTTAATGATATTGATGAGGCTTTTGTTGGAAGATTCAACTAATCCATTTCCTTGGGGATAGTAAGCAGTGGAATGGCCCAAGTTTACATGGTATTTGTAACAGAACTCAACCATTTTCTTAGATTTAAAAGCAGCAGCATTGTCTGTTATGATTTTTCTGGAACAACCAAATCTGGATAGGATATTTGTTTCAAGAAAATTGATAATGACATAGTCATTAGCATTCCCGGAGGGTATAGCTTCTATCCACTTGGTAAAGAATTCAGTGGCTGTGAGGATCCAATTATGTTGAGTTGAGGAGGATGGATGAATTTCCCCAATGAAGTCTAAACCCCGTTGTTGAAAAGGTGCCTCAACTCTGATGGGATGCAAGGGTAAGGGAAGGAGTTTTCTTTTGCCATCAAATATTTGACACTTATGGCAAGACATGACCATCTTCTGAGTGTCTGGGAAAAGGGTAGGACAATAGTAACCAGATCTAAGAATTTTGTTCTCTGTAGCCTTCCAGTAGAGGTGTCCTCCACATTCTCCATCATGCAACTCATGCATGATTTTTTCTGCATCATCTTCAAGTAAACATTTAAGAAAAATTCCAACAGCATTTTTCCAATATAATACGCCATCTAAGATGCAAAAACTCAAAGCTTTTTGTTTCAAAAATCTAGCTTTATTTTTAGACAGAGAAGGAGGGGCATTTAAATATTGAAGCACATAAATAATGTCAGCATACCAAGGATAATTCAGAAATGTTTTTGTTGGGGTTCCCATGTTTTGGCCAGGTTGACAAGACCAAAAGATGAGACAACATATAACCACTTTCAGACCTTAGGATCTAGCCCTCCTAGGTCTAGAGAGGGATCTCTCTATGATTGTCAAAGTATATATGTCTTTGAAGCTCACAATAAGGTATTAGGCTAGGTATGAAGCATAGGGTTTGTTTGTTTGATTGTTTGTGTTTGGTTGTTGGGAATCAGGAAAGAAGGGTCCAATATAAGACAAGGATGAGTAAAGAGGAAATTAGGAAAAGGTAGATAACTCAGATAACATCAAGGCCATTGGGAAATGGCGTCAAGAGAGGATTTACTTGTGTTCAATGTGCAATCTTTCAGTTGGGCTAGTCATCAAGAGCATTTGGATCTTAAAGATGATATTTGGAATGGGACATTACAGACTGAAAATGAAAGGAGAGGAACCATCCAATTCTGTCTATAGATTAGGCCAGAGGTCATTTAACTCCAGACCTGCTTGGACAAAATCAGAGGAAATACAAGGGATCTTAGAAAGGCTTAATTGAGATGGAAAGATCCTAGTGAGGCAGAGACAGGGTTCTAGACCTCCCAGTGTTCTCAACTCATCCAACTAAATCCTAGCAAGAACATCTTAAACATAGATTTATTCAATTCATACATCAGAGAGCAGGAAATGACATCCACTACACTGGTTAAATCAATTGAAATCAATAGTCAGATACACATATAAGCATAAAACATGAAAGGTTGGGGGAGCAGCAACATAAGGTACCTATCAAGGGTAAATATTATGCCAAACTTCTGATGCGAGCCAATAGAAATGGAATGAAATGAAATCAAACACAGAGATAGGAAAACATCACCAGCTGCTTTAGATCAGGATCCAAAGAAATGTGCTTGTCATATTAAAAACAACACCAATCAGGTACATCATTGCCCACAGCTTGAACATTCGTCCGAATACATCAAATCTCACCATCTTACAATATTGCTACGCAGGAACTTGTCTCAAGAGGAAAATTCTCGTATTTTCCGATATCCCATCAACAACCTTACAATGTTTCTTTCGAGATTTATAGCCGAAGAGAGCAGAAGAGGTAGATGAAAAACTAAATGTTGTATTAAACTCTTTGAAAAGAAAGAGGGCCGAAGCCCATTTCGTTTGAATGCTAGGCATTTAATCTCTCGTTACCCTCGACGAAAGAGTGATCTTCGATAAGGATTCTCGACATGTTGCCCACCTCGTGGTACTTTTGGTGATTTCCAATTCAAAAATAAAATAAACCGAACAGAATTTTCCATATAAATGCTCGGTGGTTTTCTGAATCGTCGTCGTGGTGGAAATTCCTTCAGGGACACGGTGCATAGTAAAAACTGTATGGGCGCCCTATACTTGATGAAGAAAAACATTCTACTGATGAATAAACCCTGATATTACCTTTTACTGGTGCTCAGGACCTTTTGATCGATCCTCGGGATCTTCAAACTGGTGCTTTGCTTCTTAAACGCTGATTTAAGGCTCAAGATCTTCATTAGCGTGCCTTAATCTCCTTTGCTTTGTACTGAAACACTCTGCCGCTTCATCTCTGCTTTGTCAGGTTCGCTCGAGCTTTAATGGCTCTAGAAGGTTTTCCACAGAGTTTTAGACCCTGTTCCTTTAAATGATCGTCCTGACCTCACCTTCCCGAGTCTTTGCTCATAAATTCAGCCGCTGTAGGTGATCTTCCTTGATTTCTCTGTCACTGCAACTGAGGCTGCGCATTATGGCGGTCTTTTATCATTTACAACCTTGCAAAACACGAAAACTGCGAAGAAAAAATGGACGGGGTGACGGATGATGTGGATAATGAGCGTGATTGTGCAGATGATGAGATGGAGGGGAAACTTGCAGAGAAATGGTGAAAAAATGCTACGGTGGAGGTTAGTGGTCAGCAGAGCAATTTTGAACAAGAAACCTCAAAGAATACGAAAATGAACAGATATATGCAATGGAACGGATGGGTGTACGGTGGATGCACGTGGCAGAAGTGATGTGGTGGAGCGGACCAAGGGGATGGTCAACGGAGGGCAAACAGATCTAGATCGTCGATCTTAAAGGGGATCTACAGCGGAAGACACATCTGGGGTGATAGACAGTGGGCCAGGGTTACGGTGGAGATGGCTTAACCCGTGCGCAGCTTTGTTGATGGGTGACCGTCAGATGAGGCGTTCAAGATCGGACGGCCTGCGCACATTTCGCTGCGAGACTTGGGCCGAAAGATAATGCGCGGGGGATGGGCGGTTTTGCCGTCGTACAAAGGACACGCGGCGCGCGATGAGTGGAATCAATGGGTGCTTGGGGAAAACCACCTACCGTGCATAAGCAGTGTTGGATAAACCAGGTTGTTTTATGGTCAAGTAGCAACGGGGGCCACAAGGACAGGTGCATTCCGAACCGTTGATCCGGCCGATGAGTGGACGACGATGGCGCGTTCGCAGGGATGAACCGTGGGCATGGGAGATTAGCACCTTTCGCACTCGGTGGATGGTAAGCGACAAGATCAAGCGAGGGAAGGTAAAGGAGCGCGGGGCTATCGGAAGAGGGGCTAAGCCTGATATAAGGTCCAGAGTGGGTTTTTAAGCCTTTTCAATGCATTTTGAAGCCTTATAAGGGTAACGGTCGGAAGATAAATAGCGGATCAGGCTAAAGCAGGGACATGGGCAGAATTTGAAAGGGGCTTTGGGAGGTTTCGGGGGATTAGAGGGGAGTTCGACAAGGCGAACACATAGATTAAGATGGGATAATTTGCAGGGGTATAAGGGGGAAGACAGGCCCTTTGAGAAATGGACTAGTAGGGGGAAAATGTTTTAGACACAACACTAAGAGACTTCAAGGATGATGGGTTTTCAGGAAAAGGCATTCCTTGAAGGCTCCAAAGTAGACTAGCCCCCAGCTTGCTTGTCAGGAATTTCATAGGGGGGCTAACAGTGGCTCCACATGGGGATGGCTTCTTCTTGAAGGAGTCAAGAACCAAAAATAATCTTTGGAGTAGGCCAGATGCCTATTGCTATAAGCCATCGTTCTTCTTTGATTTTCAGCTGCCACAATATGTTAGATACACAAATCAGCAGAAACATTTTTCCCAACCAATCTACCTACCCAACTACAATCCTAACATTTTTTCTCCTTTTAGGGTGCATTTGAGCTAGCAGACCCTTTACATCATTTATTTTTGAAACAGAAAACAAACCTATTCTACTTCTACCCTTATTGCTCCATGAGACCAGGTTAGACTGTTGGTCTCATTTGATTCTCTACCTAATCTAACATCTGCTGGGATTAAACAGTCCAGCAGATTTCTTCTCTATATTCTACGACAGAAATTGAAAAACAGTCAAGCCAGGATTAAATTTTCTGACTTGCTGTGGATCCAAGGCATAAAAACAGTTGCACATGGACCAAATTTTGCAGAAAACAAAACTGTGAAGGCTTTAAATATGAAAATTGCAGTATCCTTCTTCTCTTTGTGACTCAATTTTTGAGCTTGTTAGAGTCACTTCTTTTGCCTCTCAGCTCTGGTTTTAGGCATGTTAGAGTTGATTCTTCTTTTCCCTTTGTTGTTCCAGGTTTTGAGCGCGTTAGGACCAGCTTCTTTACTTCATGTATGGACTGATATTGAGGTGGGATATCTTCGTGAGCCCCATCTTGAGAATTTTTCTGAGCAAGAGCAAACTCCAGACCAAGTTCATCGTACATGTCTTGTTCGTCCAATTGGTCTGGAGTAGGCCCTTACTCAGGAAAATGCATGGGCTTATCAAAGCCAGTATTTGTGCCTCAGAGGTTCATGTTTTGAGCATGTCTGAACCTCTCCTTTCTCTCTATTTTTTGAAACATTTTCCTCTGTTTTCTTGAAAGTAAATCTGCAATGGTATGTACAATGGAAATGGGAACTGAAAACCGAAAATCAACAGAAGTAATGTTTGAGCATCCTGCCATTGACAGGACCCCCAAAAAGCTCTGTACCATCAGGTTCTTGTAAGAAAAATGCATTAGGACCCACAATGGCTTGGATAATATATGGACCTCGCCACAAACTATCAAAATTTCCATGTTTACCTTTGTCCTCTCTCCTTGAATCCCATTTCAGAACCTTGTCCCCAACTTTGAAATCTGAAGCTTTGGTTCTTTTTTCAAACTGCCTCTTTATGTTTTCCTAAACTCTGACAACCCTGCTATAAACCTACTCCCTCGTTTGCTGAAGATGGATTGTTTCGTTAATTCTTCTTAACATATTGTCTTCCTCTGTCTAAATCTCCTGGACAAGCTTAATCACTGGCACTCCAAGGCTAGTAGGAAAAACTGCTTCTGCTCCGTAAACGAGCTGGAATGGTGACATACGAATGGACTTCTTCGTTGTAAGCCTATCAGCCCACAAGGCGTGCACCAACTTCTTATGCCATGACTTCTTGTTCTCTTCTAACAGCTTCTTAATGATGTTCACTAGGATTTTGTTTGAAGATTCAGCTAATCCATTACCTTGTGGGTAATAGGCAATTGAATGACCAAGTGCTATTCCATACCTGCAACAGAAATAAACCATTCTCTTGGATCCAAAAGCAGTAGCATTGTCAGTGATTATTTTCCTTGGACAGCCGAACCGAGATAGGATGAAGTCTTCTAGGAACCTAATGATGACAGAATCAGTGGCATTCCTAGTGGGTATAGCCTCTATCCATTTGGTGAAGTAGTCTATGGCTGTTAGGATCCATTTGTGTTGTATAGAAGAAGCAGGATGTATTTCTCCAATAAATTCTAGGCCCCATTGCATGAAGGGACCTTGTACAGTGATGGGTTGTAAAGGGAGGGGGAGGAGCTTTTTGCGTCCTTCAAATATTTGGCATTTATGACAGGCAATTATCATTTTATGGACATCATTGAAGTGTGTGGGCCAATAATAGCCAGCCCTGAGTATCTTGTTTGCAGTGGCTTTCCAACTCAGGTGGCCTCCACACTCCCCAGCATGGAATTCCTGTTTAATTCTTTCAGCTTTAGGTTCAGGCAAACATTTCAGCAATAGGCCATTTGGATTTTTCCAATATAGATTCTCATTCAAAAGGCAGTAGTTTCTAGCTTTGAGTTTTATGAATCTAGCCTTAGTTTTGGACAGTTCTGGAGGAGCATTGAGATTGGTGAGCACATAAAGGATATCAAAATACCAAGGAGAGTTTTGAAACTTCTCCTCAACAATTGGGTGGGGCAATCCTTCCTGCTCATCTAAGGCATTTACCATGTTAATGTCAAGGGCCTGCAGATTAGATTCAGCCATTAATCGTGCCAGGCCTTGACCTTTGATTAGCTTGGTGGGTCTTATTTCGAGGTCATATTATAAAATTATAGCAATCCACTTGCCCCTTTTCCCATCAGGGTCTTGGGACAAGATGTCTTTAACCACTATATTTGGAACATAGGCTATGGTGTGAGAATGCAGAATGTACACCCTAAAGTCTTTTAAGGCCTTGACCAGGGCATAGGCCTATTTTTCCATGATGTTGTATTTTAAGGGTGCGTCTCTTAAAGCTTTGCTGAAAAAAGCAATTGGTTGTTCATTTCCTTCTGAATTTTTTTTCAGTAAGACCGCAGCCACCATATGCTGGGAGGCGAATGAAAAAATCAAGAAATACTTTGAGAAGTCTGGGCTGATAAGGACAGGGGCTTGAGTGAGTGAAAATTTTATTGACTCAAAATATTTCTTGGCTTCCACAGTCCACTTAATTCCTGCACCTTTCTTCAACATGTCAGTCATTTTCCTAAGGTGCTCAGCAAGATTTGGAATGAATCTCCTAAGGAAATTGATCTTCCCTATGAAGGACTGCAATTCTTTGATGTTCCTCGGGTGTGAGATTTGAAGTATTCCCTCAACTCGCTGTGGATCTATCCTGATTCCTTTCTTGGATATAATGTGGCCAAGAAGTTTTCCTTCTTGCAGCCCAAACACAATTTTCTTAGGATTCAAGGACAGACCATACCTTCTACATTTTTCAAATACTTTCCTCAGATGTTTCATGTGTTCTTCTTCAGTTTTAGAAAATACAGTCAAGTCATCCAAGTAGATGACTATGAAGTGTCCTATCTCATATGAGAAAGCTATATCCATCGCCCTCTGGAAGGTAGCCCCAGCATTCATCAGTCCGAAGGGCATTTTCACATACATGAAGGTGCCCCATGGAGTGGTAAATGCTGTTGAGTTGATCCTCTGGGAGTACTAAGACCTGATTGTATCTAGAAAAACCATCAAGCAATGAGATTCTCTTAGAGCCCACTACCTTCTGTAGGATATGCTCCATTCTAGGCAAAGGGTAGTTGTCTTTTAGGGAAGCTCTGTTAAGATTTCTGAAGTCTATGCATAGTCTGATTTCCCCTGTTTTCTTTCTCACAGCCACCAGATTTGGTACCCAATCAGAAAACCTCACAGGGACTATTATGCCTGCATCATACATCTTCTTAATCTCCTTTTCAACTACAGGCAATTGTTTTGGATTGATTCTGCGGAGTTTTTGTCTGAAAGGCTTCTGATTTTCCTTCAAGGGTATTTTGTGTTGTATTATGTTTGTGTCATAGGCCTTTAAGTCTTCGTAACTCCATGCAAACATGTCAATGAATTCCTTGAAAAGGTCAATGTATCTCTTCTTCATGTCTGCAGGCACAGACTTAGCCAGTTTAATCATTTTGGGTTTATCTTCAGTGCCTATGTTGCATTCTTCTATATCTGAGTCTGCATGTTCTATAGTGGGCTTTTTGGCTACGTCATCAAAGTCAAAAAGGTCCTCTAGGGGTGCCAGGCCTCTGGGTATGTTCTTATCTTTGGCCTGAAGCACCTCCATTTCCTCATTTTCCACGTTTTCACATCCTATGGTTGAATTCCCAGTTTCTTCAGAAAAGGTGTTTATTTCTATGTTACAAGGTGGGGATTCTTCATCAGAGGATTCCTCACTAAGGCAGTCGTCTTCGTCTTTAGAGTATGAACTGGAAAATTCAAACTCATTTCTGCCTGTCAGGAAGTCCTCAATCTGTTTATCACCTTCAAAGACCTGCCAGTATTTTTCGTTGTCTGGCACAGCAGGTCTAAATTTGGTCTGAATGATGATCTGTGTGTCAGCTGAAGTCCTAGGATAAGAACTGGATAGGCAAGCTAATCCATTTGCAATGATGTTTTGACTCCTAGGCACAAACACCAAATCGTATTCTACAAAGGTTTTCAACAAATCCACTGCGTCATTTCTGTAGGCCCTTAGTCGGGGATGTTTCGTTGTATATTCACCATTCACCTGTTTGATAACTAATTCTGAGTATCCTCTCACAGCTATCCTACGAGCTCCTAATTTTTTCAACAGATTCAGACCTAGGATGAGAGCCTCATATTCTGCAATATTATTTGTGCATTTGAAGTGCAGATTGACAGTGTGGCTCTCTGCATAATCACTCTCTACGTTACGTACCCACACCTCTACTCCAGTGGTTTTCCTAGTACAAGATCCATCGAAATTCATTTCCCACAGGGGTTCATTTTTCGTTTCGTCATTCTTTCCTTCTCTACAGCTAGGTTCGCCATTGTGTTGCGTTACAGGGTTTGTAATAGGCTGCGGGTTGTTTTGTTCTTCATGACATATGTGGAGTTCAGAGGGTTGGCTATCTTGTTGTTTACGTTCTGTTTCTGTTTCTGGTTCACTCAAAGTTCCGTTTTCAACACCCTGCCCATGGTTTTCTTCATCATACTCTTCTAGGGTAGACATTATGTTAAAGTCCATGGGCTCTATGTTATTGTTTGTATTTCTATTTCCTGATGCTGGCTCTCCTAAGGATGAGTTGTTATAGAGAATGAAAGAATCCAGGTCTGTGTGTACAGAGTATAATGGTGAATTTTTAGGTTTCTCGGGGCTACTGACTAGAAATTTCATCTGGGACTCTCTATACAATCTTCTAAGTTGGCCAAATATAGGTATAGTGGCATATGAGCCATCCATCTGCATTGTTCCTTGAAGTTTGGCTCCCCATGATCTAGATAATAACATGCCATATTTAGGTGGCACATCCGCCACCACCACGTCCATGACCATACATTTAGCAGGAATCTGGGTGAGGCTTACACACAAGTCTTTGATTAGACCTAGGCATTTTACTCTGCTAGAGTCGAACGAATACAAATCTTTGTAAGGGTGGATTATCTCTAGGCCTAATCTTTCCATCACTACCTTAGGCATTAGATTGTGTGATGCTCAAGAGTCATGCATGGCATTATGAAGGATCTTGTCATGAATGTTGAGACTGATATAGAAAGGTGGAACTACCCCCTCCTGAAACTTTCCCTCAATATTTGGACCAAACAGAAGGGTAGGTTGATCATCACTCAAATTTACAGTGTCACTGTTTTCCCCTAGATTCAACGCTTTCAAAATTTGGCCTTTATATACACCCTGAGTGGCCAGCTCAGATAATGGTACCGAGATTTTGATTTTTGCAATCTCGCTTTCTAAATTGAAAGTGGACTGGGTCTTTGGAATGCTTAACGCTGTTTTATTTGCTACTGCCTTAGTAGCTGAATTAGTTTGTGATTTCTCACTATGTACAGGGTTAGGAATCGTTTTATCAGGAGCACTAACTGCAGTGCTAGTGCTGCTGGTTGGTTGGCTTTGTTTTTCAGTGTCTTGGTTGTCTTTTTCCTTGTTTTTTCTAGAACTTTCAACTGTTGTTCTACTACTCATAGCAGATGCTTTAGAAGTTTTATCAGGTCTTTTCTTGATGCTAACCTGAGGAGTCTCAGTTTTGGAATTTTCTTGGTTCTTTTTGCTCCTAAGTTCATATTGTTCTCTGACCTGCATCATGGCATTTTCGAATCCTAATCTGTAATCCTCGGATTCGAACCACTCCTCCTCCAAATAATAAGGTGAGGGCTGGTCTTCCTCTGAGTCACAGTTATGGATTGAGTTCTCTGTTTCGAACATGTTTATTGTATTCCCTTCAGACTCTTCTATGATCCCCTCGTCTTCATCTAAAAATTTTTGGAAAGGGGGAATAACTTGTTGATCTGATTCTTTCTGTCTGTTGAGAGCATTGTTGTTCCTTCTAAAGTTTTGGTTTTGGTTTTGGTTTCTATTTTGGTTACTGACCATGACAACCATTTTCTCCATCATTTTTTGCAGCTTATCCACATTTTTAGATAATCTATCATAATTTGGGTCTGAAGTGGAAGCTACAGTGTCATCCCTATATGTTACCCTCTTTTCAGATCTCAGTCTTGCTCTTTTCTCAATCAGGTTTGCTTCTATGTTCACTGCTCCTTTCTGCATGTCCTCCAATTTGTTATATTCTTTATCTCTAAGCTCATAGGCCATGTCAGCATCAAATCCATCAGGATATTTGGCTAGGGCCATACCTTGAGGAGGTTTCATGTGTGGAGGAAGAGCATTATAAATGTTGTTGAATCTAGTGGTGTAATCATGGACACTCTCTCCCACATTCCTTTTAAGGCTCATGTATTCTGCTAGGAGTTGGCAAGGATTTTCCCTAGTTTCCCATTTGTTTATGAAGGTCTGATATAATGCAGGGAGATCTTGGATACTGCCAGGGGGTAAGCTTTTAAACCATTTCTTTACATCACCCCCTAAGCTTTGGGCAAAGATTCTCATTTTGATTGTTTCATCATCAATTTCCATATAGTCAAAAGAATCCTCCATCTTATCTACATGTTGCTGGGCTGTGATGGATTCTTTAGCAGTGAAGTGTGGGATTTTTGAATGATAATCATTGGGTAAGGGTAGCAAGGGTTGAGGTAAAACCAGAGGTGCATACCAAGCTGCCATGATAATGTTCTGATGAGGTATAGGGTTGGCTTGAGCAGCTGGTATATGGATAACAGGGATATTAGGACCATTAGAAGTCTGTTGAGCAGATCTAGGGTGGGAGAGCCCCAAGTTTTGAATGAAGTGGATATTCGGTGGTGTATATGGAGGGGTTCCTCTGTCCCTAGTTTGTTGACCACTATGAGATGGTGAACTGTGAAACTCAGGGTCTGGCTGGTCTAGATGATTGAATGACCTAGTCCTTGGTAGCCTATTAGGTAGGTCTAGGTCAGGGGGAAAATGTGATAGAGCTGCTAGGTCTTCTGGTGCAGAATTAGCTCTATGAATGTGACTGGAAATAGTTGGTCTTTTAGGTGTAGGATTTCCCTTGAGGATACTCTCCGGATTGTCAACTATTTCAGGTGGGTCAGGGTTGGGATAAGCTCTTGTGTGAATGGTTCTAAAATCCATAATGTTGTTTCCTAGCCAAGAAAATTAACCCTACTTGTTACTTCTGTTGTGGTTTGATGTTGTTTCAGAGGCTGGTCTCCCCAGTGGATTCGTCATTATGTTACCAAGATAATCAGCAGGCCTACCGATCACCAGTGGAGTCTTTGAAATGTTTATGGAGCCTTGGAGTCGCCAGGTGGAAGGTTTGAGATGTTTTGGGAGGGTACACTGTCCACCACAGTGCTTGTGGGATGTCCTCTTTCAAGGATATCTTCACAACACAGCAAACTCTAACCAGAGATTGACTGGGAGGGCATTTACCAGATGTGTAACCTCAGAGAGAGTGTGAGATCCGGAGGCTACCCGGCCCTTTCCAGACTCCGTCCAAGAGTATGGGGAAGCACAAAAATGGTGTATAGGTTGATGTGAGGATAGAATCTGTTTAACTGTCAACCTAACCAGAGATTGTAGGTCTTTTGAACGCTTAAGGGTGCTTAAGGTGTAATGCACTCATTCCCCAGCAGAGTCACCATTATGTTGGGGTTCCCATGTTTTGGCCAGGTTGACAAGACCAAAAGATGAGACAACATAGAACCACTTTCAGACCTTAGGATCTAGCCCTCCTAGGTCTAGAGAGGGATCTCTCTATGATTTTCAAACTATATATGTCTTTGAAGCTCAGAATAAGGTGTTAGGCTAGGTATGAAGCACAAGGTTTGTTTGTTTGATTGTTTGTGTTTGGTTGTTGGGAATCAGGAAAGAAGGGTCCAATATAAGACAAGGATGAGTAAAGAGGAAATTAGGCAAAGGTAGATAACTCAGAGAACATCAAGGCCATTGGGCAATGGAGTCAAGAGAGGATTTACTTGTGTTCAATGTGCAAGCTTTCAGTTGGGCTAGTCATCCATAGCATTTGGATCTTAAAGATGATATTTGGAATGGGACATTAAGGACTGAAAATGAAAGGAGAGGAACCATCCAATTCTATCTATAGATCAGGTCAGAGGTCATTTAACTCCAGACCTGCTTGGAAAAAATCATAGGAAATACAAGGGATCTTAGAAAGGCTTAATTGAGATGGAAAGATCCTAGTGAGGTAGAGACAGGGTTCTAGACCTCCCAGTGTTCTCAACTCATCCAACTAAATCCTAGCAAGAACATATTAAACATAGATTTCTTCAATTCATACATCAGAGAGCAAGAAATGACATCCACTACACTGGTTAAATCAATTTAAATCAATATTCAGATACACATATAAGCAGAAAACATGAAAGGCTAGGAGAGCAGCAACATAAGGTACCTATCAAGGGTAAATCTTATGCCAAACTTTTGATGCGAGCCAGTAGAAATGGAATGAAATGAAATCAAACATAGAGATAGGAAAACATCACCAGCTGCTTTAGATCAGGATCTAAAGAAATGTGCTTGTCATATTAAAAAAAGCACCAATCAGGTACATCATTTCCCACAGCTTGAACATTCAGTCTGAATACATCAAATCTCAGCCTATCTTACAATATTACATAGAGAACTTGTCTCAAGAGGAAAATTCTTGCATTTCTCTGATATCTCATCAACGACCTTACAATGTTTCTTTCTGAGATTTATAGCTGAAGAGGAGCAGAAGTGGTAGATGAAAAACTAAATGTTGTATTAAACTCTTGAAAAGAAAGAGGGCCGAAACCCATTCTGTTTGAACGTTGGGCATTTAATATCTGTTACCCCTTAACGAAAGAGTGATATTCTTTCGGATATGATTCTGACATGTTTCGGCTATGGTACTCTTGGTGATTTGACCAAAAATAAAATAAACTGTTGAGAATCTTCCATATAAATGCTCTGGTGGTTTTGAACTGTTGTCAGGGTGGAAATTCCTTCAGGGACATTGTGCATAATAAAAGTTGTATGGGCGCCCTGTACTTGATGAAGAAAAACATTCTGCTGATGAATAAACCCTGATATTACCTTTTACTTGTGCTCAGGACCTTTTGATCGATCCTCGGGGTCTTCAAACTGGTGTTTTGCCTCTTAAACCGTTGATTTAAGGCTTAAGTTGCTCATTGGTGTGCCTTAATCTCTTTGTTTTGTATTGAAAAATTCTGCTGCTTCATCTCTGCCTCTGTCCATGCATTTCGAGCTTTAATGGCGCCGGTAGGTTCTCCACAGAGTTTTAAACCCTGTTTCTTTAAATGATCGTCCTGTTTTCACCTTCTCGGGTCTTTGCTCATAAATTTAGCCGCTGAAGATGATCCTCCTTGATGTCTCTGTCACTGCAACAGAGGCTACACATTATGGCGGTCTTTTATCATTTACAACCCTGAAAAACATGAAAAATGTGAAGAAAACAATGGACGGGGTGGCGGATGATGTGGATAATGAGCGTGATTGTGCAGATGATGAGATGGAGGGGAAAACTTGCAGAGAAATGGTGAAAAAATGCTACGGTGGAGGTTAGCGGTCTGCGGAGTGAAATATGGATGGAAAAACCTTAAAAACATGAAAAGAGCCAATTTTATGCAATGAGATGGCGATTGTACGATGAATGCACGTGGGGGTGACATGGCGAAGGTCGGGCAGTAGCGGAATATTCAATTAGCGGGCAAACGAAACTAGACCGTCCAATCTTAAAGGGGATCTAGAGCAGAAAACACATATGGGGCGATAGACAGTGGGCCAGGGATATGGCGGAGATGGTTTAACCAGTGCGTAGCTTTGTTGATGGATGACCGTCGGACGAGGCGCTCAGGATCGGACGGCTTGCGCACATTTCGCTGCGAGACTTGGGCCGAAAGATAATGCGTGGGGGATGGGCGGTTTTGCCATCGTACAAAGGACACGTGGCGTGCAATGATTGGAATTGTTGGGTGCTTGGGGAAAACCACCCACCGTGCATAAGCGGTGTGGGATAAACCAGGTTGTTTTATGGCTGTTGCACGGCGGGGACCACAAGGATAAGCGCATTCTAGACCGTTGATCTGGCTGATGAGTGGACGACGATGGCGCGTTCAGAGGGATGAACCGTGGGCATGGGAGATTAGCGCCTTTTGAACTGGCGGATGGTTACAGCACTGGGTTTTGTGGAAGGTAAAGGAGCGCGGGGCTATCAGAAGAGGGGCTAGGCCTGATATAAGGTTCAGAGTGGGTTTTTAAGCCTTTTCAATGCATTTTGAAACCTTATAAGGGTAACGGTAGGAAGATAAATAGCAAATCAGGCTAAACCAAGGACGTGGGTAGAATTTGAAGGGGACTTTGGGAGGTTTCAGGGGATTAGAGGGGAATTCGACAAGGGGAACACATAGATTAAGATGGGATAATTTGCAGGGGTATAAGGGGGAAAACAGGCCCTTTGAGAAATGGATTAGCAGGGGGAATTGTTTTAGGCACAACACTAAGAGACTTCAAGGATGATGGGTTTTCAGCAAAAGGCATTCCTTGAAGGCTCCAAAGCAGACTAGCCCCCAGCTTGCTTGTCAAGAATTTCATAGGGGGGCTAACAGTTTCTTCAATAAAAGGAGCAGTAGCTTCTTCTATTTCTTCCAACACAACTACCATATTTATGTCTAGTGCTTGGAAGTTAGACTCAGCCATAAGTTTTGCTAATCCTTGCCCTTTAACTAGTTTGGTGGGCCTGATTTCTAAGTCATATTCAAGAATATTTGCAATCCATATTCCCCTTTTACCATCAGGGTCTTGACTTAGAATGTCCTTGACAAAAGTATGTGGAACAAAAGCAATTATGTGAGAGTGTAAAATATAGACCCTAAAGTCTTGTAATGCATTAACTAATGCTAAGGCTTGCTTCTCCATGATGTTATATTTGAGAGGAGCATCTCTTAAGGCCCTACTAAAAAAGGATATTGGTTTTTCTTGACCTGAATCATTCTTTTCAAGTAAAACTGCAGCTATCGTATGTTCAGATGCAAAAGAAAAGATAAAAAAGTCTTTGGTGAAATCTGGACTAATCAAGACTGGTGTTTGAGTAAGATCTTTTTTGACCAGTTTGAATGATTGTTTAGCTGGTAAAGTCCATTTTACACCGACATCTTTCTTAATCATGTTTGTAATGTTTTTAAATAGCTCAGCAAGATTAGGGATAAACCTCCTCAGAAAATTGATCTTTCCGATGAAAGATTGTAACTCTTTGAGGCTTCTTGGATGACTGATTTGTAATATGCCATCTATCCTTGTAGGGTCTATTTTAATTCCCTCTTCTGAAATTATATGGCCAAGAAGATTACCCTCTTGGAGACCAAAGAGTGTCTTCTTGGGATTCAATGACAAGCCAAATTTCCTACACTTCTCAAAAACCTTTCTCAGATGAATCAAATGTTCCTCATCAATTTTTGAAAAAACGGTTATGTCATCAAGGTAAATGATTATGAAATAGCCAATATCTTCAGAGAAGGCTATGTCCATGGCCCTTTGGAAGGTGGCCCCTGCATTCATTAATCCGAAAGGCATTTTGACATACATAAAGGTGCCCCAAGGTGTAGTAAAAGAAGTTTTGATTTGATCGCTTGGGAGCACTAACACCTGGTTGTAACTCGAGAACCCGTCTAAGAGGGATATCCTTTTTGACCCAACTACCCTTTGGAGTATATGGTCCATTTTGGGTAAGGGGTAGTTTTTTTTTAGAGAGCCTTTGTTTAAATTTCTGAAGTCAATATAGAGCCTAATTTCCCCTGTCTTCTTTCTAACAGAAACTAAGTTTGATACCCACTCTGAATATCTAATTGCTACAATGATCCAAGAATAATGCATCTTTTCAATTTTTGCCTTAACTAAAGGTAATAAAACAAGATTTATTCTCCTTATTTTTTGTTTAAAAGGCTTTTGATTTGCCTTCAGAGGGATTTTATGTTGGATGATGCTGGTATCATACAATTTTAGGTCCTTGTATCCCCAAGAAAAAACATCTTTAAACTCTTTGAACAACTCTATGTACTACATTTTTACGTGAGCTGGGAGAGTGCTGGATAGTTTGATCATCTTGGCTTCTTCTAGGCTGCCTAGGTTATGCTCTTCTACATTCATTTCCATAGGCTCCATTCTCGGTTCTTTAGCTACATCGTTAAAATCAAAAAGATGTTCTAAAGGTGTGATACCTCTTGGAATTTTATAATTTTTTCCTTGTAAAACATCCAGGTCTTCTTGGTCTGTGTGGTAAATTGTCTCTGCTTCAAACGGATTCTCATAATGATTTATATTAGCAGTGTATGTCATTTCAGCTTCTGGTATTTGTTCAATATACAAACAATTTCCTTTATGGCTGGTTTCTGATATTGGTATGCTGAAATATTTCTCTGATTTCAAGAAATCATCTATGTGTTTTTCAGAATCAAACACTTTCCAGTGATCTTCGTTATCAGCCACAACAAGCCTGTGTTTTACCTTCACACTAAGTTGTTCATTTATTTCAGGTATTTGGCAATTGCTGGCATTGAAATCGAGTTCATTTTCTAGATGATTTAGTGCTATTGGAATGAAAATAAGTTCATGCTTTTCAAATGTTTTCAACAGATCAAGGGCAGCGTTCCGATATTCCCTAAGCCTTAGATTTCTAGCTGAGTATTCTCCTTTGATTTGTCTTATGATAAGTTCAGAATCTCCTAAGATTGATATCCTCTTGGCTTATAACTGTTTAAGCAATTGTAAGCCCAGGAGAATTTCTTCATACTCAGCAATATTGTTAGTGCATGGGAAATCCAATTTATATGAAAAACTTTGATTTGTATTTTGAATCCACACACCTCCTCCTGCACTTGTTTTATTACAAGATCCATCAAATTTTATTGTCCAAAGTATGTCATCCTTATTTTCATTCTCTCGTTGTTGTTGATTTTCAATGTTTTGCATTTGATGCGAGGGAAGATTTGAATGTTCTGGTGAACTGATTGGGTCGATGTTTTCCTTATCTTGTTGAGTAATTTCATCTTCATTACATAAGATAAAGGAATCTAAACTTGATTGAATAGAATAGATTGGAGAGTTGTTTGGTTTTTCTATGTTGCTAACCATGTACTTCATGTGAGATTCCCTGTATATTCTTTTGTTTTGGTTAAAAACAAGGATGGTGGCATAAGACATGTCCATTTGAAGGCTTCCCTGAAGTTTGGCTCCCCAAGATCTTGATAAGAGCATGCCATACTTAGGTGGAATGTCAGCTACAACTATGTCCATGACTAAACTCTTAGCAGGGATTTTGGATAAGTTAACACACAAATCTTTGATTAAACCCAAACATTTGACTCTGCTTGAGTCAAAGGAAAACAAGTCTTTGTATGGCTTAGTAATTTCTAAGCCTAAGCTTTCCATCACTACCTTGGGAATTAGATTGTGTGAAGCTCCTGAATCTAACATGGCATTGTGTAAAATTTTCTCATGTATGTTCAAGCTAACATAGAAGGGTGGGACAGCCCCTTCTTGGAATTTTCCTTCAACTTCTAGACCAAACAACAACTCAGGTTTTTCACCTGTCAAGTTTAAGGTGTCAGTATCACTTCCTAAGTTCAAAGCTTTCAAAACTTGGTTTTTGTACACCTCTTGGATTACTAGTTCAGCTAAGGGAATAGTAATTTTTATCTTAGAAATCTCTCCCTCGAGACTGAAAGGAACAATTGACTTGTTCATATTTACATCTATCCTTTAAATTGAATTCTTTTCAGCAATTTTGATTTGTTGAACCTTGTTTGGACTGGTAATTGGGAAAGTTTTATTAAGACCACTAGCTGAAGTGTTAGGGGTAATATGTTCAACATTTGACTGGACACTTTTGTCTTTGTTTATGTTTGGTTTCTTGGTCAAAATGTTGGTTTTTTATACTGTCTTTTTGGGCTGAGTTTTTGTGTTTTTCTTGACAAAAAAATTAGTGTTTTTGTCCTTTGAATTATCTATGTTCCCCTTGTTCCTAAGATCATATTTTTTTTGTACCTCCAAGATTTCATTTTCAAACCCCAATCTATAGTCGTCAAAATCTTCATAAGTGTTTGTACTATGATTAGAGAAGAAACATTGTTCCTCTTCAGTGAGGAAAACATCATCCCCATTGTCTAATCCAATCAAGTTTACATGATATTCTCCCGATATTTCCAACTCCCTAACTTCCTCGTATTGATCTACATAGTTCTGTTGGAAGGGAGGTCTAATCTGTTGGTCACTTTCTTTTCGCTTATCTTGATTGTTTTATCTTCTATAATTCTGATTTCTATTTTTGTTTTGGTTATTTTGAGGTTCTCTTGGTGGCACTCTATCATTTAAGTTGATCTTTTCAAGCATCCTCTCCATCACCTTCACTAGGTTGTCAATTTTTGTGTCAGAAGTTGAGGTTGAGGGTAGTAGGTAATCTTTATAAGTTACCCTCTTCTCTGATCTCAACCTATTTCTTTTCTCAATTATGTTTGATTCTACACTCACAGCTCCTTTCTGCATGTCTTCTAAGGTTGAATAATCCCTCTCCCTTAACTGATACATCATGTTAGCATCAAGGCCTTCGGGATACCTTACTAAGGCCATGCCTTGACGAGGCTTCATGTGAGGTGGAAGAGCATTGTAAACACTATTGAACCTAGTGGAGTAGTCATGAACACTCTCTCCTTGATTTCTCTTGAGGCTGCTATATTCCGCTAGTATTTGGAGAGGGTTCCTTTTGAGTTCCCATTTGTTGATGAATGTTTGATGCAAGGCAGGAAGATCATTTATGTTGTTAGGAGGTAATTTTTTAAACCATTTCTTTACATCTCCTCCTAAAATTTGGGCGAAGATTCTCATCTTCACTGTTTCTTCTTCTATCTCCATGTAATTGAAAGCATCTTCCATCCTATCTACATGTTGTTGAGCTTTTGTAGACTCTTTTCCAGTGAAATGAGGGATTTTGGATTGGTAATCATTTGGTAGGGGAAGTAGAGGTTGTGGTAACACTAATGGGGCATACCATGTTTCCATGGCTGGGAATAAGGGTGGATTTACAAGAGGTGGATTTAAAAAAGTGAAAGTGGGTTGAAATGGAGTGTTTTGAACAGTGGTAGTATGAATTGGAGTGGAAGAAATACTTGGGCCAACAAACTGATTTTGAGAAGACTTGTTATGGAAAATACTAAAGTGATGAAGAAGCAGGGAATCAGGAGGAGTGGAAGGTGAGGCTTCTCTACTGAAGCTTTGTTGCAAATCTGCAATATCAAGGTCAGTTTGGTTTAAGTCATCTTGAGATCTAGTTCTAAAGACGTTCTTTGTATGATGTAAATCAAAGTGTGAAACCTCTAATACAACAAGGTTTTCAGGGACAGAATTTGTTCTTAAGAGGCTCCTATTAGTAGCTAATTTTCTAGAGTTAGAATTCTACCACAGAATTATCTCAGGATTGTCAACGATTAAAGGAGGATTTGGGCCTGGATGGGATCTAGTGTTGATCCTATGTGAAGCCAGACTGTTTTTCAAAAATGAGAGAGGTTGAGATTTTTAGGGACTGTTTTTGGAAGGTTCACCTCTCAGGATGTCTTATCTAGTATGGGACTAGGCTTCTAAACTTCTTCAAGTCTGTTTAACACATTCCTAAAGAGATTTTGGAACCCAGATGAGTAATAGGCCTACTGGGGCTAGTGGAGTCGCCAGGTGGAAATTTTTTAGCTTTTATGAAGGTAAAATATTGGATGGTCCCACCACCATGTTTATTATGAAGCCAAACTGAAATGTTTTGGGTTTTTCTAAGTTATTTCGGTCTTACAGGTTAAGAGAGAATCCTAAATTTTATTTAACACTTAGCTAAGGTGTCAAACAAACAGAGGTTACTCTTATGGCTTGGTAACTGAAATCTTCAAGGTTTGATAAGGTTCTAAGAGAATCCCAAGAGTTACTTAGTTTGTCACTGATTCAATTAAGTCCTATCATGATTACCATTTGTTAGGTAGTGCTTGAAGAAGGTTACTTATGTTATACTGGACAGTGAGTGTTTTAATTTTGAAGATTTTACTCAGCGTCCCACTGTGATCGCCATTATGTTGGTGTCCCGTGTTTTGATATTTTGGCAAATCAAAAGACAAGGCAACATCAAAACCAATCTTTAGAGTTCCAGGATCTAGTCCTCCTGTTCTCAGAGAGGGATCTCTCAAATTTTTGTTTGCAAAGGTTTATCTTGTGTGCATTGAGTATTGGTTTTAGACTAGTTATTAAGTGAAGGTGTTTGATTGTTTGTTTGGTTGAATTGATACAGCAGAACATGAAAGGTCTAGGAAAGCTATATAGAAAGAGGAAACATCTGGTTCATTGGGCAATGGAGTCAAGAATAGGTCATAACATACTCATCAATGGATATGGGATATTAGAGGGTGAATCTAACTTGGCCACAGGATCCTTTGGTTTTGGAATGAGATGGACATCAATGAATTGGAAAGAGAAAATATAATTCTCAAACAAAAGAAAATTTGAAAGCACAACTTGAACAATAAAGAGCTATTTGGTAGACAGGGCTAACCATAAATTCTACAAATCACACCTTTAAGCAAATAATGATTTCAAAACAGCTTTTAAAATTAAATCTAAGATTCAGGGAACACCTTATTTCCTCAAATATTTTATTTAAAATGACTTAGAAAACATAAAAGATTCACTGATAATTGTAGTCATAGAAGAGGGAACACCTAACACATCTATGATTACAACTATAATGACCTTTAAGACAACTATTTAAGCAAGAAGAAAGGGCAAGATCAGAACAAACCTCCTTGGCTCACTATAAAAAAAAATACTTCAAAGGGAGACTTCAATAATAGCCTTTAAGTGGCAACAGACAACGAGGGAGAACCATAAATCATGCTGAAATAAAATATTTGAACTATTAAGGAAATAAACAAGCATGAGGACCAAAGAGAGAGATTAAAGACTCTAAAATACCTCAGCAGAAGAAAACATGAAACAGTGAAGGATGAACAGGTATAAGGTGCTTCCAGGAGTCATTTCTTAGCCTAAAACTTTCAACCTACTGTAGTAATAAATTATGGAACAGAATGAAAGTAGGAGAAAACATTAAAAATTTCAGAATACTTCACCGACATCCAAGCTCATGGATCCAATGATAGATCCTTCTCAGGAACAAGCATGCAACAATATCATCTAGGCTTCCAAGACTTCAATTTGTTCTTCAACTTCAACAGACTATGTATTATTTCAGAGAGTTTCAGTATTACAACTAGTGATCAACCAACCAACGCTTTCTCATCTTCTCCAGTAATATTTATAGAAGAATGAGGAAGTGGAATGGGATAAAATATCTTCTAAGTTCAATTAATACAGTGTATTGTCTCTTGGCCTTTGAGGGGCTTAATAGAGAAGATTTTTGGTATTTCCCCTGTATTAATTGATTTATATTAACTATTAGGCTTTCTGGAAAGAATTTGTTGACTTTAAGGCTCCTCTTTATCCTTGCAATAACTTCTTCTAACATTTTACAATATGTTCCTTTGGTTGAATTAACTGTTCAGTTGTATTGATGCAAAATATCTCTTGGTCTGGTAATAACTTCGCCCTTCTTTTGATTTTTTTGAGGTTGTAGGTGGCTCTATGGTAGCTAGGGGATTCAATTAGCCCCTGATGTGGCAGCGTAGGCTTTTTGTCTGATAAAACACTCTGATTTCATTTTTAACTGTGTTTTAATTAGGAGGATTTGGCTTTCGATAATCAATCTCAGCCATTATCCTCATAAATTTGTCTTCAGTCTTCCGTGCTAGTGTGTTTCTGTCTTCGACACTGATATTCTTTGATATGTGATTGACTTGTTGTTTTCGTTGGTATGCAGGGCTGCACAGGGATCGAATGGAATCAATTCCTTATGAGCCATTGATGAAACGTGAATTTGAAACCTGCTAATGATTTTCTTTGATGAATTGAAAGCGGGAGGATCGTCAACCTCTGCCTATGAATTTTCTTCAGCACGGCGGAAAACCATTTAAACACTGCAAAATACAAAAAAAATTACAAAATCCTGCATGTATAGGTTTACTGCGTGAGAAGGCATGTAGAGAGAGCAAGGCCGTTGGATGGCATCATCCAACAATCGAGATTGATCGGAATTAGTCAAAAGGAAATTAGAGAAGGAATTAAATCAGAGCCATCGATCGCGCAGAGATCGACGGTTGGGAGCAGAGGCGAAAAGTAAAAGTAAAACGAGGAAATGGTTAAAGACCTTTGTTTTGGACAAAAATGGTCACAAAATCTAGTTTGGGGATCGGGACAAAAGTGGGCCGTCGGATGAAATCGGCCCACGCGATCAACGGTGAAGGACGAGCGCCAATAAACCTTAGAAAACGTGCCAGGACATTAGACTTTTAATAAAATTCAGATGAATAAAACCCCGGGTCCAGAAATACTGACTGGATGCAGAATCAAGGCGATGAACTTTGGGCCGTCGATCTGCATATCAGATCGATGGCAGAGATGCTTTTAACATTGCGTCGTACCCAAGTTATCTCACGGGCATATTCAGAGAGCGATCACCATCCAATGAGCGGCCTCAGATCGGACAGTGAACGTCACTATCGCGCCGGGTCCACGTCCGATCTTTAACACGCGATGAATGGTGGTTTAGTGAACAGTGCTCAGGCCACGCGTCAAACGGTCTATGGAATCGCTGCAAAAATGAAAAAAACCACCCCGCTCTTAAAAGCGGTGCAATGGATACCACGTGGTTTTGCAACAGTGAGTGGTTGGCGGGGACCACTGGGCGAGAGACTGCACGTCGTCGATCTGCAGATTAGATCGACGGTGGAGATTGACTGAAATTTTTGTGTCAGCAGAAAAATTTAGGATATAATAAAACTGATAAATTTATACAAACGAAGGTTTATACTTTGGGGGCGAAATATTAATTTGAAGCGGATAGGCACCCGTCTGTGGGGCCATGGGTTATATGGGAAACCATATGACCTGGGTTTATGGGGGAAGGGTTAAAGACTTAGCCCAAGGGGGCTTAAGTCTATAATATATTAAAAAATATGGTTTTCATATATTTTCAATGATTTTCAAAGGAGTTTTAGGGTTTCGATAAGGCTAAGAAAGGGTCTTAAACCGTATCAAAGGGTTTTGATATAGGGGAAAAGGGAAAAACATGAGAAATGAAAGATTTTATGGAGGATGAAGGGATTAAAATGGGGTTAGTTTTGGAAGGGGATGGAGGAGGAAAAATGGAGTTTGTAGCAGTATTTTGGCTTTGAAGTCAGTAGAGTTTCTGAGTGTGAAAAGAGCACGGCAGTAAAGATTTAGACAGAGGCATGAGGCCTTTTGAGAGTCTTCAAGAGCCAACACCTTTTAACAAAAACCTCTTCCTTGAAGACTTCAGAAAATGATTTAGCCACCTTTTGGTATAAATTTTTTTTATAGGTGGCTAACAGTGGCTCCACTTGGGGATGGTGCCTTCTTGAAGGCATCAAGAATTTCAGACCTACATTCTCTGGGAGGCTAATCAGTGCCTTATCCATTGGGCTGCCTTCCTTTTTTTGGATGATCTTCTTATGCTCTTAAACATATTAGCATTCATGGATCAACAATGGAGCTTTATCAATACAATCTTTCTACCTACCCAATCCTACTGATCTAACATTTTTTCTTCATTAGAGTGCACTTTGATTGGCAAACTCTTTCACAAAATTTTATTCTTTTGAAAATAGGAAATCTAATCTATTTCTACTCCTTATTTCTCCATGGACTCAGATTAAACAATTGAGCCCATATGATTCTCTACCTAATCTACTGTCTGTTGGGATTAAACTGTCCAACAGACTTTCATTCTCTAAATTCTACAACAGAAATTTAAAAGAATTCAAGTCAAGATTGAATAATCTAACTTGATGTTGGTCTATGACATAAAAACAAGCTCCACATAGAAATTATTTTTCACAAAATTTAAAACAAAATGGGAGGCTTAAGATCTGAAATTTCAAAGTATGTCCTTCCCCTTTTTTACAGCTTTTTTTTGATCTTTGTTTGAGCTGTCTTTGCTTGTCCTCTGGTTCAGATTTTAATCTAATGGGAACCAGCTTTACATCTTCTGTGACTCAGGATTTAAAACATATTTGAGTCATTCTATTTTCTTGGACATTTTAGGTTTGGATTTTGAGCATATTTGAACCTTTAATTTATATCCTAATCTATCTACTGATAAGCCAAGATTAAAAAGTTTGGCAAATTGAATTCACTATCCTATCATCATAAAATTTAAAACTAATTAGTCAAGATTAGGCTATTTGACTAACTAGAAGCATGTTCTTCAGGAGTGGCATTTGAGCTTGCACACTTTTAGATTTGTTTCTCTTTTTTGGTATGGGGCCATACCTTTCTTGTTTTCATAGTCTGCCCTCTTTTCTTTCTTTTCTTTGTTTTTTTACTTTTATTGTTATTGTTAGGTCTCTGTAACAAGCAAGATTGGCAAAGTCTGATCACAGAGTTAACATCATTTCAACCAACTTTGGGATTCTAGGATCTAGCCCTCCTGAATCCGGAGAGGGATCTCTCCAATATGTTCAAAGAAGGATATTTTCTTTGAATTTTGGGGTAATGATATTAGGCTAGTTATGCAGGCCAAGGGTTTTGTTTGGTTTTCTCGAATGGTTGAACATAGTTGTTGTCTGAGGCGGAAATATCTATATGCAAATAGGTTCAAAGGTGAGAAGTTGCAAGCAAAAAGAGTAAGCTTTAATTATAAAGAAAGATGATGGCAAGTTTTCAATCCATTGGGCTATGGAGTCATAAGAGAATTTAATTGAAACATTCAGGTTCAAGAGTAATCTATGGGGCAAGTCATCTATGCCTAAGGATCTCTTTAAAGTTTGATTTATGGAATGGGGTGATACAATAAGAAAGGGAAATGACAGATGCAGAACAAAGAGCAGCCCAGGATCTGGTAAGTACTTTGAAACTAGCCAGCCTTTGACCAGGCACTTAAGAAAAACATAGAAGAAAACTAGGATCTGGAAGTACTTTGAAACTATCCAGCCTTTGATACACTTCTAATAGAACACAAATTAAAAACGAAGGGAAACTTGAAGGCAACCTTTGGAGCAGAAACTAGTGGGCTGGGACTCACCCTGATCCTCTCCTAGTTCTTCTTTACTTAGTTACTTCCAAGACAATCACAAAGATAACACAGAATGGCCTAAGATCTGATAAGTGCTTTGAAACTAGTCAGCTTTTAACACATCCTAAGGGAAACAATCAAATAGTTGAGAAAACAAGAAAGGGACTCAGGGCTAACCTTTGATTTCCTCAATTCATTCCTTACACAACATATATGAAAGTAACATTTAAAAATAACATTCAGCAGTGACAAAGGATGAGGGAACGCCAGCATCCATGTACTTTAGATTGAATTAAATCATTCTCAAATAACACAGCAGAAAGAAAACATTTAAATAAAGATTTCTCAGCCAGAGAAGGTTACTGATATACAGTAGGCCCTAACATTGTTTAAACTGTTCTTTACAGTGGAAAATGAAACAAATTGAAAACAGAAACAAAACACAAGTTACAGTGAGAATAACATCACCATCAGCATAGACCAGGATCCCATAAATCAGCTTGTATTGATTGCTTCAAACCGGTTACAATATTCAAATCCAATGTTTTAATCCATCTCTCTTCACAACCTAACCTATATGTTACAAGCAGAGCTCCAAGAGCCCATGAAACCACTATTTACAGTCAAGAGTTTTCCACTCAGAAACAGCTACAACACTTCAACAATTACATTGACAACCAACTAATCCAACCCCTCACTCATCTTCTTCTGGAGTATTTATAGAAGGATGAGGAGGTGAGATCTGATAAAAAGATCTCAAAATACAATTAATGCAGAATTAATGTCTTCCTGGCCTGGGAGGCTCGATGAAGAATTTATACAGGTGTTCCACTGCATTAATGCACTTATACTTATGAAGTAAGCTCGGAAGGAGCTTTTGTTGACATTTGAGGCTCTGCGTACTATTAGGGTTACTCTGCAAACATTCTGTCATTAAATCTGGTGCAGAAATAACTTCTTTGGTTGTTCCGAGGCATAATATCTGATCTTGTTCAATAAATTTATCCTCTGATTGAGCATTCTGAGGCAATAGGTGGCACTGCGGTGGTTGAGGAATCAATTTGCCTCAAAGTATGGCGATGGAGGCAACGTATCTGATGAACACTTTTAGGTTTTCCTTTAATCTGTGTTCCGAGTCGGGGATTAGGCTTTTGATAACCGTCTTAGCCGTAATCCCCGCCAATATATCCATTAATCTGCTGCTTTGGCTCACTGTTGTCTTCAAAAACCTGATACTCCTTCTCTGCGTTGATTTTGATGGTATTCTTCAAGCTTTACAGGAATGTGCGGCAACCAAGGCTCATGAAACCTCGTCGATAGCATTGTTCTTCACCCTGCGGTCGATCTTCTTGGATAAATCGAAAGAACGAGAGTCATCACCCTCATCTTTCAAAATTTCTTTAAAACACGACGAAAGAACCTTAAAACCTGCAAAATACAATCAAAATGAGAAAATCCTGTGTTATATGGGCGATCTGCATTGGAGGGCGTGCGGGAAAAATGGAGCAATCGGAGCCGTTGATCGAATTGCGATCAACGGTCGGGAGTGTTCTGAAAAGTCAGCGGAGAAAAAGGGGGGCTGTACAATGGAATCGGGAGAATGAATGTAAGCCGTCGATCTATAGAGATCGACGGCGGAGATCGAATCTTGGTCGCGCGGTAAATGAGTTAACGGGCACGCATGTCCATTAACGGTCGAGCAGGTTGGATGGAGGATAGCCGTTGGATGCGAGGATCTTGATCGGATGGTGGCTACCAATTCCACTGAACGGCTTTGGTACGAAGCTTAGCGCGCGGGCGGTGTAATTGCACGGCAGTTTTAGAGCAAGGCGGAGGACACGTGTCGGCCAGCGTGTGGAATCGCCGGCCGACGAGGGAAAACCAGTTTTGCCCAGGGAGCGGTGCGGGATAAAACCATGGTTTTTGGGAAACGGGCGCGGGGAAGGGGGGTCCACCAGGTGGGGCTGGCTCCGCTCCGTCGGATCTGGGGAGTAGATCGACGACTGGGAGGACTCGGGGCAATAAAACATGTGGTTTAACATTTCACGCCAAAACCTTATAAAAGATGGGTTTTTTGAATGTTTCAAAGGAAAAGGGCGGAGTGGGACCACGTTTTGATTTAGCGCCTCAGGGCTTGAGCGGTCAGTCGTGGCGCTCGGGCATGTGGAGGGAGAAACGGCAAGGGGCTTAGCCTGAGGGGCTTAAGCTTAACGCATAAAAACATACGTTTTCTATGGTTTTTCAAAGAATTTCAAAAGGAAATATAACTCCGATAAGGTTTAAACATGGTTTTTTTTTAACCTTGGGGAAAGAAATTAATGGAGGGATAAGGGGTAACACATGGTTTGGTGGGGTTTTCGTGAATAAAAGGAAATGGAAGAATGGAGGTAAAAGAAAAAGGGATGCAGCAGTACTTGACTTAGGATTTTCATGGAATATCAGAGGCTGAGAGAAGGAAAAGTATGAAGAACCAACCAGCAGTTTATGATCTTACCAACAGACTTCAAGCACCAACAATTTTAGGCCTGAATTTGTTTCTTGAAGGCTGCAAAGAATATTTAGCCACCAGATGATATAATGTAAAAATATAGGTGGCTAACAGTGGCTCCACTTGGGGATGGTACTTTTTTGAAGGCATCAAGAATTCAGACTTGATTTCTCTGGGATGCTGACTGGTGCCTGACCCATTGCTTTCTCTTGCTTTTCCTTTGACAAAATAAGATCAGTTATGAAAGAAAGATGAATTTTATCAATACAACTTCTACCTACCCCAATCCTACTGATCTAACATTTTTTCTTCATCAGAGTGCACTTGGATTGGCAAACTCTATTCTCAACATTTTATTCTTTTGAAAGCAGGAAATCTAATCTATTTCTACTCCTTATTTCTCCCTGAACTCAGATTAAACAGTTGAGCTCAGATATTTCTCTACCTAGTCTACCGTCTGTTGGGATTAAACAGTCCAACAAACTTTCATTCTCTAAATTCTACAACAGAAATTTAAAAATAGCCAAGTCAAGATTGAGCTATTTGACTTGCTATGATCTATGGCATAAAAACAAGTTGCACATAGATTATTATTTGCAGAAAATTTTAAATCAAAACAGAAGGCTTAAGATCTGAAAGTTTCTTATTATGGCCTTCTCTCTTATTTTTACAGCTCTGTTCTTCCCTTTTCCTGTGAGCTATCTTTACCTTTCTTCTGGTTCAAATTTTGAGCAGATTAGAACCAGGTCTTCTCTTTTATGACTCAGAAAGTAAAACAGTTTTGAATCATTTTTCTCTTGGAAATTTTGGTTCAGATTTTGAGTTGGTTTGAACCTTAATTTCTACCCTAATCTATCTACTGATAAGCCAAGATTAAACAGTTTGGAAAATCAATTTCGCTACCCTATCAACAGAAAATTGAAAGCTAATTAGTCAAGATTAAACAGTTTGACCAATTAGAAGTGTGTTTCAAGGAGTGGCATTTAAGCTTGTACACTTTCAGATTTATTTTTCTTTTTGGCATGGGGCTTTGCCTTTCTTGTTTTCATTTCTGCCCTCTTTTCTTTCTTTCTTTGTTTTTGTATTTTTTGATTTTTCATAACTTTAAATGCAATGGTGGATGAAATATTTACAGCGGAAAAAAGGTAAAAAGGCTTCAAACATGAAATAATTTAAGACAGGTAATGCTTAAGCATCCTACCATTGACAGGACCCCCAAACAATTCTGTTCCATTCAGTTCTTGTAAGAAGAATGCATTGTTCCCAGCAACTGAATGAATGGAGTAAGGGCCAAGCCACAGATTGTCAAATTTACCATGCTTTCCCTTGTCCTCCCTCTTTGAGTCCCACTTTAAAACTTTGTCCCCAATCTTGAAATTGCTGGCCTTTGTCCTTCTATCAAATATCTTCTTGATATTGTTTTGCTTTTGCAATGCTTTTTTGTACACTTCCTCCCTGGTTTGTTGAAGATGAATGGTCTGATTTATTCTTCTGGTTATGTCATTTTCTTCAGTCTGGAGCTCTTGAATTAACTTCATAACTGGTACACCAAGGCTATTAGGAAAAATTGCATCTGTACCATACACAAGCTGGAAGGGTGACATACCAATGGATTTCTTCAATGTTAATCTGTCAGCCCAAAGCGCATGGATTAGCTTTGTGTGCCAAGACTTTTTGTTGTCCTCCAACAGTTTCTTTATTATGTTCACTAAGCTTTTGTTGGAAGACTCTGCAAGTCCGTTACCCTGAGGATAATAGGCTGAGGAGTGTCCCAATGTTATCTGGTACTTGTGGCAGAATTCCACCATTTTCTTTGACCCAAATGCTGCTGCATTATCTGTGATGATCTTGGTAGGACAGCCAAATATGGAAAGGATATTGGTTTCTATGAATTTAATGATAATCGAATCATTGGCCTGTCTACAAGGAATGGCTTCTATCCACTTAGTGAAATAGTCTGTGGCGGCAAGAATCCACCTGTGTTGGGCAGAGGATGGTGGATGGATTTCTCCTATGAAGTCAAGTCCCCACTATTGAAAAGGGGCTTCAACAGTAATTGGATACAGAGGAAGGGGTAATAACTTTCTCTTTCCCTCAAACAATTAGCATTTATGGCAAGTAGTTGTCATTTTGTGTACATCAGGAAAAAGAGTAGGCCAATAGAAACCAGCCCTCAAAATTTTGTTGGCTGTTGACTTCCAGTACAAATGGCCTCCACACTCTCCTTCATGGAATTCCTGCTTAATTCTTTCTGCATCAAACTCAGGCAAACATTTAAGCAATATACCACTCGCATTTTTCCAATAAAGACATTTATCAATAATGCAATAGTTTATAGCTTTTAACTTTAGGAATCTTGCCTTTGTTTTGGATAAACCAGGAGGTGTATTTAGATTAAGAAAAACATAAACAATATCAGTATACCAAGGAGAATTCGCAAAATGATCTTAAAAAATGGGAGTTGAGAATTCTTCTTGGTTATCCAAAGCATGAATCATATTAATATCAAGAAGTTCACAATTTGATTCAGCCATTAATTTAGCTACACCCTGGCCTTTGATGAGCTTAGTGGGTTTTATCTCTAAATCATATTCAAGAATAACAGCAATCCACTTACCTCTCTTACCATCTGGATCCTGTGTTAGAATGTCTTTTACAACCGAATTTGGGACAAAGGAAATGATGTGTGAGTGAAGGATGTATACTCTGAAGTCTTTCAAAGCCTTTACCAAAGCAAAAGTCTGTTTCTCCATAATGTTGTATTTCAAAGGGGCATCCCTCAATGCCTTACTAAAGAATGCAATAGGCTGCTCTTGTCCTTGCGGATTTTTCTGTAAAAGGACAGCAGCTATGGTATGTTCTGATGCAAATGAGAAGATATAAAAATCTTTTGAAAAATCAGGGCTTATGAGAACCGGTGTTTTGGTTAACGCTTGTTTCACCAGCTCAAAGGATGTCTTTGCTTCTGAGGTCCATTTCACACCTTGCTCCTTTTTCAACATGTTAGTGATATTCCTAAGGAGCTCAGCCAAGTTGGGGATGAACCTTCTCAAAAATTTTATCTTTCCAATGAAAGACTGCAACTCTTAGATGTTTCGAGGATGAGAGATTTGCAATATGGCCTCAATCCTCATGGGATCAATCTTTATGCCCTCTTCTGAAATGATGTGTCCAAGAAGTTTACCTTCTTGGAGACCAAATAAAGTCTTCTTAGGGTTTAACGATATCCCAAACCTTCTGCACTTCTCGAAAACTTTTCTCAAATGTTCTAAGTGTTCTTCATCTGTTTTTGAAAACACAGTTACATCATCGAGATAGATAATGATGAAGAAGCCCAATTCTTCCGAGAATGCTATGTCCATGGTTCTCTGAAAGGTTGCTCCAAGATTCATTAGACCAAAAGGAATTTTTACATACATGAAAGTGCCCCATGGTGTAGTAAAAGTTGTCTTTAATTGATCATCAGGGTGGACTAGGACTTGATTATACCCTGAATAGCCATCCAGCAAAGAAATTCTTTTAGACCCCACCACCCTTTGCAAAATATGATCCATCTTGGGTAAAGGGTAGTTTTCTTTTAATGAAGCTTTGTTTAAATTTCTAAAGTCTATACAAAGCCTGATTTCTCCAGTCTTCTTCCTAACCAACACCATATTAGATACCCACTCAGAAAATCTAATAGGGACAATAATACCAGCATCGTGCATCTTCATGATTTCCTTCTTAACCAATGGCAACTGGACAGGGTTGATTCTGCGCAGTTTCTGTTTGAATGGTTTTTGGTTTTCTTTAAGAGGGATTTTGTGCTGTATTATTTCAGTGTCATAGGATTTAAGATCTTCGTAACTCCAAGAAAAAACATCAGAAAATTCTTTGAACAGCTCTATATATTTGAGTTTAATGTGAGCTGGAAAAGTTTTGGACAGCTTGATCAATTTCGGTTTCTCCTCACTGCCTATATTACATTCCTCCACTTCAGTTTCTACAGGTTCCAGTTTAGGTTTGTTGGCCACATCATCAAAATCAAACAGTTCTTCTAGAGGGACCAAACCCTTGGGTAAACTATCATCCTTAGAATGCAGGGTTTCCAATTCCTCTATTTCAGATTTTGCACTTGATTATGTTTGGTTTCTGGATTTGATAGTCTGAAGGTTTATATCTATCAGCTGCGGAGATGGTTCTTCTTCACCAAGAAAATTTTCTTCACTGCAGTCTGTGTCATAATCTAAATCTGAACTATGGAGTTCAAACTCATTTCTGAACTGCATGAAGTCTTCTATTTGTTTATCTCCACCAAACACCTGCCAATATTTCTTGTTATCAGGGATAGCTGGTCTGAATTTTATCTGAGAGGTGTCATCATACAGCATTGGGTAGGTTCTAGCAGCAAAGGCTAAATTGTGGGCTGCAATGTTTCTTTTTCTTGGACAAAAGTCAGTGTGGACTCCTCAAATGTTTTCAAAAGATCCATGACATCATTCCTATAGGCCCTAAGTCTGGGGTGATTAGCATTATACTCCCCATTAACTTGCCTAATGATTAATTTAGAATCCCCATATACATTGATTCTCTTGGCACCTAACTTTTTCAAGAGATGCAAGCCTAAGAGAAGGGATTCATATTCTGCTATGTTGTTGGAACACTGAAAATTTAATTTGCATGAGATACATTCTGTATGATTATTTTCAGTGTTGGTAATCCAAACACCTGCACCTGCATTTGTTTTGGTGCATGACCCATCAAAATGCATAGTCCATAGAGGAACTTTTTCAGTTTGATGGATGGGCTGTGTATAATTTGATTCTTCAAGTTTTTCATGGGGTTGAGGGTTGTCTTTCTGACTGTCAAGTTTTAATTTCAAAGGATTAATAACTTGCAGTTCAAGATCTGTGTTTAGTTTGCTAGGATCTTCAGACATAATAGACTGTTCCGGCATTTCAGCGTTGTGTTCCTCTCCCTCTGTTTCAGCCATTGATTCTGTTGAAATGATGTGTCCTGTAAGTATTTCATCATTGAACATGATAAAAGAATCAAGGCTCGTGTTTATAGCATAGAGAGGGGAGTTTTGAGGCCGATCTTGACTTGTCACTGTGTACTGCATGTGGGATTCCCTGTAAAGTCTTCTAGTCTGATTAAAAACAGGGATGGTCGCATAGGTCATGTCCATTTGCATGGTCCCCTGTAACTTAGCACCCCAAGATCTTGATAAAATCATTCCATACTTTGGGGGTACATCAGCCACAACAACATCCATGACTAAAGATTTGGCTGGGATCTGGGCTAAGTTAACACAAAGATCTTTTATCAATCCTAGACATTTAACTCTGCTTGAGTCAAAGGAGTACAAATCTTTGTAAGGTCTGGTAATTTCAAGACCCAGGATTTCCATTACAGCTTTTGGCATTAAATTATGGGAAGCGCCTGAGTCATGCATAGCATTGTGAAGAATTTTGTCATGAATGTTTAAGCTTACATAAAAGGGAGGGACAGAACCCTCTTGGAACTTTCCTTCAATCTCTGGACCAAAAATAAGCTCTGGTTGGTCATCATTAAGATTGAGTGTGTCTTCATTATTTTCTAAGTTCAAAGCTTTCAAAATTTTGGACCTATATACATGTTGGGCAGCTAACTCAGTCAAAGGAACAGAAATTTTGATCTTTAAGATTCCCTGTTCCAGGCTGAAAGGGTTTAGATTCTTCAAAGCATTAATTTCAGCCTTGTTTGCTGCCACTTTATCAGCAATAACATCTTGCTGATTTGTTTTATCTACAGTTGAAACAGTTGTCTTTCCAGGGGTACTAACCGAGGTGCTAGTACTACTAATGTTTGCACTCTGTTTTTCAATATTTTGAGTGTCTTTCTCCTTACTACCACCAGAATTTACAGCCACTATTGTGTCCTTTTGTTCGATTGTTTTAGACTTAGTTGCAGTGCTGTTTTGAGAAGGCTTGTCAGAGGTTTTATTGTTGGGGGTTTGTTGATTAGACCTACTTCTGAGTTCGTATTCCCTTGAAGGCTCTATGACAACATTTTCCATGTTTTGATAGTAATTCTCATTATCATCTCTTCTGTCATCGTACGATGTATAAAGACCTTGTTTTTTATCATAATGAACCTCAAAGTCATCATCATCTACCCCAAATAAGTTCATATCATCTTCCTCTGTTATATGATCTATTTGTTCAACCTCACTTAAAAAAATTTTATGAAAGGGAGGAATGATCTGTTGATCATCTTCCCTAAGCTTGTACACTTTCCCCAGGGTTCCTATGGAGATTTTTATATTCGGCAAGGACTTGGAAAGGATTTTTCCTTACTTCCCATTTGTTTAAGAATGTTTGATGGAAGGCTTGGAGGTCATTAATACTATGGGGGGTTAAACCTTTAAACCATTTTCTCACTTCTCCCCCCAAACTTTGAGCAAACAGTCTGATTTTGACAGATTCATTATCAATTTCATTTCTGTCAAAGTAGTCATTCATCTTGTCCACATGTTGAGATGCTGTTGTAGTATTGCTAGCATCATATAATGGAATTTTAGACTGATAGTCCTGTGGAAGATTGACTAATGGTACAGGAAGGACTAAGGGAGCATACCATGCTGCCATGATATGTGGTGGGGGCGGATTTACAAGAGGAGGTGTGGGTTGAAATGGAGTGGTTTGAACAGTGGATGAAGGATGAACAGAAGTGGATGGAACAACAGTAGATCCCTGAGCTGATCTTGGATGAGGGACACCTAGATTATGTAAGAAATGTAAATCGGGAGGTGTTGATTCTCTATTCCCAAGGGTTTCACTTGTTTCGGGAGATGAAAGTGAAGGTTCAGAATCTAGCTGATCTAAATCACCAAATGACCTAGTCCTGAATGGGTTTAAAAAGTCAGTTTGTGATTTATGAAGAGATGAAAGATTTTCAGGGACTGAATTAGCTCTTAGGGATGATCTGAAAACAGTTGAAAATTGTATCTTAGGAGACTTCCTAAGGATTCTTTCCGGGTTGTCAACTATCTCAGGTGGATCGGGGTCAGGATGAGCTCTAGTGTGAATCTTTTTAGGAGCCACAATGTTTATATGTTTTAGACTCAACTAAACAGGAAAAGTTCAACCAGATATGACAATCTTTAGGAGGTTAACTAATTTGTTTTCACAATTTTTAAATCCTACAGTCCTCTAACTGAGTTTGAATGATTTTATAATGATAAGGGTTCTTCCCAGTGGAGTCTTAAGGTCTGTTCAGGATTGTGGAGTCGCCAGGTGGAAAGTTCAGAGTGTTTTCAAAGGAGTACACTGTCCACCACAGTGTTTGTGAAACATTCCTTTTCAAGGATATCTCAAAACACAATAAACTCTAACCAGAGATTGACTGGAAGGGCATTCACCAGATATGTCACCTCCAAAAGAGGATGAGATCCGGAGGCTACCTGGCCCTTTCCAGACTCTGTCTAAGAGTATAGGGTAAAACACATCAAAGACGTATACCAGATATCAAAACTAGTGTTTTACTACCAATCTGAAATGTTTTTGGTATTTTCTGAATTGCTTTTATTTGTGGTTCAGAAGAATATCCTAACTCTGCCTCAAAACTTAGCTACGGTTATGAAACAAAGACAGTCTATCCTTATGGCTAAGCTAGCGGATTTTCCAAGGTTAGATAAAAACTTAAAAGAATCCTAGGATTGACCTAGTTTGTCACTGATTCAATTGAGCTTCATCATGATTACCATTTCTTGGTAGTGCTTGAAAAGGCTGCTTTTGACTCTCAAAGTGTTCTTTGAATAAAGGGTTTTCTGAGGCCTCTAAAAGGTATTAAAAAACACTCAGTTCCCCAGCGGAGTCGCCAGAAATGTTAGGTCTCTGTAACAAGCAAGATTGGCAAAGTCCGATCACAGAGTTAACATCATTTCAACCAACTTTGGGATTCTAGGATCTAGCCCTCCTGAATCCGGAGAGGGATCTCTCCAATATGTACAAAGATGGATATTGTCTTTGAAGTTTAGGGTGATGATATTAGGCTAGTTGTGAAGGCCAAGGGTTTTGTTTGGTTTTCTCAGAAGGTTGAACATAGTTGTTGTCTGAGACGGAAAGATCTATATGCAAATAGGTTCAAAGGTGAAAAGTTGCAAGTGAACAGAATAAGCTTTGATTCTAAAGAAAGATGATGACAAGCTTTCAATCCATTGGGCTATGGAGTCATAAGAGAATTTAATTGAAGCATCCAGGTTCAAGAGTAATCTATGGGGCAAGTCATCTAGGCCTAAGGATCTCTTTGAAGTTTGATTTATGGAATGGGGTGATACAATAAGAAAGGGAATTAACAGATGCAGAACAAAGAGCAGCCCAGGATCTGGTAAGTACTTTGAAACTAGCCAGCCTTTGACCAGGCACTTAAGGAAAACATAGAAGCAAACTAGGATCTGGTAAGTACTTTGAAACTATCCAGCCTTTGATACACTTATAATAGAACACAGATTAAAAACAAAGGGAAACTTGAAGGCAACCTTTGGAGCAGAAAATAGTGGGCTGGGACTCACCCTGATCCTCTCCTAGTTCTTCTTTACTTAGTTACTTCCAAGACAATCACAAAGATAACACAGAATGGCCTAAGATCTGATAAGTGCTTTGAAACTAGTCAGCTTTTGACACATCCTAAGGGAAACAGTCAAATAGTTGAGCAAACAAGAAAGGGACTCGGGGCTAACCTTTGATTTCCTCAATTCATTCTTTACACAACATATATGAAAGTAACATTTAAAAATAGCATTCAGCAGTGACGAAAAGATGAGGGAACGCCAGCATCTCTGTACTTAGACTGAATTAAATCATTCTCAAATAACACAGCAGAAAGAAAACATTTAAATAAAGATTTCTCAGCCAGAGAAGGTTACTGATATACAGTAGGTCCTGACACTGTTTAAACTGTTCTTTATAAAGGAAAATGAAACAAATTGAAAATAGAAACAAAACACAAGTTACAGTGAGAATAACATCACCATCAACATAGACCAGGATCCCATAAATCAGCTTGTATTGATTGCTTCAAACCGGTTACAATATTCAAATCCAATGTTTTAATCCATCTCTCTTTACAACCTAATCTATCTGTTACAAGAAGAGCTCCAAGAGCCCATGAAACCACTATTTACAGTCAAGAGTTTCTACTCAGAAACAACTACAACACTTCAGCAATTACATTGACAACCAACTAATCCAACCCCTCACTCATCTTCTTCTAGAGTATTTATAGAAGGATGAGGAGGTGAGATCAAGTGAAAAGATCTCAAATACAATTAATGCAGAATTAATGTCTTCCTGGCCCTGGGAGGCTCGATGAAGAAATTATACAGGTGTTCCATAGCATTAATGTGTTTATACTTAAGAAGTAAGCTCGGAGGGAGATTTTGTTGACCTTTGAGGCTCTGCGTACTATTAGGGTTACTCTGCAAACATTCTGTCATTAAATCTGGTGCAGAAATAACTTCTTTGGTTGTTCCGAGGCATAATATCTGATCTTGTTCAATAAATTCATCCTCTGATTGAGCATTCTGAGGCAATAGGTGGCACTGTGGTGGTTGAGGAATCAATTCGCCTCAAAGTATGGCGGTGGAGGCGATCTGTCTGATGAACACTTTTAGGTTTTGCTTTAATCCGTGTTCTGAGCCGAGGATTAGGCTTTTGATAACCGTCTTAGCCGCAATCCCCGCAAAATATCCACTAATCTGCTATATAGTTCTTGTTGTCTTCAAAAACACGATACTCCTTCTTTTGCATTGATTTTAAGTGTCTTCTGACTTTTGAGAATGTCATCGCTTAAGGCTCATGAAACCTCGTCGATAACGTGGCTCTTCTACACTGGGTGATCTGGATAAATCGAAAGAGCAGAGTGTTCATATCATCTTTCAAAATTTCTTTCGCTCCGGCCGAAAGAACGTTAAAACCTGCAAAATACAATAAAAATGAGAAAATCCTGCGTTATATGGGCGATCTGCATTGGAGGGCGTGCGGGAAAAATGGAGCAATCGGAGTCGTTGATCGAATTGCGATCAACGGTCGGGAGCGTTCTGAAAAGTCAGCGGAGAAAAAGGGGGGTTGTATAATGGAATCGGGAGAACGAATGTAAGCCGTCGATCTACAGAGATCGACGGCGGAGATCGAATCTTGGCCACGCGGTAAATGAGTTAACGAGCGCGCATGTCTGTTAACGGTCGAGCAGGTTTGATGGAGGACAGTCGTTGGATGCGAGGATCTTGATCGGATGGTGGCTACCAATTCTGCTGAACGGCTTTGGTACGAAGCTTAGCGCGCGGGCAGTGTAATTGCACGGCGGTTTTAGAGCAAGGCGGAGGACACGTGTCGGCCAGCGTGTGGAATCGTCGGCCGACGAGGGAAAACCAGTTTTGCCCGGGGAGCGGTGCGGGATAAAACCATGGTTTTTGGGAAACGGGCGCGGGGAAGGGGGGTCCACCAGGTGGAGCTAGCTCCGCTCCGTCGGATCTGGGGAGCAGATCGACGGCTGGAAGGACTCGGGGCAATAAAACACGTGGTTTAACATTTCACACCAAAACCTTATAAAAGATGGGTTTTTTGAATGTTTCAAAGGAAAAGGGCGGAGTGGGACCACATTTTGATTTAGCGCCTCAGGGCTTGAGCAGTCGGTCGTGGCGCTCGGGCATGTGGAGGGAGAAACGGCAAGGGGCTTAGCCTGAGGGGCTTAAGCTTAACGCATAAAAACATACGTTTTCTATGGTTTTTCAAAGAATTTCAAAAGGAAATATAACTCCGATAAGGTTTAAACATGGTTTTTTTTTAACCTTGGGGAAAGAAATTAATGGAGGGATAAGGGGTAACACATGGTTTGGTGGGGTTTTCGTGAATAAAAGGAAATGGAAGAATGGAGGTAAAATAAAAAGGGATGCAGCAGTAATTGACTTAGGATTTTCATGGAATATCAGAGGCTGAGAGAAGGAAAAGTATGAAGAACCAACTAGCAGTTTATGATCTTACCAACAGACTTCAAGCACCAACAATTTTAGGCCTGAATTTTTTTCTTGAAGGCTGCAAAGAATATTTAGCCACCAGATGATATAATGTAAAAATATAGGTGGCTAACAGTTATAACTTTGAATGTAATGTTCAGACTATGATATTTACAATGATAAAATAGAATGATTTGAAATTTATGATTCTTGGCAGAAGTAATGCTTGAGCATCCTGCCATTGACAGGACCTCCATATAGATCTTCTCCATTCAATTCTTTCAGGAAAAATGCATTATGACCCCTCTCAGCATGAACAATGTAGGGACCTTTCCACAATTGCTCAAACTTGCCATGTTTTCCCTTCTCTTCTCTCCTTGCATCGCAGTTTAGAACAACATTTCCAACTTGGAAATTGTTTGCCTTAGTCCTCTTGTCAAATAACTTCTTCATATTTTCTTGGACCAACTATGTTCTTTCATAAACTTCTTCTCTGGTCTGCTGTAAATGGATTGTTTGGTTGATTCTTCTCTGCATATCATTCTCTTCAATCTACACTTCTTGAAGGAGTTTCATGACTGGAGCTCCCAATGAGGTGGGAAAAACTACATCCATGCCATAAACTAACTGATAGGGGGGCATATTTATTGATTTCTTTATAGTTAACCTATCAGCCCATAAGGCATGAACCAGCTTATTGTGCCATGATTTCTAATTTTGTTCCAACAGTTTTTTAATGATATTGATGAGGCTTTTTCTGGAAGATTCAGCTAATCCATTTCCTTGGGGATTGTAAGCAGTGGAATGGCCCAAGGTTATGTGGTATTTGTAATAGAACTCAACCATCTTCTTAGATTTAAAAGCAGTATCATTGTCTGTTATGATTTTTCAGGGACAACCAAATCTGGATAGGAAATTTGTTTCAAGAAAATTGATAATGACAGAGTCATTAGAATTCCTAGAGGGTATAGCTTCTATCCACTTGGTAAAGAAGTCAGTGGCTGTGAGGATCCACTTATGTGAGCTGAGGAGGATGGATGAATTTCCCCAATGAAGTCTAAACCCCATTGTTGAAAAGGTGCCTCAACTCTGATGGGATGCAAGGGTAAGGGAAGGAGTTTTCTTTTGCCATCAAAGATTTGACACTTATGGCAAGACATGACCATCTTCTGATTGTTTGGGAAAAGGGTAGGCCAATAGTAACCAGATCTAAGAATTTTGTTCGCTATAGCCTTCTAGTATAGGTGTCCTCCACATTCTTCGTCATGCAACTCATGCATGATTTTTCCTACATCATCTTCAAGTAAACATTTCAGAAAAATTCCAACAACATTTTTCCAATATAATACGCCATCTAAGATGAAAAAACTCAAAGCTTTTTGTTTCAAAAATCTAGCTTTAGTTTTAGACAGAGAAGGAGGGGCATTTAAATATGAAAGCACATAAATAATGTCAGCGTACCAAGGAGAATTCAGAAATGTTTCTTCAATAAAAGGAGCAGTAGCTTCTTCTATTTCTTCCTACACAAGTACCATATTTATGTCTAGTGCTTGGAAGTTAGACTGAGCCATAATTTTTGCTAATCCTTGCCCTTTAACTAGTTTGGTGGGCCTGATTTCTAAGTCATATTCAAGAATAGTTGCAATCCATTTTCCCCTTTTACCATCAGGGTCTTGACTTAGAATTTCCTTGACAACAGTATGTGGAACAAAATCAATTATGTGAGAGTGTAAAATATAGACCCTAGAGTCTTTTAATGCTCTCACTAATGCTAAGGCTTGCTTCTCCATGATTTTATATTTGAGAGGAGCATCTCTTAAGGCCCTACTAAAAAAGGATATTGGTTGTTCTTGACTTGAATCATTCTTTTCAAGTAAAACTGCAGCTATCGTATGTTCATATGCAAAAGAAAAGATATAAAAGTCTTTGGTGAAATCTGGACTATTCAGGACTGGTGTTTGAGTAAGAGCTTGTTTGACCAATTCGAATGATTTTTTAGCTGGTAAAGTCCATTTTACACCGACATATTTCTTAAGCATTTTTGTAATGTTTTTTAATAGCTCAACAAGATTAGGGATAAACCTCCTCAGAAAATTGATCTTTCCGATGAAAGATTGTAACTCTTTGAGGCTTCTTGGATGACTGATTTGTAATATGCCATCTATCCTTGTAGGGTCTATTTTAATTCCCTCTTCTGAAATTATATGGCCAAGAAGCTTACCCTCTTGGATACCAAAGAGTGTCTTCTTGGGATTCAATGACAAGCCAAATTTCCTACACTTCTCAAAAACCTTTCTCAGATGAATCAAATGTTCCTCATCAATTTTTGAAAAACCGGTTATGTCATCAAGGTAAATGATTATGAGATAGAAAATATCTTCAGAGAAGGCTATGTCCATGTCCCTTTGGAAGGTGGCCCCTGCTTTCATTAATCTAAAAGTCATTTTCACATACATAAAGGTGCCCCAAGGTGTAGTAAAAGAAGTTTTGATTTGATCGCTTGGGAGCACTAACACCTGGTTGTAATCCGAGAACCCATCTAAGAGGAATATCCTTTTTGACCCAACTACCCTTTGGAGTATATGGTCCATTTTGGGTAAGGGGTAGTTGTTTTTTAGAGAGGCTCTGTTTAAATTTCTAAAGTCAATACAAAGCCTAATTTCCCCTGTCTTCTTTCTAACAGAAACTAAGTTTGATACCCACTCTGAATATCTAATTGCTACAATGATCCAAGAAGAATGCATATTTTCAATTTCTGCCTTAAATAAAGGTAATAAAACAGGGTTTATTCTCCTTAGTTTTTGTTTCAAAAGGCTTTTGATTTTCCTTCAGAGGGATTTTATGCTGGAAGATGCTGGTATCATACGATTTTAGGTCCTTGTATCCCCAAGAAAAAACATCTTTAAACTCTTTGAACAACTCTATGTACTACATTTTTATGTGAGATGGGAGAGTGCTGGATAGTTTGATCATCTTGGGTTCTGCTAGGCTACCTAGGTTATGCTCTTCTACATTCGTTTCCATAGGCTCCATTCTCGGTTCTTTAGCTACATTGTTAAAATCAAAAAGATGTTCTAAAGGTGTGAGACCTCTTGGAATTTTATCATTTTTGCATTGTAAAACTTCCAGGTCTTCTTGGTCTGTGTGGTCAATTGTCTCTGCTTCAAACGGATTCTCATAATGATTTATATCAGCAGTGTATGTCATTTCAGCTTCTGGGATTTGTTCAATATACAAACAATTTTCTTTATGGTTGGTTTCTTATATTGGTATGCTGAAATCTTTTTCTGATTTCAAGAAATCATCTATGTGTTTGTCAGAATCAAACACTTGCCAGTGATCTTCATTATCAGCCACAATAGGCCTGTGTTTTACCTTCACACTAAGTTGTTCATTTATTTCAGGTATTTGGCTATTGTTGGCATTGAAAGTGAGTTCATTTGCTAGATGATTTAGTGCTCTTGGAATGAAAATAAGTTCATACTTTTCAAAGGTTTTCAACAGATCAAGGGCAGCGTTCCGATAGTCCCTAAGCCTTGGATTTCGAGCTGAGTATTCTCCTTTGATTTGTCTTATGATAAGTTCAGAATCTCCTAAGATTGATATCCTCTAGGCTTATAACTGTTTAAGCAATTGTAAGCCCAGGAGAAGTTCTTCGTACTCAGCAATATTGTTAGTGCATGGGAAATCCAATTTATATGAAAAAATCTGATTTGTATTTTGAATCCACACACCTCCTCCTGCACTTGTTTTATTACAAGATCCATCAAATTTTATTGTCCAAAGTATGTCATCCTTATTTTCATTCTCTCGTTGTTGTTGATTTTCAATGTTTTGCATTTGATGCGAGGGAACATTTGATTGTTCTGGTGAACTGATTGGGTCGATGTTTTCCTTATCTTGTTAAGTAATTTCATCTTCGTTACTTAAGATAAAGGAATCTAAACTTGATTGAATAGAATATATTGGAGAGTTGTTTGGTTTCTCTATGTTGCTCACCATGTAATTCATGTGAGATTCCCTGTATAGTCTTCTGTTTTGGTTAAAAACAGGGATGGTGGCATCAGACATGTCCATTTGAAGGCTTCCCTGAAGTTTGGCTCCCCAAGATCTTGATAAGAGCATGCCATACTTAGGGGGAATGTCGGCTACAACTATGTCCATGACTAAACTCTTAGTAGGGATTTGGGATAAGTTAACACACAAATCTTTGATTAAACCCAAACATTTGACTCTACTTGAGTCAAAGGAAAACAGGTCTTTGTATGGCTTAGTAATTTCTAAGCCTAAGCTTTCCATCACTACCTTGGGCATTAGATTGTGTGAAGCTCCTGAATCTAACATGGCATTGTGTAAAATTTTCTCATGTATGTTCAAGCTAACATAGAAGGGAGGGACAGCCCCTTCTTGGTATTTCCTTCAACTTCTAGACCAAACAACAACTCAGGTTTTTCATCTGTCAAGTTTAAGGTGTCAGTATCACTTACTAAGTTCAAAGCTTTCAAAACTTGGTTTTTGTACACCTCTTGGGTTACTAGTTCAGCTAGGGGAATGGTAATTTTTATCTTAGCAATCTCTCCCTCGAGACTGAAAGGAACAATTGACTTGTTCATATTTACATCTGTCCTTTCAATTGAATTCTTTTGAGCAATTTTGATTTGTTGAACCTTGTTTGGACTGGTAATTGGGAAAGTTTTATTAGGACCACGAGCTGAAGTGTTAGGGGTAATCTGTTCAACATTTGACTGGACACTTTTGTCTTTGTTTATGTCTGGTTTCTTGGTCAAAATGTTGGTTTTTTTCTGCTGTCTTTTTGGTTGAGTTTTTTGTTTTTCTTGAAAGTAGAATTAGTGTTTTTTTTCCTTTGAATTACTTATGTTCCCCTTGTTCCTAAGATCATACTGTTTGTGTACCTCCATGATTTCATTTTCAAACCCCAGTCTATATTCGTTAGAATCTTCATAGGTGTTTGTACTATGATCAAAGAAGAAACCTTGTTCCTCTTCAATGAGGAAAACATCATCCCCACTTTTTGATCCAATCAAGTTTACATGAGATTCTCCCAATCTTTCCAACTCCCTATCTTCCTCGTATTGATCTACATAGTTCTGTTGGAAGTGTTGGGTATGTGTTATATTCTTTCCACGACTAGCCCCACAGACTGTACGTTGCGTCGGGTGCAGCAGGGGGGTCACAGGGAGGACGGTAGCCCCCCCTGTTAGGGTCCGGAGCAGCGCCCCGGAGAAATTTTTTTGGGTATGCGGTCCCAATCATATGCGGACCCACCCATGTTTTGTGCATGAGTTTGCACATGATTTTGGGGTACGATGGTTTTCGGCCCCTGGTATTTTGTAGATCCGGTCAAGGGAACTACGGTTATGTTCTAATCCAGGGTTAATGGATTGGGGTTTATGTATGCTTCGGCATGTATATATATGTGTTGTAACACCAAAAGGAATATAATGAAAAATCAAGCTGGTCGTCCCGATTTGGGATCCAGGGGAAAATCTCTGTGTTTATCTGTTTTATGTTTTATGCTCTTGCTATTGTTTATTTTCTGTTATAAGAATCGTGTGTAGATATTTCTGTTCAGGGTTAAAACCTACATTTGGTATCAGAGCTGTTTCGGCTTCAAGGGGACGCCTTTTTTGTTGAGGGTTTTTTTCTCGGGCCTGTGGTAGACCCTGTGCAGTGGGAGATCTGCGGGATCGATTCTTGCGGTGAAAGAATATGGCGAGCGGCGGAAAGATAGAGATCGAGAAATTTAATGGTTAGAGTTTTGAGTTGTGGAAGCTCAAGATGGAGGATCTGCTGGTGGATAAAGATCAGTGGATCACGGTAGATCCAAGTACTAAACCAACGGCAATGTCAGATGAAGACTAGAAGAAATTGGATCGGAAGGCTAAGAGCACAATACAGTTGTGTGTCTTAGATTCAGTATTGTTGAATGTATCTGGGGAAGCTACGGCGAAGACCTTGTGGGAAAAACTTGGGACTTTGTACCAATCTAAGTCTCTGAACTTGGTGACAGAGCATCTAAACGCCTTCAATACTGTGGTAAGTCAACTGTCATCTGTTGATATTAAAATATCAGATGAAGATAAGTGCATCAGTTTGTTGTGTTCTCTACCAGACTCGTGGGACAGTCTGGTTATTGCAATAGGTAGCAACACAACTACCTTGAATTTTGATGACATTGTCTCAGCCTTGCTGTCGGAGGAAATGAGACGGAGAAATATGGAGTGTCAAAATGGAGATGCCTTATCTGTACGAGGAAGGTCCCAAAATAGAAACAAGAATAAGGTTTCAAGTGGGAGATCTAAATCTAGAGGGAGATCTAAATCTCCTAGAAAGTTTTTAAAGGTGTGCTGGAAATGCGGAAAGGAAGGACACTACAAAAAGGAATGCAGATCTAAAGCTCCTGAGAAAGGAAAGGGATCTGATGAAGCTCCTTCTGCAGAGGCAAAAACCACCTCGGATGAAGGTGGGGATGTGTATTTGGCTTCTTTTTCAAATACACATGTAGATCATGAGTCATGGTTGATTGACTCAGGTGCATCCTTTCACTTCACTCCCCATAGGGAGTGGTTCTGCGAGTATGAGAAATATGATGGTGGTGATGTCTTCCTAGGGGATGATAGGAGGGCCAGAATCATCTGACGTGGAAAGGTCAAGCTGAAGCTGCAAGGTGGAAGGATTAGAACACTTCCTGGTGTTCTGCATATTCCTGCATTGGCCAGAAATCTGATTTCTGTAAGCAAGATGGATGATGCAGGTGTAAAAACAGTGTTCGAGAAAGATGCCTGCAAGATGGTTCGGGGAGCACTGGTATTAATGCGGGGAGTTCGGACTGGAACTCTGTACAAGCTACAAGGTAGCACTGTTATTGATGGGTGTAACAGTTCTGTGGTTCCTGAAAATGGGACAGAAAGTCTAGCTGTCTCTGGAGAAAAGACCATGCTATGGCATCAAAGGCTTGGACATATTGGAGAGAAGGGCCTTCGGATACTACATAGAGATGGTATGGTAGACGGTATGTCTAATTGTTCTCTGGATTTCGATTTCTGTGAACATTGTGTATATGGGAAGCAGAATCGGGTGAGTTTTCTTTCTGGTGCTAAGAGGGCAAACAAGATATTAGAACTTGTGCACAGTGATGTGTTTGGGCCTGTGTCAGTTCCATCACTGGGAAAGTCTGTGTACTATGTTTCATTAATAGATGACTTCTCAAGGAATACATGGATATATTTCTTGAGGAAGAAATCTGAAGTCTTTGACAAATTTAAAGAATTTAAGGCTCTGGTGGAAAACCAGACAGAGAAGAAGATAAAGGCGTTGAGGACAGATAATGGTGGGGAGTTCTGCAAGAAGGAATTTGAAGAGTTCTCTAAGAAGTGTGGTATAGCACGGCAGAAGACTACTCCATACACACCTCAGCAAAATGGAGTTGCAGAAAGAATGAATAGAACACTGATGGAAAAGGCAAGAAGCATGCTCAGTGGTACTGGGTTAGGACAAGAATTCTGGGCAGAGGCAGTAGAGACTGCATGTTACTTAGTTAACAGATAACCTTCATCAGCGTTGGAGGATAAGACCCCACATGAGGTATGGACTGGTAAGAAACCCTCTCTTTCACATCTAAGGGTATTTGGATGTGATGCATATGTACATGTTCCAAAGGAGAAAAGGACCAAGTTGGATAATAAATCTGAAAGGTGCATCTTCATTTGGTATAAGGATGGTTTAAAGGGTTACAAGCTTTGGAACCCAGAAACAAGGAAGGTTATGTACAGCCGAGATGTGGTGTTTAGAGAAGTGAAAGATGTTGTTAAACATGAAGTCCTACCAAAGGAACCTGAGAAGATAGAGTTTGAGCTAAAGGAGGATGAATCAGACTCTACAATAGAAGAAGACTCAGAAGATGAAGAGCCACAAACTCCAGCTTTGAGAAGATCAGTTCGGGAAAGAAGGCAACCAGAAAGGTATAGTCCATCTGCTTTCTGTTCAGGTTTTGCCTTAACTATAACTCATGATGAACCCATAACTGTCAGGGAGGCAGTATATTCAGAGGATGGAAAACTCCGGAAGGAGGCCATGGTTGATGAAATGGCATCCTTGCACAAAAACGATGCATGGGATCTGGTGGAGTTGTCGGCTGGAAGGAAGCCCATTGGGAGAAAATGGGTGTTTAAGAAGAAGATGAATGTAGAAGGCAAGGTGGAGAAATACAAAGCTCGGTTGGTAGCAAAAGGTTATTCCAAAGTGCCAGGAATTGATTTTGGTGATATTTTTTCTCCTGTTGCCAAGGTTACTTCTATTAGATTACTCTTATCTGTTGCTACTGCATTTGATTTTGAGATAGAACAGATGGATGTGAAGACAACATTTCTTCACGGGGATCTAGAAGAGGAGATCTACATGAAGCAACCTGAAGGCTTTATGGTGAAGGGTAAGAAAGAACCGGTGTGCAGGTTGAAGAAGTCTCTGTATGGGTTAAAACAGTCACCAAGGATGTGGTATCAGAAATTTGATACCTATATACGGGGACTTGGCTTCACCAGAAGCAAGGAGGATCACTGTGTTTATTTTAAATTAATTGGTGACTGTGTTATTTATTTGGTCTTGTATGTGGATGACATGTTGTTGATTGGAAATGACAAAGAAATTATCCAAGATTTGAAGACCCAACTGTTCTCCAAATTCGACATGAAGGATCTGGGTGCTGCAAACTATATTTTGGGCATGGAAATTAAGAGAGATCTGGCAAAGAGGAAGCTCTGGTTAAACCAGAGGAAGTATGTCGAGACTATATTGCAGAGGTTCAATATGCAGGATAGTAAACCGGTGAATGTTCCTATTCCTGTAGGTGTAAAGATGTCTGCTGAATAGTGTCCCAAGACACAAGAAGAAGAGGAGTATATGTCCCGTGTTCCATATGCAAGTGCAGTGGGTAGCCTGATGTATGCAATGGTCTGTACTAGACCAGACATTGCACATGCAGTGGGAGTATTGAGCAGGTTTATGTCAAACCCATGGAAGGAGCATTGGACAACAGTGAAGCGGGTTTTCAGATATTTACGTGGCACTAGTGATTATGGCTTGTGCTACCAGGGAAGACCAGGATTGGAAAGAATGTTGGATATTCGTGGTTTTGTTGATGCAGACTGGGCTGGAGATCTGGACCAAAGAAGATCTACAAGTGGGTATGTGTTTAGCCTATTTGGAGGTACAGTCAGTTGGATGAGTAAAAGACAGTCTGTAGTGGCACTTTCAACTACAGAGGCAGAATACATAGCAGCCACTCATGCAAGCAAGGAAGCAGTTTGGTTGCAAAGATTTTGTTCAAGTATGGGGTTGGTACAACAAGCTATAAGGATAGACTGTGATAGCCAAAGTGCAATTTTCTTGGCTAAGAACCCTGCTTATCATTCAAAGACAAAGCACATTGATGTTCAATATCACTTTGTTAGAGATATGGTTGAGGCTAAAAGGGTGTTGCTGGTAAAGGTCGACACTTTGAAGAATGTTGCATATGCATTGACGAAGTCTGTGAGCACTCAGAAGTTCTCTTGGTGTAGAGAAATAATGGGTGTTGAAGAATTGGCCAAATGACTAAGCTCTCCTGTGGCCCCCTGTGGAAAGAAAACAACAAGTGGGAGAATGTTGGGTATGTGTTATATTCTTTCCACAACTAGCCCCACGCGCCGTACGTTGCGCCGGGCGCAGCAAGGGGGTCACAGGGGGGGCGGCAGCCCCCCTGTCGGGGTTCGGGGCAGCGCCCCGGCGAAAATTTTTTGGGTATGTGGACCCACCCATTTTTTGTGAGTGAGTTTGCACGTGGTTTTGGGCTACGATGGTTTTCGGCCCCTGGTATTTTGTAGATCCAGTCAAGGGAACTACGGTTATGTTCTAATCCAGGGTTAATGGATTGGGGTTTATGTATGCTTCGGCATGTATATATATGTGTTGTAACACTAAAAGGAATATAATAAAAAATCAAGCTGGTCGTCCCGATTTGGGATCCAGGGGAAATCTCTGTGTTTATCTGTTTTATGTTTTATGCTCTCGCTATTGTTTATTTTCTGTTATAAGATTCGTGTGTAGATAATTTATGTTCAGGGTTAAAACCTACAGGAAGGGAGGTCTAATCTGTTGGTCACTTTCTTTTGGCTTATCTTGATTGTTTTCTCTTCTATAATTCTGATTTCTATTTCTTTTTTGGTTATTTTGAGGTTCTCTTGGTGGCACTCTATCATTTAAGTTGATCTTTTCAAGCATCCTCTCCATCACCTTCACTAGGTTGTCAATTTTTGTGTCAGAAGCTGAGGTTGAGGGTAGTAGGTCATCTTTATAAGTTACCCTCTTCTTTGATCTCAACCTATTTCTTTTCTCAATTATTTTTTCTCCTACGCTCACAGCTCCTTTCTGCATGTCTTCTAAGGTTGATTAATCCCTCTCCCTTAATTGATACATCATGTCAGCATCAAGGCCTTCGGGATACCTTACTAAGGCCATGCCTTTAGGAGGCTTCATTTGAGGTGGAAGAGCATTGTAAACACTATTGAACCTAGTGGAGTAGTCATGAACACTCTCTCCTTGATTTCTCTTGAGGCTACTATATTCTGTTAGTATTTGGAGAGGGTTCCTTTTGAGTTCCCATTTGTTGATGAATTTTTGATGGAAAGCAGGAAGATCATTTATGCTGTTAGGAGGTAAGTTTTTAAACCATTTCTTTACATCTCCTCCTAAACTTTGGGTGAACATTCTCATCTTCACTGTTTCTTCTTCTATCTCCATGTAATCGAAAGCATCTTCCATCCTATCTACATGTTTTTGAGCTGTTGTAGACTCTTTTCCAGTGAAATGATGGATTTTGGATTGGTAATCATTTGGTAGGGGAAGTAGAGGTTGTGGTAACACTAATGGGGCATACCATGTTGCCATGGCTGGAAATAAGGGTGGATTTACAAGAGGTGGATTTAAAAAAGTGAAAGTGGGCTGAAATGGAGTGTTTTGAATAGTGGTAGTATGAATTGGAGTGGAAGAAATACTTGGGCCAACAAACTGATTTTGAGCATACTTGTTATGGAAAAGACTAAAGTGATGAAGAAGTTGGGAATCAGGAGGAGTGGAAGGTGAGGCTTCTCTACTGAAGCTTTATTGAAAATCTGCAATATCAAGGTCAGTTTGGTTTAAGTCACCTTGAGATCTATTTCTAAATACATTCTTTGTATGATGTAAATCAAAGTGTGAAACCTCTAAGACAACAAGGTTTTCAGGGACAGAATTTGTTCTTAAGAGGCTCGTATTAGCAGCTAATTTTCTAGAGTTAGAAGTATGCCACAGAATTCTCTCAATATTGTCAACGATTAAAGGAGGATTTGGGTCTGGATGGGATCTAGTGTTGATCCTATGTGAAGCCAGACTGTTTTTCAAAAATGAGAGAGGTTGAGATTTTTAAGGACTGTTTTTGGAAGGTTCACCTCTCAGGATGTCTTATCTAGTATGGTACTAGACTTCTAAACTTCGTCAAGGTTGGTTAACACAGTCCTAAAGAGATATGAGAACCTAGATGAGTAATAGGCCTACTGGGGCTAGTGGAGTCGCCAGGTGGAAAGTTTTTATCTTTTATGAAGGTAAAATATTGGATGGTCCCACCACCATGTTTATTATGAAGCCAAACTGAAATGTTTTGGGTTTTTCTAAGTTATTTCGGTCTTACAGGTTAAGAGAGCGTCCTAAATCTGATTTAGCACTTAGCTAAGGTGTCAAACAGACAGAGTTTACTCTTATGGCTTGGTAACTGAAATCTTCAAGGTTTGATAAGGTTATAAGAGAATCCCAAGAGTTACTTAGTTTGTCACTGATTCAATTAAGTCCTATCATGATTACCATTTGTTAGGTATTGCTTGAAGAAGGTTAATTATGTTATACTAGACAGTGAGTGTTTGAATTTTGGAGATTTTACTCAACATCCCACCGTGATCGCCATTATGTTAGTGTCCCGTGTTTTGATACTTTGGAAAATCAAAAGACAAGGAAACATCAAAACCAATCTTTAGGGTTCCGGGATCTAGTCCTCCTGTTCTCAGAGAGGGATCTCTCAAATGTTTGTTTGCAAAGGTTTATCTTGTGTGCTTTGAGTATTGGTTTTAGACTAGTTATTAAGTGCAGGTGTGTGATTGTTTGTTTGGTTGAATTGATACAACAGAACATGAAAGGTCTAGGAATGATATATAGAAAGGAGAAACATCTGTTTCATTGGGCAATGGAGTCAAGAAGAGGTCATAACATACTCATAAATGGATATGGGATATCAGAGGGCAAATCTAACATGGCCGCAGGATCCTTTGGTTGTGGAATGAGATGGACATCAATAATTTGGAAAGAGAAATTTTAATTCTCAAACAAAGGGAATTTGAAAGCACAACTTGAACAATAAAGAGTTATTTGGTAGACAGGGCTAACCATAAATTCTAAAAATCACACCTTTAAGAAAATAATGATTTCAAAACATATTTTAAAATTAAATCTAAGATTCGAGGAACACCCTATTTCCTCAAATATTTTGTTTCAAATGACTTAGAAAACATAAAATATTCACTGATAATTGCATTCAAAGAAGAGGGAACACCTAACACATCTATGATTACAACTATAATGACCTTTAAGACAACTGTTTAAGCAAGAACAAAGGGCAAGATCAAAACAGACCTCCTTGGCTCACTATAAACAGAAATACTTCAAAGGGAGACTTCAATAACAACCTTTAAGTGGCAGCAGACAAGCAGGGAGAACCATAAATCATGCTGAAACCAAAAGTTCGAACTATTAAGGAAATAAACAAGCATGAGGACCAAAGAGAGAGATTAAAGACTCTAAAATACCTCAGCAGAAGAAAACAATGAAACAGTGAAGGATGAACAAGTATAAGGTGCTTCCAAGAGTCATTTCTTAGCCTAAAACTTTCAACCTACTGTAGTAAGAAATTATGGAACAAAATGAAAGCAGGAGAAAACATTAAACAGTTCATAATAATTCACCAACAGCCAAGCTCATGGATCCAATGATAGAGCCTTCTCAGGAACAAGCATGAAACAACATCATCTAGGCTTCCAAGACTTCAATTTGTTCTTCAACTTCAACAGACTATGTATTATTTCAGAGAATTTCAGTATTACAACTAGTGATCAACCAACCAACGCTTTCTCATCTTCTCCAGTAATATTTATAGAAGAATGAGGAGGTGGAATGGGATAAAATATCTTCTAAGTTCAATTAATACAGTGTACTGTCTCTTGGCCTTTGAGGGGCTTAATAGAGAATATTTTTGGTATTTCCCCTGTATTAATTCATTTATATTAACTATTAGGCTTGCTGGAAAGAATTTTTTGACTTCAAGGCTCCTCGTTATCCTTGCAATAACTTCTTCTGACAGTTTACAATAGGTTCCTTTGGTTGAATTAACTATTTAGCTGTATTGATGCAAAATATCTCTTGGTCTGGTAATAACTTCGGCCTTCTTTTGATTGTGTTGAGGCTGTAGGTGGCTCTATGGTAGCTAGGGGATTCAATTAGCTCGTGATGTGGCATCATAGGCTTTCTGTCTAATAAAACACTCTGATTTCCTTTTTAACTGTGTTTTAATTAGGAGGTTTTGGCTTTCGATAATCAATCTTAGCCATTATCCTCATAAATCTGTCTTCAGTCTTCCAATGCTGGTGCGTTTCTGTCTTCGACACTGATATTCTTTCATATGTGATTGACTTGCTATTTTCATTGGTATGCAGGCCTGCACAGGGATCAAATGGCATCAATGCCCTGCTAATGATTTTCTTTGATGAATTGAAATCGGGAGGATCGTCAACCTCTGCTTGTGAATTTTCTTCAGCACGGCGAAAAACCATTTAAACCCTGCAAAATACAAAAAACATTACAAAATCCTGCATGTATAGGTTTACTGCATGAGAAGGCACGTGGAGAGAGAAAGGCCGTTGAATGGCATCATCCAACGGTTGAGATTGATCGGAATGAGTCAAAAGGAAATGAGGGAAGGAATTAAATCAGATTCGTCGATCGCATAGAGATCGACGGTCGGGAGTGGAGGCGAAAAGTAAAAGAAAAACGGGGAAATGGTTAAAGACCTTTGTTTTGGAAAAAAATGGTCACAAAATCTGGTTTGGGGATCGGGACAAACGTGGGCCATCAGATGAGATCGACCCACGCGATCAACGGTGAAGGACGGGCGCCAATAAACCTTAGAAAATGTGCCCGGACATCAGACTTTTAATAAAATCCGGATGAATAAAACCCCCAGGTTCAGAAATGCTGACTGGACGCGAAATCAAGGCAATGAACTTTGGGCCGTCGATCTGCAGATCAGATCGACAAAAGAGATGCTTTTAACACTACGTCGTACCCAAGTTATCTCACAGGCATCTTCGGAGAGCAATCATCATCCGATGAGCGGCCTCAGATCGGACGGTGAACGTCAATATCACACCGGGTCCACATTCGATCTTTAATGCGTGATGAATGGCGGTTTAGTGAATAGTGCTCAGGCCACGTGTCAAACGGTGTATGGAATCGCTGCAAAAATGAAAAAAAGCGCCCCGCTCTTAAAAGCGGTGTGATGGATACCGCGTGGCTTTGCAATGGTGAGTGGTTGGCGAGGACCACCGAGCAAGAGACTGCGTGCCATCGATCTGCAAATCATATCGGTGGTGGAGATTGACTGAAATTTTTGCGCCGATGGAAAACTTTAGGATATAATAAAACCGGCAAATTTATACAAACGAAGGTTTATACTTTGGGGGCGAAATATTAATTTGAAGCGGAAAGGTGCCTGTTTGCGGGGTCATGGGTTATATGGGAAACCATATGACCGGGGTTTATGGGGGAAAGGTTAAAGACTTAGCCCAAGGGGGATTAAGTCTATAATATATGAAAAAATATGGTTTTCATAGATTTTCAAAGATTTTCAAAGGAGTTTGAGGGTTTCGATAAGGCTAAGAAAGGGTCTTAAACCGTATCAAAGGGTTTTGATATAGGGGAAAAGGGAAAAACATGAGAAACGAAATATTTTATGGAGGATGAAGGGGTTAAAATGGGGTTAGTTTTGGAAGGGGATGGAGGAGGAAAAATGGAGTTTGCAGTAGTATTTTGGCTTTGAAGTCAGTAGAATTTCTGAGTGTGAAAAGAGCACAGTAGTGAAGATTTAGACAGAGGCATGAGGCCTTTTGAGATTCTTCAAGATCCAACACCTTTTAGCAATAAAACATGTTCCTTGAAGACTTCAGAAAATGATTTAGCCACCTTTTGGTATAACAAATTTTTATAGGTGGCTAACAGCTTCAAGATCAAACACTAAGGAACTACTAAAAATAAGACAAGCACAAATATTGAACGAGCGTGTGATTGTAGGTAGTTAATTTTATGACAATGAAACAAAACTTTGTTGTTTCATGTTTTAAGAGTCGAGAAACAGGAAAAATATGACTCTAGTCACTTTCAAATTGAACGAGTGTGAAAGGAAAAGTGCTCGATGATCTTTTCACTTTTAGAGAGTCACGAAAATACCAAAATGACTACTTAGGTAATCTAAGCAAGAGGGTGTACCAAGTTTCCGTGAATTTCCATATACACCTTGGTGATCAAATGAAAGATAAATGACCAAGGACTTGACGTACGTGCATGTAGTTTCCCCGAATGTATGTTCGATATATCACGGTTATAGGGCGGCAGACTCGGCTTCCTATGGATGAAGGATTGAAACCTATGATGGTCTCCCTTTATATACACGATGGTACAGGGAGCACAAGTTCATGCTAGTGATGTCTAATGCTAGATGGCGAATGATAACTACTAGGTTTAACAACGCCGGAACACATCACTAGCCTAGACCTATAAAATATGTGTGTTAGGTTTCAATGCTTCCTTATGTTTATTTAATTCATTTTAAGTTTGATCTTGAATTAATGTTGTGATTTCAAGGCCTTACCGAATGTGATCTTGAATTCCTAAATGCACACTACATGAAAAAGAACATCATTTCCGTTCAATGAATGCTAGCTAAGAGAGGGATAGGAATCTATGAAAAAGTAGCAATCAGTTGAAACATAAGAAGAATTTCACTAATGCATCTAATACAACCAAATGAGAAAACCAAAACTCTTTCATAGTTCCTTAAGAGCTAGTAATGCAAAAGAACATTTTCTTTTTCAATTTAAGCGAAAAAATGCAATTTTTTGTCTGTTAGATGAATGAAGCACACAATGCACTGTTACACTAAAATAAAAATAAAAATACTTGTTTTTATCACTATGAATGTGAAGATCTAAAATAAAGAGACCAATCCAATACAAACATAAAACACACTCAAAACAAGGATGCACTCTTCCAAGCAAAGAAAAGGCTTTCGAAACAATCCAATGAGTAATGTAATCTATGCTCGAAGTGACAAATGGAGAGAAAAATGAAAACAAAAGTGATCATACAATAAACCAAAGACACGAAGAATCGAGAGAAAGACTAAGACAATCAGTCAACTAACTGAAATGACAAAGATCAAAGTGACTCAAACTCAATTCAGAAAGCTTAGTGAGGAGAGGACCGAACAAATAGCACAAGAAACCTAGAAACCCTAGGGCTACAAACTCCACTGATAGGGCTACAAACACACTGTTAACTTTTAATTTTTCTTTACTGATTTCTATATGCAACTTTGATGAACCAAACTAGTGTATACACACAACTATATTTTAAGCAAACTTGCATATGTCCAGAGATCTTATTATGCAGATAATTCTTTACTTAGATAAGTGCATCATTCATTCATCAAATGTTTAGTAAGTAGTAAGCATGTGCAGTAAGAATAGAATAAATCATCACACATAAGAAACACACATGAACACCAAGATTTAAGGTGGAAACCCAAGTCGAGAGAAAGCCATTTTTGTTGTCGTCTCTGTCTTCAATATTTGTTATATGAAAACTCCTTACAATATTGTACTGATCCATACTCATATCAGTACACAGGTATCTACCTACAAAAGGCTGCAACCTTCTCTCATTCTCCAGCTACTATTGGAAGGGAGCTCCAACCCCCTAATCTCATTTACCAGCCACTACTGGAATGGAGCTTCAACCCCCTGATCAAAACACCAGCTTCTACTAGTAGGAAGATTCTACTTCCATACTGAAGGCTTCAACCCTCAAAACCACTGCAGACCACGTTTCATCAATTTTCACGCTGGATCACACAGCTTCAACACAACCCTTTATAAATATCAACAACCATAAACTTCACCCAATACATTAATCATAATAGTGAGATCACTGTAATCAGAACATTGTAATAATCAAATTTCAAAATCAGTATGCAGAATCAAATTCAACCCTAAACACTCATGATCTCAAAATGCATACACTACTTTTCTTTACTAAACCCGTGTGTATACGCACTTTCCTTCACACCAACATACGTATAGATCTGTGAATACTGATCTTCCAGAATATGGTCAGTCTCAGAACTATATTTGAGGCTTTCAGTCAAATATATTTTCAATATTGCAGAACCATTGATCAGTTAGACATTATTGAACATATTTACTCACTCATTGATCAGATTTGTACATAATCAACTTAGCATCATATACAACATTCAAACAACCCAGATCTACGTGAAGACTTCATTGACAGACAACAAAATTACGGTAGCAATGAATAGAAAAACCTCTGCAATAAGTTTCAGAAACCCTGACTTCCATACGCACTTTTAGCAAGACGAACTAGCATATAGATAAGTAAATATTAACTTTGAAGAATTCAACAGATCTATGGAACTTACCCAGATTTCTTCAGTTCACTTCAGGAAACGTGCGCCAAATCATAGATCTAATCATCTCTTCAATAGATCATGTAGGAACATAAACAGATCTAAGAACTACATGGTCATTTCAGGTCTAGAGATCCAGATCCATCATTGTATTCATAGGTGCATTATTATTTCAGATCTATCAATAAACTGTAACCCATTCCATGCAAATATACTTCATAGTGAGGTATTCATTCAATACCCAGACACATTCACATTTTTCACTATGATCTTCTTCTCCTTATATATATTTAGCCTTTATCAATACCATGAGTCAAAAACACACAAATTCTGATGGTATTCTTGGACGGGATAAAATATACACTCAATACTGTGGGCTAATACCATGGTAATGCCCCTTGGTATCATAATTTTAGAGCGAAAAAGACATTTGCGACTTTTCTTCTTCATCCCCACGTGTATATGCGACTTCTCTTCATAAAAACTGCGTATATACTAATTATGGATGTATACACAGGCTACCTTCATCAAACTTCCGTATACATTGAGAAATATTTCTTGTTTCATTTCTATGGCACTTACTGGAATTCCTTTCTCTGCCACATCTGAACTGACCTGTAGAAACATCATTTTTACATCTTTAACACATAGGTTACTTATCAAAAGGAAACTCATCAAGTAGGTTTCCATCAAGGACAACTTCATCAAGTAGGTTGTCATCAAGGACAACATATTGCATCATATTGCCAACAATCTCCCAATTTGGACTTGATGGAAACCATGATGGTGTTTGATCACCACAACAGATAAATACATTAATCATAACCATTATTCAAACACCAAAATACTCTCCCCTTTTGACATAAAGGGCAAAGGGCAGATCAATACTGAAACAAGGTTTCTCTTTCCTTGTATAAAGAAAAGATCTGTAGATCTGATGTTCACTGTATTGATGATGCTCCCCCTGATATCATGCTAAATATTTAGATAGATTTTTCAATGAAGTACATGACTCTAACTCAAGCAAGTATGACCTTTCCTATCACCAAGGAATCATACTTACATCAATGATCCAACCAAGTGGAATTACATATTTTACTCAACTACCCAACCAAGTGGGTTTACAAATTTGAACAAGTCCTTACATGACTAAATATAAAATTTTACATCATAGGTCTCAACATGACCTTTTCAGAAAATTGTAGATATGAATTTTTATAACCAAAACCAAAGAATCTCAAACAGGAGATCATAACACAACTACTAATCATAATGCAACCTCTTTAGCAAGGAAAATTCTCCCCCTAAACTTGTGCATCCTGAACACCTTAACCAATTCATCAAAACATATTCATCAAATATATAATCAAATAATAAAATGCAAATTGAAAACCATAACCATAGTTGTACCCATCAACGCCAAACCATGTCTGTCAATCAAAAACATGTGTAAAGTTCAATATCATCAAACTATGATTGGGTCTATGATTTCAACATCATAGTATCTTTCTGTAGAAACCAGCTATCAAATCAATCTCTTGTCTTCATCAAGGTGAACTTTCCATTTCCCCTTTGTAGAAATATATGTGGGAATCATCATAAAATAGGATAGAGTAGAGAGGCATCCTATAGAATGAGAAAAAACCATAGACTCGTATCAAAAATATATGAGAGAAGAAAGATAAGACAATGTAGCCGTGTCTTCAACAGATGTAGCATAAGCACATCAGTAACCAAACCTTCAAGATCTTTGTGGCAACATCATATTCTTGCCAAGGAGAATTATCATACCAGAATAACTTCATCAATAGTCAATATGTATCAAGCAATCATACATGTGATATGTTATCACCAAGGTATTCATGATTTATATATATTTCATAATCACGATGTAACATGTGTAGGAATCAAGTACAATAGGCCTCATTCATGACAAAATTCATCAGCAACAAACTCTGCATGTTCTATCCTTATATCTGAATCATTAGAGTTGCATCAAATCCACGTGTGAAAATAAATATAGTCTTCTCCAAAAAGAAATAAAGGCTCATCTGTGATCTCATCATAAGAAATCCATGTATCATGACAACTTCATTCAAACATGAGCATCGCAAGAATTAAGGAATAAGAAAACACAATGTCAACAATGCAAAATTAGTTGTTAGGCTAATGCTCCCCCTGAACCTGTGTTGCCTGTTCATAGTCAAGACTGACCATATCATATCAACAGACTATAAACATATAAGTCTAACTCACTGTTTTTCTTCTCAGAGAAAAACATACACAATTGTCTCCAATGGAACTCGCGTGTATATGCGGCTTTATTTTATGAAACCCACGTATAGAAAGTGAAATAAAAAAAAATTAACAACTCCATCTCCCCTTGGACTTATACATTCTGTACCTGTATTCTGTTGTCATATCAGATGCACTGTCAGAAATATAAATAACCAGAATTACCAAACCATCCTTTACACATTACAGTTGAAGATAACATTATTCTTTCAAGAATGATGGACTGCAATGGGAATTGACTTTCTGTCTGAGTCTAAATCCTCCTCACATTTGTGAGAGGTCAGATATTTAAACACATATAATTTATCAATGTTTCTATATCCCCTTGCTATGACTTCTCCAGTTTCTTCGTCCATAACCTTGCATTTGGTTGAAGTGAACACAATTATATTTCCTTTATCTGCCATTTGACCTACACTTAATAAGTTTTGTTTTAGGCCTTGAACTAATAAGGTATCAACTGCCATTCTATTTTTTTTAATTATGGCTCTACCTTTTCCCAAAATATTTTCTGGAGTATCATTTGAAAGAATAACCTTACTATCTTGTTTTTTCTTAAGAGACTCCATCTTACTCTTATCACCAGTCATGTGATGAGAACATCCACTATCAATGTACCATTCATCCTTGTCTTTAATTGACAGAGAGCAAGACCACATCTTATATTTTCTTCTTTATGCTTGTCAACATTAAAGTTGGTGAATCAAACTTTATTTTGCCTTATGATATCATTTGTTTGACTTTCATGATGTCTTTGATGATTAATTGATATGTTCCTGCATTCCTTTTCTACATGCCCAAACTTGTTACAAGCATAACATCTTATGTGACTAGAAAATGGAGCAAAGGTATCATAATAATTTTTCCTCATGTTCCTTCTAATGCAATTGATAGATTTATGTCCAAATTGGTTGCATGAAAAACAATAACCCTTAAAGGAACCTGAGTACCTGGGAGCCAAAGGTCATTCAGAGTAGTGTCTATCTGTTTGTGACCAAATAATTATGCTTCTGCAATTCGCTGCAGCATGTCCATAATTATGACATACAAAGTATTCAACATTATTTATCAAAGGAGAGAATCGATTGATACTTCTATAGTTATGAGCGAATGATTTCCTTTGAGAATTCATGATTTTCGGTTGACTTTTTGTCTCTATAAACACTTCAAGTTTTGCATTGATATCCTTTGAATCTTTAGCACTTTCTTGTGAAATAGATTCTCCTTTAGTAGTTTCATGAAATCCAAGACCAAATTTAATAGAAGGAGACCTTTGACTACTAAGAATATTATTCAGATTCTTAGTACTATCTTGAAACCTCAAGTGTTTGTCCTTTTTCTCTAATTTACCTTTTAAAGTGTTTACCTCAACTTCCAATCTTTGGCATTGCTTCTTCATACTTTCTTCGACCCTTATTCCTTTTTCTACTTGTTCATTCAATTTTAGAATCTCTTATTTCAACCCATTTTATTGTTCTTCAAATTTTTGTAGAAGTTATTCATTCTTCTTATTTGATTTTTCCAGATTTGCTTTGAGAGAGATGATTTCTGCTTCAAGTCCTTCACTGTTATTGGATACTTCATTTTGCATCCTTTGACACTGATCTATCTGTTCTTTTTTTAGTTTCTCAATTGAATTTCTTTCTTGTAACTAATCATTCAATATAGAAATCATATCTTTGAAGATATATTCCCTTTCATTAAATAGAATCTGTTGATTTTCAACTTCATTCTTGAGATTAGCAATTTCTGCTTCTAGATCCATAACATTAATTTTACTTTTTTTTCACTATATTCAACATTGCATGGACAAAGAAGTGAATTATAAGAACAACAATCAATACCTATTTCATCTTCTTCATTTTCTATTGCATATGTTTTCTGAGATATCTTCTTCCTTTGAGTAGCCATTTTATTTTGCTTCCTTCCCATTGAGACGGATCTCCTTCAAGTGATCAAGCTTCTATAGAAGGACCTACTCTGATTCCAATTGTTGGGAAAATTAATGAGAGGCAGGGGTGAATCAGTATTTATAACACATTTTTAACTTTTACTTTTTCTTTACTAATTTATATATGCGACTTTAATGAACCCAACTAGCGTATACATGCGGCTATCTTTTAAGAAAACTTGCGTATGTCCAGAAATCTTATTATGTAAATAATTCTTTACTTAGATCAGTGCATCATTCATTCATTAAATGTTTAGTAAGCAGTAAGCATGTGCAGTAAGAACAAAATAAATCATCACACATAAGCAACACACATGAACACTAGTATTTAAGGTGGAAACCCAAGTTGGGAGAAAACCACCGCTGTTGTCGTCTCTGTCTTCAATATTTATTATATGAAAACTTCTTACAATATTGTACTGATGTAGACTCATATCAGTATGCAGGCATCTACCTGCAGAAGGCTGCAACCTTCTCTCGTTCTCCAGCTACTACTGGAAGGGAGCTCCGACCCCTGGTCTCGTTTACTAGCCAATACTGGAAGGGAGCTTCAACCCCTTGATTAGACACCAACTTCTACTGGCAGGAAGCTTATACTTCCATACTGAAGGCTTCAAACCTTAGAACCACTGCAGACCACGTTTCATCAATTTTCACACTGGATCACATAGCTTCAACACAACCCTTTATAAAGATCAACAACCATAAAATTCACCCAATACATTAATCAGAACAGTGAGATCACTGTAATCAGAACACTGTAATAATCAGATTTCAGAATCAGTATGCAGAATCATATTCAACCCTGAAAATTCATTATCTCAAAACACATACACTACTTTTCTTTACTGAACCTGTGTGTATACGCACTTTCCTTCACACCAACCTGCGTAGAGATCTGTGAATCCTGATCTTCTAGAATATGGTCAATCTCAGAACTAGATATGAGGCTTTCAGTTAGATATCTTTTCAGTATTGCAAAACCCTTGATCATTCAGACATTATTGAACATATTTACTCACTCATTGATCAAATTTGTACATAATCAACTTAGTAGCATATACAAAATTCAAGCAAAACAGATCTACGTGAAGAATTCATTGACATACAATAGAATTACAATAGAAATGAACAAAAAAACCTCTACAATAAGCTTCAAAAACCCTGACTTCCATACACGTTTTTTCAAATACAAAGCTGCGTATATACGCGCTTTTACCGAGATGAACTAGCGTATATATCTATAAATATCAACTTTGCAGAATGGAATAGATCTATAGAACTTACCCAGATTTCTTCACTTCACTTCAGAAAACATGTGCCAGATCATAGATCTAATCATTTCTTCAATAGATCATGCAGGAACATAAATATATCTAAGAACTACATGGTCATTTCAGGTCTAGAGATCCTGATCCATCATTGTATTCATAGGTGCATTATTATTTCAGATCTATCAATAAACTATAAGCCATTCCATGCATATATACTTCAAAGTGAAGTATTCATTCAGTACCCAGACACATGCACATTTTTCACTAAGATCTTCTTCTCCTTATATAGATTTAGCCTTTATCAATACCATGCGTCAAAACCACACAAATTCCGATGGTATTATTGGACGGGATCAAATAGACGACACAACGCTCAATTATGTGGGCTAATACCATGGTAATGCCTGTTGGTATCATAATTTTAGAGTGCAAAAGGTATTCACAACTTTTCTTCTTCTTCCTTGCGTGTATACGTGACTTCTCTTCATAAAAACTGCGTATATACTAATTCTGGCTGTATACGCGGGTTTCCGTCATAAAATTAGCGTATACATTGCCTCCATACGTAGGTTTCCTTCATCAAACCTGCGTATACATTGAGAAATATTTCTTGTTTCATTTCTCTGTCACTTACTGGAATTCCTTTCTCTGTCACATCTGAACTGACCTATAGAAACATCATTTTTACATATTTAACACGTAGGTTGCTTATCAAAAGGAAACTCATTAAGTAGGTTTCCATGAAGGACAACTTCATCAAGTAGGTTTCTATCAAGGACAACATATTGCCAACAAATGATGGACAAACAACTAAGAAGGCCGATACTAGAGAGTCAAAACATTCTTAGTAGACCAATTGCAAGGTAAAAAACCAATCTAGAGCCAAGAAACATTGACAAAAACTCAGAAAAGAGGTCAAATCAAATCCTATAGGATTTGGCACGACTGTCTAGCTATAATTCACACTAAACAGGGGTTAGCGCACCTGTGACAAAAGCAACATGCGTCAATCAGCGCGACTGTTCAAGGAAAAACCATGTCGAGCTAGAAAACCATGGGAAAAACTAAAACAACTAAGCAGAGGTCAGACTTGACACTCTGGAACTAAGAAGGATGGTTGAAAAAAGTTAGACAATTCAAGCAAAGAAAAACAATGAAACGACCAAAGTGGACTCAACAAGCCAAATGCTCAACAAACAACAAGACAACAAACACACACTGAATCCCCAGTGGAGTAGCAAACTTGTTGTGTAGGTAAATCCCCCCTGCAGAAAGAGGTGATCCCTCTAGCCCTAGGGTGGGTCTAGTAGTAAGAGGACATGCTAATGCATTGATTCCTAGTTAATGAATGAAACTGAGTTGGGATATATGTCCCACCTTTAATCCAATGCAGTTGTCGTAGCTATGGAAATAGTCTCTCGATCTTCGTCCCGACACATCGCAGTCCTTCAGCAGTGGTACTCAAGTGCCTACAAAGGGACCAGAGAACAAAAGTCACATACGAAACAATATATGCATTCATAACTATCTAATTGGTCAAGGAGAATTAAATGTATTGTGTAAGATTAATCATATCAACACAAGATGGGAACCAAAACAACAGTCATGTATTAATTAAGAGAAAGAAAGAGATTACAACCAAATAAGCCTTGACGTTGCAGCCTCCTTCAGAGGGTCCAGTTAAAATGCGTCTCAAGCATTCGTTGGGGAATTGGACGTGGCGAGGCAATAATCCTAGGCTCTCTCTCGACAAAGGTCTCTCTTTGCTCTATCTCACACTAGCTATATCAGACTGCTTCAACTATTTTCCAAAATGTTTAGCTAGCTACATCTATGTGAAAGAGATGTATTTATAGGATAGGAGGAGGAGGTTGGGATCCCTCAAATGGTGCAAGGGAGGCCTTATCCTTTGGGAGGTTTCTCAAAATTAGGGAATAAGAAATTAAAGGAAGATGTTCAACGTTATTCAGTCGAACAACCCATGCTGACTCCGCTCACGAAGTGGTTGGAAATGGAAACTTCGCTTCTATATTTAAAGAAAATTTGAAAAAACAGCTCGGTGCAGGCAATCCACTGAGACAGATCACCATTGGGCACAGGGCCCAATGCTAATTTCTCTTATTGGCGTGAGGCCATAACTTCCTACCAGAGCCGACCCAAAATCATGTGACGGTTTGTTCCAGGAATAGTCAATAGAGGAAATGTTCTCCTCATGGCAAGGGATGTAATGACACTTTTTGCAAGGCATGACACTACATATAAGTCACAAAAATGGTTCTCCAATGTGTGGGATGGGGATTGTAGGGATGGTGAAAAAATGCTGTGTAACAGTCTTTGGTGTGTAATTTGAAATTTTTCCTCTTGACCTTAGAGATTTTTAAAATTTTTAGATTCTTAAATGTCTCTTAGCCCTGTAAATCCTTTTGCTTGACATTTCATAGTGTCATTTTTCTTGTTTGATTTTCCAGTGATAACAGCTTCCCCTTAATGTGTGAGGTCTAGGAAGAACTATATAGCCAAAATATATTATATTTTCTATTCTATGTGACCTGTGTCGAGAGAGAGAGAGAGAGAGAGACCTGTGTACAACCCAAGGTTGGAGACCCCTTAGAGTGGGTAAAAGAGTGACAATGTTCTGTCAGAAACCTGCAAGAAATAGTATGATAAAATAAACACAATATCTCTACAAGGTGGGAATGTCCCATGCTCGTAATGATTTGGATAGCTAAACAAATCTATTTGAAAAATAAAGGTTCTGTCTGTGTCACTAATATGGTAGTGATATGCTGATTTGGTTGATGACGACGATTGTTGATGCCCTCAGGGGCATTTTTAATTTGAAAATAGTTTGAATGTGGTACCCACATGCATAATCTTGGTATGGCGTACAAATTCTCATTGTAAGCATGGGTGTATGACTGGGACCTTCCTTTGTAAGCATTTTTTAAAGAGATTCTTATAATGGCACGGGTCTTCGATGAATCTGGGCAAAATGAAATGGTTGTAAAGTATGATACCATCTTGACATGAAAGCTTGTGTCGTAGTCGAATGTCAAGAGGATCGATGACATCTATGGGCAACGATGATTCCCACAGTTCCACCCGAGGATGCCCCAATTGGGGTGAGGAGCCATCCAAGGTAACGCTTCCTTTTTGGAGAATGGATGTTGAAGTCGAAAAAAAGGAATCCTCAACCGAATGAGAGAGATACTGATGCAAGGGACCAGGGTCTATGATTTGATATTTTTAACATAGGCATGATGGCGAGGGATGACTAAAAATTGATGATGGAAGTTCAGTGGCCCAAGGTCAGAGCATGAAAGACACATTTTGGTGGCAGTCATAACTATTTCTGATGAAGGAATCCCTAGAGTCGGAAGGACGTCAAGGGTGGGTATATGTTGGTTATGAATTTCATGGTGGTTTTGCGTGAAAGGTCATGCTCTGACCAAGGGTGACTAGGGATTGCTGCCATGGAAGAAAAATGGATGGGTGAGTGGGGGATATTCGTACACTTTCCAAAAGAATAAAAAATGGGACTGGATTGTACAAAACACAGAGATGGGTGCCCCAAAAACATGGAAATGCTCGCTCACTAATGGTGTGAGGAAGGTGTTTTTGCTGAGGGTGGGGACCCCATTCGTTGGTATCGGTATGGGGATGATGAAGAGGATGGAAAATATCACAGATGGGCTATGCTGATGGAGGTATGGTAGGAAAAATGAGAGACACGGTGGTGCGTATTTGATAAGCTTGTGAAAAATGGTAGTCCGGGAAAGGGGCTTTATTTCTATATGGTAAAAATTGACTTGATGCATGGTGGATGAATGGGCATGAAGTGCATCCAAGACTGAGGTAGTATGGCCATGGCGTCATATTTTTTTTTGGATGGTATACTTTGAGTGATGGGTGCCATGGAGGGGGAGGCTCTACCAAACAATGAGGACGTTTACCATGTGCAAGGTGGGGAGATGATAAACATGGTCGGGTGTTTGGAACCTATGGTTGATTTCTTGTGGAGAAATGATGTCAGGATATGTAGAGTTTCTCTGGGACTCTATCATTCTGAGGGTAGAATGATACGTGCTCTGGAACCTTCGATGCATGGGGAAAGAGATGGTGTGTTGTGCTGTACAACACCTGCAGCAAAATACCCCAAGTGAAAGCATCTTTCTCATTCAAATATTATTGAAAAAATGTGCTTAATGAACAAAGGATAAGAGAGGGCATACCTTTTGGAACTAAAAAAAATTATTTTTTCGGAGGTGTGAACATGTGGAGCCTCCTTTGGGTGTTATGAGGTGCCAATCACTATGTTGCTTTCGGTTCTGCAATTGTGTCGTCTGAGCTCTCGTTATGGTCCTTCAAACAATTTTAAAAGGGCGACATATAGGCCAATATGGATCATTTAAAATCATTTGTGACTTTTGAGTGTTTGAGAGTTTGAGAGGTCAGAGACTATTTTTGAGCTTTTCTTGCCATTGCGGTCAACCTATGCACCTGGATTCACACTAATAGAGCCAAGTAGGCCCCAAAACGTCCTGCATTTAATTTTTTTAGTGTGACTAGGCATGTGTCCATACAAACTGGGTTTGTACGGAACCCTAGCAATCTTTTCCTTGACTACGCAGGTGATCAAGGCACAAGCACGAAATTTCTGCATGAAGTTGAGGATTTTCGCCCAAATTCCACGTCTGTCAGTGCTTTTTGCATGCGGCCTCCACGCCTGTCTGAAATACAGGTGCGCGATAAACACACCTATTTGAGAAACATACGCACTAAAAGGCCAAGGTTATTTTTGGAAAATTTTTGGGATTTTTTTCATTTTTTTAGTGTTTTGGTGTTACTGACATAGTTTTGTTACTCTTGCAGATGTTGGTGAGGTTGGGCACCCTACAGCTCAACTGGTAGGACACCAACCGAATTGAAGGGTTTGAGGAGCTCCGCCCCCAACCGAGGGGCAGGGAGGAGGTCCTGTGCAGCCCCGGGGTGGATTTCCTGGTGACGAGGTTGGTCCATATGAAGAGGGTAGTAGTTTGACTGCTGCTGAGTGTGCTGTAATAATTTCTCACACCGAGGTGGCAGAGGCTCGCTTGGTAGAGATGGCAGAGCAGTTGGCTACCTAAGAGGCCTAAGCCACTGATTTGGTGGATGCATGGGGCCGAGTGGACTGACTGACCTAGTGTATGCCTACCCACGGGTTTTTTTATGACTTAGATGATGTCTATTTAGAGACACTGATGGCCCAAGAGAGGGGCTATCGACCGACTCTGCGCCACGTGGCAGCTTCAATTTTGACAACTACCCCAGTACTGGCACCAAGAGCAGCCGTGGGTTCAGGTGCCCAACCTAAAAGGGGGTAGCCCTAGAGACTTTTGTACACATAGAAATAACCCATTATGAGGATGTTTCCCTTATTTTTTACGACATGTGTATATGTATTTTTGGCTGACCTGTGGGTCAGATACACGACTCATTATAATTTACTCAAACATACATTTTTTGGTATATATATATGAGAGATGCATTTTTTATGTCTCTATATGGTGTTTCCATTGTTTATATGCTTTCATGGATGATGTGTATTTCTAATGGATATCTATGTTTTTTTATGTTTTTTGCTTTTATTTATGATGGTTTATTCGAGATGCATTCCAGTTTAGGATGTGGTTAGGCATGTGATCTGTTGTTTGGTTTTGAATTATTAGCACCTGTGTGAATGTAATGTGATCAAATTGATGACTTAATCTTTTTGCACACAAATATTTTCTAAACAAATGTGAATCCTGTACCTCAAACTCTTGGTTCAACTATGAAACCACTAACTGGGAATCAAGGTAGATATACAAGTGGCCAATGCCATGATTTATGGCATCGCACGTGAGCCCAATGACATCATCATATTATGCTTGATTTTTTGTCGCTGATCTGATGCATACTCCATTGGTGAAGAATGGTGATCGGTTAGGGTGTTAAATGACCCAGGTGACTGGTGCTAAATTTTGAGACCATCGTGATGCTCCATCAGCGAATCCAAAGTAATGGTTGGACTAAAGATCCATTTGTGACACCAAATCTCTTTTGTGACAAGTTTGTGATAAAAAATAAAGTTTTTTTATGTGCATGTTAATGCTAGGGCTGAGCCCTCATGGCCCTTATAGGTAAAATTTCTTGAGGTAAAGATCGTTGACGAGGTTGCTTAGGCATGTTCCATCGGGCTTTGTCAAGATGTATGCCCCCATTAGGAGACAATGTTTTATGATATATAATCCTTTATTTTGGCTACTTGTGATTTTCAAGAGTGGCAAGAACAAACACTGTAGGGGCCACATCAGAACCACTTTGGAATCCAAGGACCTAGCCTTCTTGGATTCAGAGAGGGATCTCTCTAGAAAGGTGTTTTAATTGATATATCTTTGTGCTCTTTGTTTAAGATTTTAGGCTAGTTATGAAGTTCTAAGGAATTGTTTTTTTTGGTTGGATTAAATGATAGATTGAAGGATCAATGGTGTGACTAATTGGTGGAATTTTTCAACTGAACAAATAGACTGTGAGAAGGCATCAATCCATTGGTCTATGGATTCATAAAAGGATTTAATTGTTCATCAACTCTGTAAGGGTATTCATAGGGAAAGATAACTATATCAAATGGATTCTTTAGATTAGGTTGAAATATGAAACAATAATAAGTTGTGAAGGAAAAAAAGCTATAGTCAGTTAAGAATCTTCTAGCTCTACTTAGACAAGAAAATCATTTTAAGGTAACTATTTGGAGCAAGCCAAAGGACAGGGCAAACCATAGACTCCTTTGGACAAAATTTAATAAGCAAACCTCTAAGACAACAATCCAGTAATTCAAGAAATACTTTCAGATAAAGAAAACATATAAGATAACAGTGAGAGTGGTCTAAGGTCAAACAAAAATAATCTAATCTACTTGGACTAACTCTCAAAAGACTCTTTAATGCAACATTTCAAGGCAGACTAGAGGACAGGACATACCATAAACCTCTCTAGTTTATACTTTAATAAGCATACCTTAAATAAAGGTCCTAAAAACAATATCTCAAGTCTTACTCAAAGGAACATGGATTCACCATAATTTCCTTGGTTTCACTATATTGAATCATTTCCAAGACAACAAGCTAGATATAACTAGAAGGAAATTAAGAATATTCCAATCAAACCTTGTAGAAGAAAACATAAATATAAAGAATACAAACATAAATAGGGTGCTGAAACAGCAAATCATAATCTAAAACTTATATTTCTTTATTAAAGAAAGATGGACATAATGGAAAACATGAGGGAAAAAAATGACAATTTAGGAAAACTTCCCCATTGATATAGCTCAAGGATCCTGTGAACTTTCTTGTATTATTGATGATCAAACCAGCTACAATACTCCATGTACAATAGCTCTCTGCAACTCAAAGCTTTATTCATTTCAGTATAGCATTCCTCAACTAGCTTAGCAGCAGAAATCAGTCCAATAACCATCAAGTAACCAACATTTAAAATGAATCTCACATGCAATATTTATATGCAAAATGAGGATGTGTTTCCAAACTAGGGTGTTTGGATGTTATTTATTACAAAATTAATGTTTTTTGATGATGTGGGAATAAAGAACATACAATTCCTATCAATCAATTTGTTGTAGTAAAATGTGTAAATTTTATTGAGGCCCACACTTTCCTTATGAAACTAGTTTTCTTCTAGATTTCCACAATTTTAAACAATGTAAAATTTCCCAAATTTTCTCCATTGTAAAAATGTCTTGAGACCACATACCATCTATTCCTGTCCAAGTGTATTTTTTTCCAAACCCTGTTAGAACTATATGGTTTACGAATTTATCATTACAATTTTGAATCCATTTCAGAATTCGAATAACATGAATTTTGAACTAAACATATATGAAAGCTTTAACCTTTCATAGGTTACAGCCATAATGTTGTTCACTCCACCCTACACCCACAACATTGACAAAAGATTTTAATTAACGCTATCAATGATTTTAACCCAAATCTCAATGCATTTTAAAACTATTTGTAAGCCAGATCTTATTTCAAACTCAGAAATATCACTTGTCATGCACATACATCATGTCAATGTTTATTTCAACAACGACCTGAAGCATCCATCAAACTTTACAATGAAATCAGCTTGTGTAGTTTCAACCTATCGTGTGTAACACAGTCAGCGTCCACAGAACATATGACTAACGCTTCCAACTTGCGTAGCTTCATAACGCAATTGAATTCAAACATAACTTAAGAAACTTCATAACGTTTCCAATTTCATAGCTTCATAATGCAATTGCTTCCGCATAACATTCAACCAACCCGTGGTCCCTTACACTGTCAATATCGCCTTCGATCACCCATCGTAACACTTATGCACATCGATCTGGGACTTCACTGCTTCTGTCACCACTGTCCACACACATGGTGTTCTTTCACATCACAATGCCCTTTGTAGACATAGTCTCAATGTTGTTCAACCTTCTACACTCATACAATCCAACAATATGTACACGTATAATAAAATTGCAGAAATAAACTAATCCATAAAAAAATTTCATCTGATATGAATAATCTACTGATCAAATTTTCATAAAAATTTGGAATCTACATATTGACAAAAAAAAAATGAAGTTCCCTTACCATCCTCCAACTATTTATACTTGAGAAATAAAACTACTTTCTCTTAGAATGGACTTTCTTAATAAATTTCTACCTTCCTATTTTTTAGGCTTATCCCTATGTTGGCTCTACATCCACGCAGGGAGAGAAACCAACTTCTATTATTATGCCAAATTTAATTAAATATAAAAACAAATTAAAAATCCTCTAAAAATAAATAACAAATTTAATAAATAAATTATTAAACTATTCCTAAATTTATTTTATTTCCAATTAATAAAATAAATTAGCCACAACATGTGACCAAAGACATCACATTGTTGGCTAGGTTCCCGATGCACCTGCATCAGACTCTCGGGGAAGAAAACTGATCTTGTAGTACTTTGACATTGATTCCCAATTTCTGTAACTCTACTATAGTCATCCAACTAGCATCTTCCACTGGCTGTCCTTTCCACTTGACCAAATACTAATAATAAGTTTTGTTCTTAGTTTTCTTTTACACTCTCTTTTCCCTTTTTCTGGATTTGGGATTTCTTCTGTTATGGCGTCTCCTTGTGGTTCTTCTTCTGATTCTTGGTATAGGTACAAATCTGCAATACATTACTAAGTCACCGGCTTGGAATTTATTTTTCCGCCTCTTCATATCTGCTCGTTGCTTGTCTGTATTACTGCATTCTTGCCATCTGATTTTGATATCTCCCTCAAATATGCTTCTAGGAGTTAGCCAATTCACGACTTCTTGGATTTTCTTCGAATCCATTTTCAACTCTTCTTTAGAGACTGCATATTCCTCCAAAACTTCATTCATCATCCTGAGGTTGATTTTATTTATGGCTCGAGAATTTGTCCTCATGTGCCATTCATCTTCTTCCTTTGGACTGAGTATTTTTGGTACTGCACATGGATTAAGGCTTCCTCTTACTAACCCTTTATCCATCAGTTATTGCACTTGTCTTCCATCTTCGGCATTTTTCTGCGGTGTTATCCTGTAGGCTACTCCATTCGGAAAACTAGCTCCAGGTATTTAATCAATATGGCAACTAATACTCCTGATGGGTGGTAACTTATTCGGCAACTCATCCACAGTAATATCAGTAAAATCATACAATAGAATCTGAATTTCTTCAGTTAAATCTTCTAAATTTGTAGAAGTTAAAATTACCTTGGGTTTTCCAATGCTAGCAAAATGATTCTCCTTACTCTTCTCATCTTCTTGCAATAGATTCTTCCCACTCATCAACATAATGTTGTTTCTAGATGTCTCCTCATCAGCTTTAGCTTTCAATGGCAGCAGTGTATGCTTGTTCCCATCTTTATCAAAATTATAAGTGTTTCTTCTGCCATCATGTATTGTATTTCAATCAAACTACCACGGTCTCCCTAGTAATATGTGACATACATCCATCGACATTATATCACATAAAATAACATCCTTATAAGTACCAATCTAAAAGTCAACTTTACATTGTTCAATTACAATAATTTGATGGCCTTTTTGAAGCCACGATACTTTATAAGGAGTGGGGTGTACTTTTATCTCCAACTTCAACTTGTCCACCATCTCTGTAGAAACAAGGTTGTCAGTACTACCGCTATCAATTACCAATTTGCAACACTTACCCTTTGGTTTACATACAGTTCTGAATAGATTCCTTCTTTGAGCTGGTTCTCTGGCTTCTTTAGCTTCTTTAAGCAATACCTCTTCAACAAAAAGGATTCTCTGGCTTCAGGTGGTTCCTCTTTGGCTTCAGGTTGAGGAATATTTTCCTTGGCTTCAGCAACGTTCACATTGCACTGAGTTGCTGATCTATTGTGAGGACAATCCCATTGCACATCTCCCCATTCACCACATGCAAAGCACCGAACATCTCTCCCTCGGCCTCTGCCTTTGGGCACGAACCTTCCACGGCCATAATCTCCTCTTTGTGGTGATCTATTTCTCACACTCCCTACCACATTCTGAGAGTGTTGAAATATGGATTCAAATGTTCCCCCTTATTTTTCTTGACTCTTGCCTTTATTTCTCTGGTTTTGTTTGCATAACAGTTTTTCCTCAGCCCTCAAGGCTACTTGATAGGCATCTTCAATCGTCCTCAAATTTAATAAGCTGATCTCATCCTGTATTTCATATCTCAAACCATTTATATATCTAGCTACCTTTTCTATATCATCTTCAACATGGCTAGATCTAATACTCAGCTTATAAAATTCTTCAGTATATTCCTTGATTGTCATCCCTTTCTGTTTTAAGTTCTGTAATTGTCTAAACATATTTAATTGGTAATCCTTTGGCCAAAACTTACCCTTCAGCTTACTTAACATCCTTTCCCATTGCTTTATTTTAGGCTTCCATTTTCGCTCCCTGGATAGCTGCAATTCATCCCACCATAAGGATGTATGGCCTTTCAATCTCGTGGCTGCAAACTTCACTTTATTCTTGTCATCGACTTCTTCATAGTCGAAGTATTTATCTAACAAACTGATCAAGTCCATTAGCACCTCCACACTAAGACTTCCATCATATAAAGGTACCTCTACCTTTGGTCGACTGTTGACCTTTGCGATCATTTTCATGACTTTGGCTACTTCACTTTCCTCCTCTGCTTCTTTGTTAGTGGTCTCTTCTTCATCAGCACTGGAAATTCCACTATCTGTTGCTCTCCTCTGAGTGGTTTCTACTGTAGCCAGTCTCATACGCAAATTCCAGATCTCATATATCAAAACTGCGTTTTCTATAGGTCTCCCTCGACCTATCCCAACTCCTATTTTGGGTGGTATTCTCTGCAATTCTTCAAAAACAACTTAACAGGCTCTGATACCAAAATGATGTAGGAATAAGGAACATACAATTCCTATCAATCAATTTGCTGTAGTAAAATGTGAAAATTTTACTGAGGCCCACACTTTTCTTATGAAACTAGTTTGCTTCTAGATTTCCACAATTTTAAACAATGTAAAATTGCCCAAATTTTCTCCATTATAAAAATGTCTTGAGACCGCATACCATCTAAACCTGTCCAAGTGTATTTTTTTCCAAACCCCGCTAGAACTATATGGTTTACGAATTTATCATTACAATTTTGAATCCATTTCAGAATTCGAATAACATGAAGTTTGAACTAAACATATATGAAAGCTTTAACCTTTCATAGGTTACACCCATAAAGTTGTTCACTCCACCCTATGCCCACAACGTTGACAAAAATTTTTAATTAATGCTATCAATGATTTTAACCCAAATCTCAATGCATTTTAAAACTATTTGTAAGCCAGATATCATTTCAAACTCGGCAATATCACTTGTCCTGCACATACATCATGTCAATGTTTATTTCAACAATGACCTGCGGCATCCATCAAACTTTAGAACGCAATTAGCTTGCGTAGTTTCAACCTATGGTATGTAACACAGTCAGTGTCCATGGAAAATTTTACTAACGCTTCCAACTTGTGTAGCTTCATAACGCAATTGGCTTCAAACATAACTTAAGAAACTTCATAACGTTTCCAAGTTCATAGCTTCATAATGCAATTTCTTCCGCAGAACATTCAACCAACCCATGGTCCCTTACGCTGTCAATACTGCCTTCGATCACCCATTGTAACACTTATGCACATCGATCCGGGACTTCACTGCTTCTGTCCCCACTGTCCACACACATGGTGTTCTTTCACATCAAAACACCCTTCGTAGACATAGTCTCAATGTTGTTCAACCTCCTGCACTCATACAATCCAGTAATATGTACACATATAATAAAACTGCAGAAATAAAATAATCCATAAAAACATTTCATCTGATATGAATAATCTACTGATCAGATTTTCATAAAAAATTGGAATCTACATATTGACAAAAAAAAACTTGAAGTTCCCATACCATCCTCCAACTATTTATACTTGATAAATAAAACTACTTTCTCTTAGAATAGACTTTCTCAATAAATTTCTACCTTCCTATTTTTAAGCTTATCCCTATGTTGGCTCTACATCCACGCAGGGAGAGAAACCAACTTCTATTATTATGCCAAATTTAATTAAATATAAAACAAATTAACAATCCTCTAAAAATAAATAACAAATTTAATAAATAAATTATTAAGCTATTCCTAAATTTATTTTATTTCCATTTAATAAAATAAATTAACCACAACATGTGACCAAAGATGTCACATTGTTGGCTAGGTTCCCGATGCTCCTGCATCATTTGACCTTTGGGACCATGCAAGGCCCAAAGAAAAAATATCTAAAAGAGTTACTCTAGAATAATAACTTTATCTTAAATTTTGTGTTGTTTTAGTTGAAATATTTGACTTTAAAGGCTTTGTAATAAATTTTTAATAACTGTTGAGTTGCTTCAAAATATCTCTGACTGTGTAATAACTGCCTAATGCCTTTATTGAAAGAAAACATGCTGTAGGTGGCAAATTTGTCTTTGGAGAAGTAATTACTCCTTTGTTGAGTCATTCAAAGTTTTCTTTGGGTTGATCTGCCTTTTTTTTAATCATCAAACTTTGTTTAGGCCTTTTGAACATTGATTTAGCTTTTATAATCTGCTTTACTATCTTTATCCTTTATTCTACTTTATGACTGTTTGTTTATTCATGCTTTGTTTTTAAACCTTTGAATTTCATCCTTTAATAACTGCCTTTGTGGCTAATCCTCTGTTTTTTATCCTCTTATTTAGGATTAGGCCATTAATCCATCCAATCTTCATTTCCTCTTTCATCACTTCTTTGACTGTCTGTATTTGTCCTTTGTGCAGTAATGTGTTCTTTTTGTGCTAGAGGGTTCTTGATCGAACGATGAGCATGCTTCATCATCGCTCAAACCCTGAGAAAAGTCTCTGATCTCCTTAATCTTGGTTTAATACCCATTGATCGTTACCCAGGGTCTAAAATGTCTTTTACTGATTGTGGGAGGGCATTATGGGACCTTTTATGCCATTAAAAACATGTACAAACACAAACAGCTATTAGTTTAAAAAACCTGCGTGAGGGGTAAAATTGCATTTTTTGGGGTTTGGAGCTGTCGGGAGGCATATTTCAGAGGAGGAGAAGGCACAGGGGCATGGTTTCGGAGGCAGAACCATGGGAAAATTCAAACAGAGGCGAAGAAATTTGATTTTGGTGCGAGGAGGGAAAAGTGGTTTTTGGAAAACCATGGCGGTTTATCGCGCAAGTGAAAGGTGGTAAGTGGTATTGATCCAATCGTACGTGATTCCACTAGTCGATTTCTGCATGGCAAGGATAATACCGCATATTTTGTGCGAGTAAGGGTTTTAAATCTCAACACTATTTTCTGCGTGATATGGGTTTCAGACCGTCAGATCTTGGGTGATGAGATCTACGATGTAGACAGACCTGAGAAGTGGCGAGCGGATCCAGACGGTGTGGCTTGGTGGAACAATGGCGCAAGGTGAAAGGTCGGTGGAGTTTTAGTGGAAAGCGAGACCCGCTTTAATATTTAAATGGTTTGGGGTTGTTATAAGGTTTGCGGGGTTTAAATAAAATGAAAGGGCAGAGGTGTAGTTATATGGGGGAAGGGGCTTAAGAATAGGTGGGGGGAAAGGTCCTGTGGGGGTAACGGGGACCGAAGGCTGAGAAGGAAAGGGGCTTAAGAGAATAGCGGAAGGTCGAGGTTAGGGTCGTTTGAGTGAGGGCCTAAGGTTTTAAGCCTGAGAGGGGCTTAAAGGCCTTTTTTACAAAGAGGGCGAGTATATTATAAAAACATGGTTTTTATAAGTTTCTAGGGGGTTTGATAGGTTTAAAGGGTTAAGTTTAAAACAATGAAAAAGGATTTTTACATTGTTTTAAGACTTTTTTTTAGAAGAAAAACAATGAATGAGAGGAATTGTGAGGGGTTCTTAGGGGAAAGAAGAATGGATTTTTAGAGGGAAAAAATGGAATGAATGAGGGTGTAAGTCGAGTGATAAAATGAGTCAAACAAGCCCAAAAAATGGAGAGAGGGCAAAAGAATAGGAAAATTTAGTGAATCAGTTAAGCTTGGGATAATGAAGGCAGTGAGATTTCTAAAACTCACAATGTTTCTCAAATATTGTTTCTAGAAATCCAAAATCATCATTTAGTCATTTTTTTATATCAACAAAAATTATAGATGGCTAACAGTTGTTACACCATTTTTTGGTCATCTAATCCATTGTTATTAGATGGACCCAAGTACACCAAGTAAGACCAATTTTACCCCAATTGAAATCGCATTCACTATGAAAAATAACTTAGTAAACCACCTTTATTAAGTTTTTTATGGTCTAAACAGGAAACCCCATGGGGAAACATTAAATAAATCCATATTTATTTGATTTTTCCTCAAGGAATAATTAGTTAAACAACAATTTAATTAATATTTCTGGTTATATTTAACCCAAAACAAGGAAATTAATTAGATAAATCATTATTTATCTTATTATTTTCTAAGAATAACTATTTAAACATTACTTAAATAATATTTTTTGTTAAATATGATTACATCTCCCTTAAATAATTAAATAAATAATTATTTATTTGATTATTACTCAACCATATCCTTAAAATGATAAATAAATCATTTATTTATTTATTATTATCCTTAAAATGATAAATAAATCATTTATTTATTTATTATTTACAAATAGGGGGATTTGACTCAAGTCAATTTCCTTTTCCCTCCAACAAATATAATAAAATATTCCATAAAATTTGGATCTTGATTTGGTTAATAATATTTTAATTATGCACCAATATCTAGAATAACTCAATATTTTGTTATAAATAGAAGGGTTTTCCCATTCATTTGTCACATTTTTTTGCCTAAAGATCACTCTGAATATCAACTCTTGGTCTGGCTATTTACCACCATCATAGCCATACTTTTTCATTTTTGTCTGGGTTTTCTACACCATCAAGAGAGAGGAATTCTAAATCTCAAGTGCTGAGGACTTACAAGAACCCATCCCATTGAGGAGAACAGGGAACACCCTCTTGTGTTTTCCTCCCAGGTGCCATCAATACAAAATTTATTTGATATATTCTTGTCTTGTCTATTGGATGCATGGAGTAAATATTATCTTTTCTATTGTTAAATGTCTTCTAATGCATATATCTAGATTTTTGCAACATTTATCTTGATCACCTAACTGCAGATCTGAAGATATTAGCAATCATTTATGTTGTTAGGGCTGTTAGTTATGTGCATCTAAAGTGGTATTTTTTCGTACGCTTGGAATTAAGATTCATACTAACAAAAGTGGCTCCAATTGGGGAGGGCAGCTCCTATGGGAGGTGTCAAGAACCTTAGAGATCAAATCTCTAGAAGAAGTAAACTAGTGCCTTGATTTGCACTTTGAAAAAACTCCTTTATAACTTGATGACTTGCTGCTTTGAAGAAGTGATCTTTCAGCATCTGAATCATAACATGATTAATTCTGACTCAAATTCTACCTACCCATCCTACTTTTTCTAACATTTTTTTCTTCATTGGGTGCATTTGAATTAGCCAACCCTTGACATCATTTTCTTTTGAAAACAAGAAACTAACAAATTCTACACTTATATCATCCAAGAGTTCAGATTAAGCTGATGAACTCATTTATTTCTCTACCTATGCTAACTATCTGCCAAGATTAAACTGTTTGACAGATTTTCATTCTCGAATATAAAACAAAAAAATTGAAAACATAACCAAATCAGGATTGTACAGTCTGATTTGTTATGAACAGTGGTACTTTGTACAAGTCTGTATACAAAATTTATTTTGCAGAAATTTAACACAAAATTTTGAGGGCTAAAATCTGGAATTTGCTTTTTATATCCCTCTCTTCCTTTCTTGGTTTAGATTTTGAGCTTTGGAACCAATTTTTCTTTTCCTAATCTAATATAATCTACTGATAAGCCAAGTTTAGATAGTTTGGAAAATCTTCATTCACTAACCTATCAGCAAAAATTTATAATTTAATCAGTCATGATTAGGTTGTATGACTAAATAAGGCTTCCCTCCTCAAGTAGTGTCATTTGGACTTGCACACTTTCAGAACTTACTATTTTTGGTATGGGGTTGTACCTTTTCTTTTTCTGCCCTCTTTTTCTTTATTTTTCTATTTTTGCATTTATTTTTCTCTGATCCTTTTTTCAAAACAATGTTATATACAATGGATGAAGCTTTAAACTTGGCATCACTAATGGAAATAATGTTTGAGCATCCTTCCATTGACAGGACCTCAAAAAAATTTTGTTCCATCCATCTCCTATAAGAAAAATATATTGTTGCCTCTGGAAGAATGGATGATGTAGGGACCTTTCCACAGATTTTCAAACTTACCATGCTTTCCCTTGTCTTCTCTTCTTGAGTCCCATTTGAACACTTTGTCACCAATGTTGAAATAGTTTTCTTTTGTCATTTTGTCAAATAGCTTCTTGATGTTTTCTTGCACTAGTTGTGTTCTATTGTAGGCTTCCTCTCTGGTTTGTTGTAGCTGTATAGTTTGATTTATCCTTATTATCATGTCATTTTCTTTAGACTTTTCTTTCTGGATCAGCTTCATGACTGGCACCCCTAGGCTTGTTGGAAAATTTGCATCTGCTCCCTAAACTAGTTGATAGGGAGACATTCCAATTGATTTTTTGCATGTTAACCTATCGGCCCATAATGCATGTACTAGATTTCTGTGCCATGACTTTTGATTTCCTTCCAGCAACTTCTTGATGATGTTTATCAAACTTTTGTTTGAGGATTCTGCCAACCTATTACCTTGAGGGTAATAAGTTGTGGAATGACCCAATGTGATCTGATATTTGTGGAAAAAGTATACCATCCTCTTAGATCTAATGGCAGCAACATTTTCAGTGATAATCTTTCTAGGACAACCAAATCTAGACAAAATATGGTTTTCAAGGAATTCAATGATGACTAGATCAGTGGCAGTTCTAGAGGGGATGGGCTCTATCCATTTTGTAAAGTAATCAGTTGTTGTTAGGATCCACTTATGTTGGGCAGATGAAGAAGGATGAATTTCCCCAATGAATTCTAGGCCCCACTGTTGAAAAGGAGCTTCAACAGAAATAGGATGCAAAGGTAAGGGTAAGAGTTTTCTTTTGCCTCCAAATATTTGACACTTGTGGCAGGCAACTATCAATTTATGGATTTCTTGGAAGAGGGTGTGCCAATAGTAACTAGCTCTAAGGATTTTGTTGATAGTAGTTTTCCAATAGAGGTGGCCTCCACATTCCCCTTCATGAAACTCATGCTTGATATTTTCTTTATCATTCTCAGGCAAACATTTAAGCAATATACCACTAGAATTTTTACAATATATCCATTTATCTACAATGCAATAATTTACAACTTTTAATTTCAAAAATCTTGCCTTTGTCTTAGATAAACTAGGAGGAACATTAAGATAAAAAAGCATATATAAAATATCAGCATACTAAAGTGCATTTAGCAATACTTCTTCAACATGAGGGGTTGTGCATTCTTCTTGTTCTTCTAAAACATCAACCATATTCATATCTAAGGCTTTGAGATTTCATTCAACCATAAGTTTGGCAAGTCCTTGTCCTTTGATCGATTAAGTGGGTCCCATTTCTAAATCATATTCTAATATAACAGCAATCCACTTTCCTCTTTTTCCGTCAGGATCTTGTGTTAAAATGTCTTTGAAAACTATGTGTGGAAAAAATGCAATGATGTGTGAGTGTAAAATGTAAACTTTGAAATCTTTCAAGGCCTTGATCAAGGCAAAAGCCTGTTTTTCCATATGTTGTATTTCAGGGGTGCATCTCTTAATGCCTTACTGAAAAATGCAATGGGCTATTCTTATCCTTTTATGTTTTTCTCAAGTAGGACAGTAGCAACTATATGTTATGATGTAAAAGAGAAAATGAAGAAATCTTTATTAAAATCAGGGCTAATGAGAACCGGTGTTTGGGTGAGTGTTTTTTTAACCAGTTCAAAGGATTGCTTTGCTTCAATGGTCCATTTTACTCATGTTTCCCTTTTCAACATGTTTGTTATGTTTCTCAGTAGTTCAGCAAGGTTTGGTATGAACCTTCTTAAGAAATTAATCTTTCCAATGAAAGATTGCAGTTCATTGCTATTTCTAGGATGATTGATTTGCAATATTCCTTCAATAATTTTTGGGGTCTATCTTTATTCCCTCTTCAGATATGATATGGCCTAGAAGTTTGCCTTCTTGGAGGCCAAATAAATTTTTCCCGGGGTTTAAGGATAGACCATACTTTCTACATTTCTCAAAGACTTTTCTTAAGTGAGCAAGGTGTTCTTCATCTGTTTTGGAATAGATAGTGATGTCATCTAAATATATCACAATGAAGAAGCCTATCTCTTCTGGAAAGCAATATCCATGGTTCTTTGGAATGTGGCACCATCATTCATTAAACCAAAGGGAATTTTCACATACATGAAAGTGCCCCAAGGTGTAGTGAAAGATGTTTTAATTTGATCATCAGGATGTACCAGTACTTGGTTGTATCCTGAAAAGCCATCTAGCAAAGAAATTCTCTTAGAACCCACTACCCTTTGTAAGATGTGATCCATTTTGGGCAAGGGGTAGTTGTCCTTTAAAGAGGCTTTGTTTAAGTTTCTAAAGGCTCTGTTTAAGTTTCTAAAGTCTATACAAAGCCTTATTTCTCCTATTTTCTTCTGTAGAAATTTTTTGAATAATGATCAATTATTCACCGAGACTATCCTGATCACATATCAATTCGAATTCATATGAAACACATAATCTCTTCCACTCAGATCATCACACATGCGGAAATAAAACAAGCGATAGCACATCAATTCATCATACACATTAACACACATAAGGAGAGGGGAAAGATTATAGCCGAAAACCCCGCGCTCATCAGGCATATAATGGAGAAATCATGTAAACTCCTACATTACCCTCACAAGTAGAAAAGATTTCTCATGAAGCTACACCACAACTAGCTTGGTTTTGAACAGTTACCGGTTCAAAACTCACCACTAATTGCCTTGCCTCTATCAAGGCCCAATCATGGCCTCGTTCTTAAATAGAGATCCAAGGTTCGAATTCCCTTGGCTTGACAGCACAATCATCATGGGCAATTCCTCCAAGTGTGGTGCAAATCTCATGCACAACTGATGTCGCCACTGATAGCTAACTCCACCCTTTCATCTACCTCTTTCACTGGTCTCCACTAAACTGTCCATGCACTGTAGTGAACTGATGTGTTCTTGAGTTGAATAATGAGTTACTAATTAATGTATTAAATAATATTTAATTCACTTCACTCATTACTATTTGATTAGCTATTTAAACTAATCTCAACTAGTTCAACTAAGTTAAACCGAACACAACTCCACTAGCTGTCTCATTAACTCCACCAAACTTCTGCCACTGAAGTCCTAACTAAAGTCAACCATGCATGTGCTCACCAAACCCTTAGGAATAAATTAATTCCTCTGTCAGATGCATGAGCCACTTCCAAGGCTCGAACTGAAGTGCTCCAAGAGAGTAAACTGAAGTTTATAGTCCAAATATTATTAAGGGTAAATAATATTTGACTTCCCTATTTTTAGGATAGGAAGTCTAAAAATAGACATCGACCTATAGGTCAAAAAATAGAGGTCCATATATTTTTACCAACATGACCAATACTCCAAGAATAACATACTGCAACCCCTGGACCATGTTCCATATGTCTAAAAATAGACATAGTCTAAAAATAGACTTTGCGCCAGAATTTGCCTGCGGGCCCACTTAGTGAAGGCGACTTCATTTCACTAAGCTCCATCATCTTGCTGCATTTTCAACACTCCCTCTCAGCAAGATATGGATTATCCGCAACCCCTATCCTGCCTCTGTGGAATTCAAACTTGCTCCTGGTGAGCGCCTTCGTCAGGATGTCGGCATCCTGATCCTCCGTGGGAACATATGAAAGCATCATGATTCTCCGCTGAACACAATCTCTGATATGATGATACCAATCCATGAAGCCATGCCGCCTCAACTGATCCTCCTGTCTGTACCATGGACCATATCCCGATGTGCCTCTAATATAGCGCAATACATGCTTGCCTGCCTTCCAAAAGAGCTTGGTAGGCTTAACCATAGCTTGCGAAAGCTAGTTAACAGCATAGCATATATCGAGTCGTGTATTGACCAGATACATAAGCGACCCCACCAACTGTCGATAGACAGTGGCATCCACTACCTCCGCTGAAGTAGCATCCTCCTTCCTCCAACCACCAGGAAGAGGAGTGTCAACAAGCTTGCAGCCTTGCATGTTGAACCTCTCCAAAATCTCCCGGGCATACTTGCCCTGAGAAACAAACAGTCCTCCGCTGCGCTGCCAAATCTCCAATCCCAGGAAATAATGAAGGATGCCCAGGTCCTTCATCTCAAACTCTCGTGCAAGATCCTCCTTGCATGAAAGTATCAACCGCTCATCGCCAGTCAAAATCAGATCATCTACATACAGTACGATGATCAACAGCTTCCCCTCCACCACAATCTGGTACAGGTTTGGATCCGCCTCACTCTTCGAGAATCCAAGCCCGGTGAAGTAGCTGTCTATCCGAGTGTACCAAGCACGAGGTGCTTGCTTCAGCCCATACAGTGCTCTCTTGAGTCGGCACACATGCGACTCACTGCTGAAGATCTCAAAACCTTCAGGCTGCTCTATGTACACTTCTTCCTCAATAACTCCATTGAGGAACGCAGTCTTCACATCCATCCGATGAATGTGCCACCCCATCTGCGCTGAGAGAGCAAGGATCGTCCGTATGGAAGAGTACCTTGCGACAGGTGCAAAAGTCTCCTCATAGTCAATCCCCCCGATCTGTGAGAAGCCACGGGCGACAAATCTCACCTTTTACTTCTCCACACTCCCGTCAGCTGCCTGCTTCACCTTGTAGATCCATCGCGAACCCACCGCTGATTTCCCAACCGGTCTTGGGACAATCTCCCATGCACTGTTCCTGACGATCGAATCATATTCTTCGATCATGGCATCAACCCATGCGGGTTCCTCCACAGCTTCCTCAAAAGAGGATGGCTCCGTCACAACACATTAACTCACAAGAGCCATGTATCCAGTGTACCGATCCGGTGACTGCCTTTGTCTGCGCTGTGCTGTAGGTGGTCCTACAACCTTCTCTGCATCTCGAGCCAGTCGCTCAGCTTCTGTAGTGCGCATGCGCCCTCTGATGGTTGGCGCCGCATGGGTGGTTTCTTCCACCTCCTGAACTTCCTCTTGTGGCTGATCCACATCCGGAAGCTCCTCCTTAGGAACTAACAGCTCCTCATCTGCATGCAAGTGTAGCTCCCTCTCAAGCGAACACTGCATGGCTTTCTCCTCCTCGAATTTTATATCCCGTCGCACAACAGTCTTGCGACTGTCTGGCACATACACCCGATAGTTGTGAGGTGTATCAGTGTACCCCACAAATATTCCAACTTCAGCAGTTGGATCCAGCTTCCTTTTTGCATCCTTCGTCACATGCATGTAGACAGGAGATCCGAAAATCCGCAAATGGGAAATATCAGGCCTCTTGCCAGAATAAGCCTCCTCTGGTGTACTCATGCCAAGAACCTTGTGAGGACAACGGTTCTGCACATACACTGCTGTATTGCATGCCTCAGCCCACAAGTGAAGGGGTAGGCCCCGATCATGCAACATCGCCCGTGCAGCACCCACGATCGTTCTGTTCTTCCGCTCAGCCACCCCGTTCTGCTGTGGGTTATGGGGTGCGATGAGTTCTCTCCGAATCCCTTCTGCGCTGCAGAACTCCTTGAATTCAGCCGAGATGAATTCACCACCGTTATCACTCCTTAGAGCAATCACCTTCTTCCCCGACTCCTTCTCGACTAGTGCTTTAAACTCACAGAACTTCACGAATGTATCGCTCTTCTTCTGCATGAAGAAGATCCAGCACTTTCGAGAGAAATCATCAACAAAGATCACATAATACTTGTGCTTTGTTGTCGAAGCAACTGAGAAAGGACCACACACGTCTGTGTGAACTGTCTCAAGGATTTTCGTGGCGCGACTATCCTTCTCATGAAAGGTGGCTTTCACATACTTCCCCAAGGTACACCCCTTGCATTGATCTAACTGCACAAGAGTGCCCTTAGGAAGCCCAGTAGAAATCTACTGCAGGATCTTCAAAGCTCCATGGTCAAGGTGGCCCAATCTCCTGTGCCACAGTTCGCCCTCATCATCCCGGCTCACCACTTCTCCCGCCTTGCATGCCATTGCTGCGCAGCCATCTACCTGCAACTGATAAAGGTTCTTGGTTCGAACCCCTATCTTTCGGGTCTCTCCAGTAGTCTTACTGCGCAAGAAGGCTTTTCCTTCGTTGAAGACCACATCATACCCCTTATCCTCCAACATCGCCACAGAGATCAAGTTCTTCTTCAATCCAGGTACATGCATGACATCCTTCAAGACAAAGGGTTTACCAGACTCCCTTTGAAAGGATATGGTACCGATACCAGTCGCACTGTATCTACCATCATCACCCATCTCGATGTGCACACCCAAATATTTGTCCTCCAGATCTGAGAACAAATCCTAATCTCTCGTCATATGAAATGACGCACTGCTGTCCAAGAACCACACCGATCCCATCACACTTGAAACCAAGCATGCGATCAGTGAAAAGTCAAGCTTAAACTGTGAAGCCAAAGCTTCTCCATCTGCAGATCTTCCCGCTTGCTTGTTTTTCTTCTTCTTTGTACAATTTGTAGCATAATGTCTGTGATCATGGCAGTGAAAACACTTCACTTTCGCCATATCCTGCTTCTTGCCCTTTGCACCGGAATGAGAATTTTTCTTACCCTTCCCCTTCTTTGCTTTGGCAACCAAAGCACAATTTTCTTCATCATCTCCCTTTGATGAAGAGCCATCCCGAGTAGTCCTCCTTATCTCCTCCTGCATGAGATCCGCCCAAACGCGCTCCCATCCCGGAAGCTTCTCCCGACCATTGACACTATCTTGATATGACTGCCAAGCCTTCGGAAGACCAAGGAGAGCCAAGTCGACCATGTCCTCATCTTCGACAGTCACCCCCACACTTCCCAGCTCATCTCTGCATTGAGTGAACTTCGTGAGGTATTTGGCGATACTGTCGCCTTTCTCCATATTGATGTTCCTGAGCTTATCTTTGAGCGCCAGCTTCCTTTGGTCACTCTTAATCTGGAATAGATCCATCAAAGCTTTCCACATTAAATATGGAGAAGCCTTTCCATGCAGTCTGGATACAATATGATCCTTGACGCCCTCCAACAAGATCCTTCGACACTTCGCCATCTTCTTTTTCCATGCTTCGACTTCAGCAAGATCAGTGGGCTTTTGGACATCCGTATCTATGAACTCCTTCAGACCATTATCTTCTAATACTGCCTCCATGCGATCCTTCCATGCAACATAATTCTAATTGCCTTCAAGAGCATATTCGAGTCGTAAACCGTTGAAAGACATTTTCAACACCGGCACCAAGAAAACAAAACTGCTGCAAAATTCGAATTCCACCTCAAAGCTCAACCACTCTAGATCTGTGAGAACAAATTAATTCTAGCACAGAGGTCGACTGCAGGGGCATTTACTGGATATATCACCTTTCAAAGAAAGGATGGATCCAGAGGCTACCTGGCCCGCATGCAGACTCTGTCTACCGAAATAAGTTTGTAATCACTGTGATGATCAATATTTGCTTCAATAGCTCCGATACCATGTAGAAATTTGCTGAATAATGATCAATTATTCACCGAGACTATCCTAATCACATATCAATTCGAATTCATATGCAACACATAATCTCTTCCACTCAGATCATCACACATGCGGAAATAAAACAAGCGATAGCACATCAATTCATCATACACATTAACACAGTATGTATGGGGAAAGCTTATAGCTGAAAACCCCGCAGCTATTGTGTATATTATAATTGAGAAATCATGTAACAAACTCAGTACAATACTCCTCACAAGTACTCAGTACTTTCTCATAAAGTTACACACAAACTAGCTTGGTTTTGAACAGGTTACTAGTTCAAAACTCACCACTAATTGCCTTGCCTCTATTGCGCAATCATGGCCTGTCTAAATAGAGATCCAAGGTTCGAATATCCTTGGCTTGACAGTGCAATCATCATGGGCAATTCCTCCAAGTGTGGTGCAAATCTCATGCACAACTGATGTCGCCACTGATAGCTAACTCCACCCTTTCATCTACCTCTTTCACTGGTCTCCACTGAACTGTCCATGCACCGTAGTGAACTGATGTGTTCTTGAGTTGAATAATGAGTTACTAATTAATGAATTAAATAATATTTAATTCACTCCACTCATTACTAGTTGATTAGCTAGTTAAACTAATCTCAACTAGTTCAACTAAGTTAAACCGAACACAACTCTACTAGCTGTCTCATTAACTCCACCAAACTTCTGCCACTGAAGTCCTAACTGAAGTCAACCATGCATGAGCTCACCAAACCCTTAGGAATAGCGTAATTCCTCTGTCAGATGCATGAGCCACTTCCAAGGCTCGAACTGAAGTGCTCCAAGAGAGTAAACCGAAGTTTATAGTCCAAATATTATTAAGGGTAAATAATATTTGACTTCCCTATTTTAAGGAGAGGCAGTCTAAAAATAGACTTCGACCTATAGGTCCAAAAAATAGAGTCCCATCTAATTTTACCAACATGACCAATACTCCAAGAATAACATACTGCAATCCCCTACCACAAATTCATATGTTCCGTGGCATAATAGTCTAAAAATAGACTTTGCGTCAGAATTTGCCTGCGGGCCCACTTAGTGAAGGCGACTTCATTTCACTAAGCTCCATCATCTTTCTGCATTTTCAACATATTCCTCAAAGATACAAGATTGGACACCCATTCTGAGTATCTCACCGGGACTATGATTCCATCATACATTTTTTTGATTTCTTTCTCCACTAAAGCTGGTTTATTCTGCACAAATTTTGTCTAAAAGGTTTCTGGTTTTCTTTGAGGGGTATCTTATGTTGAATTATCTCTGTATCATATGATTTTAAGTCCTCATACATCCAAGCAAAGACATCAGAAAATTCTCTAAAAAGCTAAAGGTATTTTAGTTTTATATGAGCTGGCAGCATTTTGGACAATTTGATCATTTTGGGTTTTAGTTCACTGCCTATATTGCACTTTTCTATTTCAATTTCAGTGGGTTCCATTTTTTTCTTTTTGGCAACATCATTAAAGTCAAACAATTCTTCTAGAGGCACTAGTCCCCATGGCAAGTTATCAGTGCTAGACTGTAGTACTTCAATATCTTCTTGTTCTAAATTAGTGTTCAGCTCTGTTTTCTGTGGGTGTTCTTTAGTTAACAGATTCATATCAGCAATGTTAGGAGTTTCTTCTTCATAAGATTTTTCCTCAGTAGGACAGTCTCCTTCATACTCTAAGTTTGAATTTGGCATTTCAAACCCATTTTTGGATTGTAGGAAATCCTCTATTTGCTTATCTCTTTCAAAGACTTGCCAATATTTTATATTATCAGGGACTGCTGGTCTATATTTAACTTGGACTGTGCATTGTTTTCTTTCATAAGTTTTGTGACATGTACTAGCAGCAAATTCTAAACCATTGGCAAGAATGTTTTGCTTTCTAGGGACAAAGTTAAGCTCATATTCTTTGAATGTTTTCAAGAGGTCAACAACATCTTATCTATATGCTTCTAATCTTGGATGCTTGGCAGTATATTCTCCATTTACTTGTTTAATAATCAGTTATGAGTCCCCATGAACAATTATTCTCTTGGCTCCTAGTTTTTTTAATAATTGCAGTCCTAAGACGAGGGCCTCATATTCAGCTATGTTGTTTGTGCATTGAAAGTTTAGTTTATATGAGTGACCTTCTGCATGATTTTTTTTTGTGTTATGCACCCATATGCCTACTCCTAAACCAGTTTTCTACAAGACCCATCAAAACTCATACTCCAAAGAGGTTCAATTTCAGATTTGTTATTTAAGTAATTTATGTCCTCTTTTTTGTGTTTATTGTGGTTGTCACTATGTTGTTTTTTTGGATATGTATTATGTTCATTTTTACTTTGTTCCTCAAGGTTTTCACTATGCTGAGTTTTATTTTATTTTTCATGATCAATCCTATGTTGATAGCTGGTTTGTTTCCTATGATCTTCATCATGTTTGCTATGATTTTCTGAGTTAGCAAAATGTTTTGGCTACTTCTCCTTTCTTTCCTCTTTTTCTATTGCTAGTTTCTCATCTCCTTATCCTTACTCTTTAATATTTTCATCATTGTAAAGAATGAATGAGTCAAGGTCTGTGTGAATAGAATGAAGAGGGGAGTTGTCTGGTTTTTCTTGACTACTAACCATGTATTTCATGTGTGTTTCCCTATATAGTCTTCTTGGTTGACTAAAGACAGGGATAGTTGCATAAGTCATATCCATTCGCAAGCTACCTTGGAGTTTAGCACCCCATGACCTTGAAAGGAGCATGCCATATTTAGGAGGTATATCAGCCACTACAATGTCCATCACTAAGCTCTTGGCTGGTATTTGTGCAAAGTTGACACATAAATATTTGATTAGGCCTAGACATTTAACTCACTGGAATCAAAAGAGTATAAATCTTTGTAAAGTCTAGTTATCTCAAGGCCTAGTCTCTCCATCACTACTTTAGGCATAAGGTTGTGGGAGGCTCATGAGTCAAGCATGACATTGTGCAAAATCTTATCATGGATGTTTAGACTGACATAAAAGGGAGGAACACCTCCTTCTTGAAATTTCCCTTCTACTTCTAGTCCAAACAAAAGCTCAGGCTTGTCATCAGTTACATTAATAGAATTTGTTTGGTATCCTATGTTTAAAGCTTTCAAAGGTTGGGTTTTGTATACATATTGGGTGAATAATACATTAATAGGGATACATATCTTCATTTTGGAAATTTCACCCTCTATGCTAAAAGGTGTTTGACTTTTCTAAATGTTTATATCAACCATCTTAGTCACTATTTTCTCAGCAAATTCAGCTTGTTGGTTTTTATTATGAACAACAGTTAAAATAGTTCTACTAGGAGCATTATCTGAGTTGCTAGTGCTACCTTGGTCACCATTATGTTTTTTATTAATTTGGATATTTTTATTTTTGTTTCTATCTAAACTTTCAACCACTGTTTTGTTGTCTTTTGTTGTCTTTTTAGAAATGTTTTCAGAATTGTTTCTAGCAGAAATTTCAGAGGCTTTCTTTTTGGGAGTGTCTTGAATATTTTTACTCCTAAGGTCATATTGTCTGTGCACTTCCATTATAGCATTTTCGAAGCCTTGTTTGTAATCTTCAGATTCTGGGATTTCTCCATCATAGGGTCTAAATATGCCTTGTTCTTCTTCATTGAGGAAAACAATATCCTCATTGTTTACTCCCAATAAGTTTATGTGATCTCCCTCTATTTCTTCAATCACTCCCTCATCTTCATCAGCATAGTTTTGTTGGAAAGGAGGTATGACTTGCTGATCAGGGCCTCTTTATATAATTTGAGGGGGATTCCTTTTAAAGTTTTGGTTCTGATTTTGATTTTTATTTTGAGGATTTGTTTGGTTTTCTTTAGGATAAGCTCTCTCATTCATGTTAATTCTCTCCATCATCATCTCCATTGTTCTAACCAGACTATCAATTTTGGAATTTGATGTGGAGGGTCCAGCTTCATCTTTGTAGGTAACATTTTTCTTTGCTTTCAATCTAGCCCTTTTGGCATTTAGGTTAGCTTCTACACTTACTACCTCTTTCTGCATATCTTCTAATGTGAGGGGTTATCTCTCCCTTAATTGATAACACATGTCTGGGTAAAATCCTTCACGAAACTTCATTAAGGATAAGCCTTGTGGGGCTTTCACTTGTGGAGGGAGTGCATTATAAACACTATTGAATCAAGTGAAATAATCTTGGACACTCTCTCCAGCATTTCTTTTAAGGTCATTGTATTTTGATAGGATTTGGAGGGGATTTCTCTTGACTTCCCATTTTTTTAGGAATAGTTGATGAAAATCAAGGAGATCATTAATATTGTTAGGGGTTAAGCCTTTGAACCATTTTCTTTCTTCTCCCCCTAATCTTTGAGAAAACATTCTATGTTTAAAAATTTTGTCATCTATTTATTGTTTGTCAAAATAGTCATCCATTCTATCCACATGTTGTTGAGCGGTAGTATAACTACTGGCATCATATAATGGAATCTTGGACTGATAGTTCTGTGGTAGAGAAACTAGAGGTAAAGGAAGGACCAAGGGAGCATACCATGTTGCCATGATACGAGCTTGTGGAAGCAATGGAAGGTTAACAAGTTGAGGAAGGTGATGAAGTGGAGTGGTTTGAACAGTGGATGTACAGGTGGGTGTAGCTGAAGTACTTGGACCAGCTAAGTGATTTTGAGCAGATTTAGGATAAGAGAAGCCAATTTTTTGGAAAAACTAGAAATCAGGAGGAGTGGAAGGGGAGGCTTCCCTACTATTACTTTGTTGTGAGTTTATAGGCTCAAAGTTTACCTAGTCTATACCACTTTGTGACTTGGTTTTGGATAAGCTATTTATATGGGGTAAGTAAACTTGGGTATTTTTCAAGTTTATAAGATTTTCAGGGACAAAATTTTCTCTGTGGATTGGTCTGACAATAATTGGATTGTCCAATCTAGGAGACCTCCTAAGGATGCTTTCAGGATTGTCAATTATTGCAGGAGGATTTGGGTCAGGATGGGATCTAGTATGGATTCTTCTAGAAGCCAAGATTTTGGACCCAACAAGTCAGAAAGGTTTCAGAGGTATAACAATCTTAGGACACAAACCAAACTCTAAAAGAGATACTTGATCTACAAAGTATTCTTGACTGGGTATTGTTTAATGTTTTGATGGTCTAATAATTTTCCCAGTGGAGTCAATGGAAAATAAATGGAGTCACCAGGTGGAGGATTTTTACTTGTTTTATCGAATTGGTTATTGTCCACCATCAACAATTAGGAACCATTCTTGGCTGACACTTGATTCATTTTGAGTTTTTAAAGTGAGGTTTTATGAGCTCTTGAAATTATCTATTACTCAGTATTCCCCAGTATGGTCGCCACTATGTTGGCTCCCTATGATTTGCAAGGGTGGCAAGAACAAACACTGTAGGGGCCACATCAGAACCACTTTGGAATCCAATGACCTAGCCTTCCTGGATTTAGAGAGGGATCTCTCTATAAAGGTGTTTTAATTGATATATCTTTGTGCTCTTTGTTTAAGATTTTCGGCTAGTTATGAAGTTCTAAGGACTTATAGTATTTGGTTGGATTAAATGATAGATTGAAGGATCAATGGTGTGATTGATTGGTGGAATGTTTCAACTAAACAAATAGACTGTGAGAAGGCATCAATTCATTGGGATATAGAATCATAAAAGGATTTAATTTTTCATCAACTTTGCAAGGGTATTCATAGGGAAAGCTAACTATATCAAATGGATTCTTTAGATTAGGTTGAAATATGAAACAATTATAAGTTTTGAAGGCAGCAAAGCTATAGTCAGTTAAGAATATTCTAGCTCTACTTGGACAAGAAAATCCTTTTAAGGTAACTTTTTGGAGCAAGCCAAAGGACAGGGCAAACCATTGACTCCTTTGGAAAAAATTTAATAAGCAAACCTCTAAGACAAAAATCCAGTAATTCAAGAACTACTTTCAGAAAAAGAAAACATATAAGATAACAGTGAGAGTGGTCTAAGGTCAAACAAAAAAATAATCTAATTTGCTTGGACTAACTCTCAAAAGACTCTTTAAAGAAACATTTCAAGGCAGACCAGAGGGCAGGGCATACCATAAACCTCTATGGTTTAGACTTTAATAAGCATACCTTAAAGAAATATCCTAAAAAAAATATCTCAAGTCTTACTCAAAGGAACATGGATTCACCATAGTTTCCTTGGTTTCACTCTATTGAATCATTTCCAAGACAACAAGCTAGATATAACTAGAAGGCAATTAAGAATCTTCCAATCAAACCTTGCAGAAGAAAACATAAATATAAAGAATATAGACAGAAATAGGGTGTTGAAACAACAAATCCTAATCTAAAACTTATGTTTCTTTATCAGAGAAAGATGGACATAATGGAAAACATGAGGGAAAACAATGACAATTTAGGAAAACTTGACCATTGATATAGCTCAAGGATCCTATGAACGTGCTTGTATTATTGATGATCAAACCAATTACAATACTCCATGTACAATATCTCTTTACAACTCAGAGCTTTCTTCATTACATTCTAGCATTCCTCAACTAGTGTAGCAGTAGAAATCAGTCCAAAAACCATCAAGTAACCAACATTTAAAATGAAGCTCACATGTAATATTTATATGCAAAATGGGGAGGTGCTGCCAAACTAGGGTGTTTTAATGTTATTTATTATAGAGTTAATGTTTTTTGACCTTTGGGACCATGCAAGGCCCAAAGAAAAAATATCTTGAAAGAGTTACTTTGGAATAATAACTTTGTCTTAACTTCTGAGTTGTTTTAGTTGAAATATTTGACTTTAAAGGCTTTGTAATAACTTTGTAATAATTGTTGACTTGCTTCAAAATATCTCTGATTGTGTAATAACTTCCTGATGCCTTTATTGAAAGAAAACATGTTATAGGTGGTAAATTTGTCTTTGGAGAAGTAATTGCTCATTTGTTGAGTCATTTGAAGTTGTCTTTGGGTTGATCTACCTTTGTTTTAATCATCAAACTCTGTTTAGGCTTTTTGAACATTGATTTGGCTTTTATAATCTACTTTAATGTCTTATCCTTCATTATGCTTTATGATTTTTTGTTTATTCATGCTTTGTTTTTAAACCTTTGACTTTCATCCTTTAATCACTGCCTTCATGGCTAATATTCTATTTTTTATCCTCTAATTTAGGATTAGGCCATTAATCCTTCCAATCTTCATTTCCCCATTCATCACTCCTTTTATTGTTTGTGTTTGTCCTTTGTGCAGGAATGTGTTATTTGTGCTCTAGATGGTTCTTGATTGATCGATGAGCATGCTTCATCATTGGTCAAACCCTGAGAAAAGTATCTGATATTTTTAATCTTGATTTAAGACCCATGGGTCGTCACCTAGGGTCTAAAATGTCTTTTATTGACTATGGTAGGGAATTATGGGCCCTTTTCCTCCATTAAAATCCTGCAAAAACACAAATTGTTAGTTTAAAAAACCTGTGGGAGGGGTAAAACTGCGTTTTCTAGGGTTTGGGGTTGTCGGGAGGCGTATTGCAGAGGAGAAGGAGGCACAGGGGCATGGTTCCGGAGGTGGAACCATGGGAAACTTCAAACAGAGGCGAAGAAATTTGATTTTGGCGAGGGGAGGGAAAAGTGGTTTTTAGAAAACCATGGCGTTTTATCGCGCAGGTGAATGGCGGTAAGTGGTATTGAGCCAATCAAATGCGATTCCATTAGGCGATTGTCACGCGACAAGGAAAATACCACCTATTTCGCGTGGGTTAAGGGTTTTAAATCCTGGTGCAATTTTTTGTGTGATATGGGTTTCAGACTGTCAGATCTCAGGTGATGAGATCTACAGTGCAGACAGATCTGAGAAGTGATGAGCAGATCCAGAGGATGGGGCCCGGTGGACAGATGGCGCAAGGTGAAAGTTCGGTGGAGTTTTAGTGGAAAGCCAGACCCGCTTTAATATTTCAATGGTTTGGGGTTGTTATAAGGTTTTTGGGGTTTAAATAAAATGAAAGGGTGGAGGTGTAGTTATATGGGGGAAGGGGCTTAAGAATAAGCGAGGGGAAAGGTCCTGTGGGGGTAACAGGGACCGGCGGCTGAGAAGGAAAGGGGCTTAAGAGAATAGCGGAAGGTCGGGGATAGGGTCGTATGAGTGAGGGGCTAAAATTTTAAGCCTGAGAGAGGCTTAAAGACCTTTTTTACAAAGAGGGCAGGTATATTATAAAAACAAGGTTTTTATAAGGTTTTAGGGGGTCCGATAGGTTTAAAGGGTTAAGTTTAAAACAATGAAAAAGGATTTTTACATTGTTTTAAGACTTTTTTTAGAAGAAAAATAATGAATGAGAGAAATTGTGAGGGGTTCTTAGGGGAAATAAGAATGGATTTTTAGAGAGAAAAAAGGGAATGAATGAGGGTGTAAGTGGAGTGATAAAATGAGTCAAACAAGCCCAAAAAATGGAGTTTTCCTGGAGTAGCAGGGTAAACTTTGAGAGGGCAAAAGAATAGGAAAATTTAGTGAATCAGTTAAGCTTGGGATAATGAAGGCAGTGAGATTTATAGAACTCACAATGTTTCTCAAATATTTTTTCTAGAAATCCAAAATCATCATTTAGTCATCTTTTGATATCAGCAAAAATTATAGATGTCTAACACTTTCCACAAGGTTTCAAATTTTCCTGGCCCTAGGGCTTCTTTCGTGACATCATAGCGGAAGATGAAATCCCCCTTGGTAAATGATCGAGGGATGATATTTAGATCGAGTGATGCTTTCACCCACTTTTTATGGGCCTCGTTCTGCTGAAGCAACTGTCGTCGACTTTTGTCGACGAAATCTAATTGTTCTAAGCATTACTCTAGAGGCTGGGTGTCATCAAGGAGTTCGATGGCAACGTGTAAATTTTGGATCTTGTGTTCTATGGGAATCATGACTTCGACCCTGTATACCAAGTGGAAGGGTATGAACCCTATTGATGTTTTCATAGTCATGCGGTATGCCCACAGGGCAGAGAAAATCATGTGGTGCCATTTTTTTTGTGGTTATTCACCATGCGTTGTAACATTGTTTTGAATACTTTATTCACAACTTCCACCTGTCCGTTGAATTGGGGATAGTATGGTGATTCTAATTCATGTGTTAATCCAAGGTGGTGAGATAGCTTCTGGGAAAATTCATTTTTTAAGTGTTTTCCATGGTCAGAGACTAACTCTTTTGGTACATCGAACCGGGCAATGACATGGTTAAATGGAAATTGTGCAACGGTTTCTACTGTGTTGTCATATGTGAGCATGACTTCTTCCCACTTGGTGAAGTAGTTGACGACCACAATAATGTACTTGTGATTTCCTGATGACATGGGGTTGCAAGTCACGAAGTGGATCCCCCATTTGTAAAAGGGACCAACGACGATAGCAAGGTGTAGGGGAGTGGGGGGGGCTCTTGCCTTATGAGCGAAGCATTGACATTGCTTGCACCTCTTGATTGCTGAAATGAAATCGTGAAATAACATGGGCCAAAAATATCCTATCCATAGGACTTTTTGGGCAGTGGCCATCCTAGAGAGGTGGCCACCGCAAGCTCCGTTGTGGTATTCATTAAGGGCTTTCTCAGTTTGGTCGTGGGTGAGGCATTGACGGAAGATTGTGTCGATGCCCCATCGCTATAAGACATATCCCATGAGGAGGTATCAGGGGGCCTGATGGAGGATGCGCTAATGGTATTCATGGGTGAACTAGGGCCTAATTTTTTGGGTTCATAAAAATAGGATAATATATCTGTACAAAGGGTCGTCGGTCGTTACTAGAAAGAGATGTTCATCCGAAAGTGAATCGTTGACTGGTGATCCTTTGGTCTGACATGGGAGATCTGTGATGAACTCAGCTAGAATTAAATCCTTCTTACTCTTGGGGGAGTGAAACTGTAAGTTGAATTCTTGCAGAATGACTATCCAACTAGCGTACTTATGGTTCATTAATTAGCGTGTGAGTAGGTATTTGATGGGGTTAATATCTGTGATAATTTTTATAGTCCTTAAGATAATGTAGTTGCCAAGTTTTTGGACTGTGTGTATTAGTGCTAGGGCAGTATTTTCTTCAGCCTCTATCTTAATTCATGGCTTGATAATTTTTTGATAATGTTATAGATTACGTGTTCCTTCCCATCCAAGCCTTCCTGGATCAATACTCCAGCCAAAGCGGTCTCGATTGTTGATAGATACAAGATGTATTCCTTGTTGTAGTATGGAGGGATGATCAACGGTGCTGAAGATAATGTGTCTTTCAGCACTTGAATGATTGTTGGGCATGATCTTCCCATTTGAACAGGATGTCCTGACGAAGGAGACGTAGGAACCCTTGAGCGTAAGTGGCGTAGTCTGGGACACAACATCTCAGAAAGTTGGCCTTTCCCTGCAAGCTTTGTAGTTTCTTGTGGGTGTTAGTCATCTGTATTTTTCACTATCTAAAGATGACTAAGTAGTGTCCCTAGATTTCTAATAACAAAATTCATAAATATTGTGAGTTCTATAAATCTCATTTCCTTCATCATTCTGAGATAAAACTTTCCTATTTTCATCTTCTTATCTAGTCATCACTAGCCCACCACTCCTGGAAGACCCATCCTAGGTTCAAGCCATTTATTTTAACCCCAACTGTCACCCATTTTTCACCATGTCTTGCCTTTTGGCCCAAATCCTCTTTTTTTCTTATCTACAAGATTCCCTACTACTATTCAAACCTACCAGAAAAATAATCTTGCTGACTCTTGCATAATATTCTCAGACACTGATTGTCTCTACAGACCCTCTAGATAATCAAATATGCTATATCCTAGGTCTTCAAAACACACTAATCTTATCACAAGTCCTATCTTATACTTGGTGATCCCTAAGTCTAAAATCCCTATCCAAAATCCAAGTCCAAAGGTCCCCATTAGGTCACCAAAGGTTTCACTGAGTCATAGGATGGATTTGGTGCCCAACAAGTTATGCCTTCTTGCATAAAGAGGTTGCATTAAAAGGGGAATAAAATCAAGCATTTTGACCCAAGGTCATTCAAGGAAAGCCTCCTTGGCTTAGAGCACAAACACTGCAAGGGACAGCTGCCCGTGTTCACATTTTTTAAAGAGTAGCCAAGGTGACCACCAGCAACAAGAGGAGGCAAGGTAATAGGATGTAATTATCACCAAGAGGCAGACACAAACAAGACAAAAAACAACAGGCCTACAGGTAAAAGAGTATCAGGGTTTGTTTTGGTGGATTAACAAAACATTGGTGACAAGCAAAGAACCATCTCAAATATTTCAAGGACAAAAGCCTCCTCCTTAAGGTTTTTTTCCAAAATAGCACTGCTTCACCTGCACTAAGAGAATAAAGACAAAGGGTATCATTTTAAAGAAGACCATTTTGCCAAAGGGTAGAAAAAAACAAAGTTTTTGAAGTAAAAATTTGGGGTATAAATTATTGTCAAGACAGGCCTAAAAAGGTAAAATGTAACCTCGATTTTTGCATCTCAACAATAGGCTCCCAGCAAAGGGCCTCCATGCCAAAAATATTTTTTTGCAAAAATATTGGCAAAGGCATAAATAAACATGTTTTCCGAAAAAATGTTAAAATTTGTTCACAACAAACATTAGTCAAAAGCGCACTGAAAGATAGGAGACACCAACTTTGCAAAAGTCGGTTTGGTATTTTTAATTTACTTTTCAAATCAAGTATAAAATCCAATTGAACCTTCCCCATGCATCATTTGCCATTTTTTGAGAAGAAGGAGTCATTGAGAAGAAATTACATTGGTTTTCGGGAAAACTATGGAAATTAGCAGGCGCTACACCCCTAGCCTCCGACGCTACACCCAGAGGCGAGGCAGGCAGTGTAAGATTACACTGTGTTACACACTCGCAGGTTGGCACTACACGCCTGGGTTGGCACTGTACGCAGGCTCAGAAATGACCACCAGTGCCCAGGAGATTGCCTGTTCCGCCCGACGCTATGCCCTGACAACCCGACCAGCCCAGCGCTGCGTGTAGGCGCTACGCACTGGAACTGCGCCCCTGGCAGCACTTCAAAATTTTTGCCAAAGACTTTCAAAATCAATTCTTTCAGCCTCTACAAAGCTTCTGCAAGTTAATACAAGGTTGGTTAACCTTTTTTCCTTCTCCCAAGTATTATTTATCAAAGAGGTCATCCATGGTTAGAATTGACCAAAACCCTAGACTATGCAAAAATAAATTCTCATGTCTTTGAACTAGGGTTTATAAGAAGAATTGGTTTTTTATACAAAGAGGGGACTAAGTGACTATAAGCCTGACCTCTACCACCAAGTGCAAGCTTTGAAAGTTGTCTTCACCTTAGCTTTCCTCTTTGCAAAATTTTGACCTACACCACTTATTTTACTGCAAATACCCTAAAGAAAAACTAAAGGTTACTTCTTCTGTTTGGACTAGCCATCATGTCAGAGAGAGATATTCAAACCAGTGGTGATGAGAGTCATACTCCCACCAAGCCAAAACATCATGGAGGAAAATCTAAAAGGTTTGAGCCCCTAGACACCACTCTAATTACTTCCTCTCCTATGATCCTTTCATACTTCTAGGATGTAGGGTGCTACCATTTTTGTGAGAAGGTCAAGCAAGTCAAATACCATACAGACTTAACCAGGTTGTTTGCCTATAGCCTACAAAACCACCAAGTTAATCTAGCAGGGGTCCAATTTGAGCTTTCATCCAAAATTATTTCCAAGGCAACCGGTATACCAGACATTGGTGAGCTTTGGTTCAAACAAAAGAAATTGGATTTGGGTTATTATGGGCCTTATTTGAAACCCACCTATCAGCAAAATTGCAAGGCTATTTTTCCTTTTTCTTATTTTCTAGAGAAGTATGCAGCATTAATGAGGAATATTATCAGTTTTTTCACATGTGAGGGAAGGTACTCACGGCTCTATTCATATCATATCAGATTGCTGATGCATTTTACCAAATTCAAGATGATGAACCTACTTTATTACCTTTTCCGGAGTATTGATAAAATGGCCTCTAATGTCAAGAGGAAAATATATTACCACCAAATGCCTAGCCTCTTTCATCACTCCCTGATCAAGATGATTGTCCTATACCAGCTAGAGAAACAAGGTATATCTTGGGAGACCTTCATCTCACATCATGTGTTTGCAGAACCCTGGGCCTTCATCCAGCAAAGCTTGCCTTCCACTTCACAACCATCTACCTCCACATAGACATCATCTCCCCATGTTCCTTCTCCAAAAAGTGTTTCACCTATTACCTCCTCCTCTAAATTACCAAGTGAAGGGGTTGACAGTAGCCATAGTGAAGGGAAAATAGGAGGCAAAATTGAGGAAGAAGATGAGAAAAATAATGATGAACAAGGAGAGGACAGTGAAGAAGGAGTTGATGAAGAAGAAGAAGAGGATGAAAATGAAGAAAATGATGAAGAAAGCAGCCATGATCATGAGGAAAGCATTGAAAAGGAAGATGATGTAGAGGAAGAAGAAAGTGGCCAAGAAGAAAGCAACAATGGCCAAGGGTAGCAAGATGATGAAGGAGAAAACAAATATGAAACCAGTGATGGCAGCCACAAAGATAACATCAGTGAAAGTAGCCACAAGGGTGAAAGCAGTGAAGAAGAAGGCAGTGAAGAAGGAGAACAACCAGATGAGGAAGGAAGCTATCTAAGTACCCAAGACAGTCCAAGAAAGAGTCATGACAGTCATGACAGCTGTCATGACTATCTTGACAAAAATCACTCCATAGAAGACAAAGAAAATCAGAGTGAATAAGACATAGAAAAAGCAGAGAAGATTAAAGGACAAATTGATGACAACATTGCCTTTGATACTCCCATAATATCCCCTCTCTCATGCACTTATTACAGAGGGAAAATGGATGTGTTTGCTTCCTCTAAAAGGCAAAGGGCCATCCCCTCACAAAATACCAAAGCATCGAACAAAGGCAAAGAAAAAATGAAGAGTGTTGAGCCAAAGGCACCAGTCAGGAGGAGCAAAAGGATTAAAAAGGCTTCTCAAGGCCCTCTCTTTGTTGATCTAGACAGTGATAATGAGGACCAAGGGATAAATACAAAATTGCTCCTCCTAGAAAAAGATGCCCAGCTTCAAGAATGGGAAAAGGATTTTGAAAGGGAACAAATGGTCATATACTATTATAAACAGGAACACAAACATTTCAAAGAGGTGAACAAGGGCCTTGCCTTGCAGAAGGAAACGATCAAACACTATGCAAGGAAGAGCATGATTGCCAATGCTGAATTGAGGCAAGTCGTCCTAGAGCTAGAAGAGATAAAAAGGCCCAAAGTTCATGACAACCTCAGGATATTGGCTGATGCTTTTCATCAGGTATCTAAAACCCCTTGGGGGGTCTACCCACCAATTTTTAAGAAAATCCGGAAAATTTTTGTTTTTTCCAAATTTTGGCCCCTAGGAGCACAACACCCTAGGCGCTACGCTCTTTTTTGGGGCATCCTCAGCTGCTAAAGTTTACAATTTTGGTTTTTTCATCTCACCAACAGTCTACCCAAAAACTTTTAGGTCAATTGGAGAATTTTTTCCCCCTTTAAAGGTCAAAAAACACCTCAAAAATGACCTTTCTGCCTCCTTTTCAAGCCTGGCGCTACACGTTGAGCAGTCATGGGAGATTGGATTTTTGAGCTGGAAAATGGCATCCATTCAGCACAACTCAAGTAGCTTTCCAACGAGCCATCACGGGGCCAAATCCAATGTCGGAAGGGGTCCAAAACTTAGCTGCAACAAACCCGAATTTTTGCTGATATGGAGCTACGCACAGAGACAGCTTTTTGCCAAAAAGTCAACAAAAGACACTAATTAATGGAAAATTGGTTTTTTAATATTTTCTTATACAAAACACTCCTGATTTGATTGGGGAGTTATGTTTTTGGTGTGTTTCATTTATTTTCTTATCTCTTATGTGTCTTGGGCCTTGCATGATCATTAAGCACATTTATGACATTTATGGCGAATTAGGGTTTCTGGAAGCCTCTTAAGGTTTCCACCTCCTCATTTGCTCCATAAATAGAGCATGAGGCTCTTGTATATTTTTTTGGATTTTGATGACTTATGCTGAAGTAATACATAGTCCCTTGAAGCCTTTGATGAGAAATTGATGTCTTGGAGCTTATGCATGATCTGATTCACTTGTTGATGGAGAAGGATTGTTTGCAAGATCCATAAGCCTGGTTGATGGTGAATTTTTATCTTGTTAATTTTTTCTAAGTTTCTCATATGTTTTCCATCCATCTATGCTACAGTAGGACAAAAAATTTAGACTAAGATATGCTTGTTGATGGCACCTTAGATCTGTTTGTTTCCTTCACTACCTAAATGTTTTCTTCTGCTTAAGATATGTTAGGAAATTCATCTCTTGCTCTCGAATAAGTTTTTGGCTTGTCTATTTTCTTGAATGATTTAGATCAGTTAGTATCAATTATGATTTATGGCTAGCCCTACATATTGTTACCTCTGAAGTAATCTGTTCTTGAAATCATCTTTTGAAGCAGCTTTGCCTATAGTTTGTCAAAGAAGTATGTCTTAACCATGCTCTTTGCCTTTACTTAGCTAAAATTGTCTCAAGGAACTTTCATAGTTGTCACTGTGGATGCTAGGGTTTTTCTCTTCTTCTATGGTTATAGTTACTTGTGCAACTTAAATGTTTTCCCTGCTCTTCATGATAAAACCCATGAAAGATTAAATAATTTTTTTCCTTTCTATGTTTTATCTGAATGTTGTCTTGGTTGATTATCTGATTTCAGTCTGAAATCAAATGGATTAGGTTTTTCTTAAGCCTTTGACTCTCTTACTATGCTTATAAATCTTCTAAGTCCCTCAATTTACAAGTATATAAAGGATTCTGTTTCTGCCCTTTATTAGCTTGTTGTTCCAAAGTTTAAATGTCCATCTGATGATCCTTCACAACCTTAAAGATCGGCCAACCAAGTAAAATTTCCCTGAAAATTCTCTTGACACCATTGATGAACTCATTCATGACCTTGTTTGACTCCATTTCTCAATGACTTAACAATCTTCCTTGTTTTATATCTAAATCTATCTGAGCATCATACCCAACTAAAAACAATCAAAATACCTTGCACTTAACATCTAGCCTAAACTCAACCCTAATCAATAAGCAAGTTCACATCTTGGCACCACTAGAGAGATCCCTCTCCGAATCCAGGAAGGCTAGGTCCTAGGATTCCAAAGCTTGTTTTGATTTTACCTTGTACCTTTTTATCTCAATCAATCTAGCAAATTACGGGGAGCTAACATAATGGCGATCAGGGTGGGACTGAGTTCATAGTAGCTTGAAAAACTCTTATAGACTCATATACATCCCTAGTTTGACTTAAAACCCAACCCATAGCCAGATTAGAAACTAATTACTTCACCATCCTAACAAGATAATGACTTAGTTAGGGGATACTCATTAACCTTAAGGCTCCATAAAGAAACTAAAAACCCAAAAGTACTCCCTAGATTGATTTTTTATCAAGAATTTGGTGGTGGACCATTGTATACATATCTTCAAAATTTCAAAAAAAATCCACCTGGCAACTCCACTAGCCTCTAGTAGGCCTTCCTCATCCCACTGGTCCCATAGGTTGTTCTAGGATTGTGTCAAATCGGTCCAAAACAGTTTTTAAGGCCTAGTTATACCTTGTGTGAATAAAGAGATCTGGCTTCACGAAGGATCTATACCAGATCACACCCGGACCCAAATCCTCCTACCGTAGTTGATAACCCAGAAAAGATTTTGTGGCAAAATCCTAAAGCTGGAAACTCACCCACTGTTAGGACCATCCATAGAGCAAGTTCTGCACTGGAACACCTTACAGTTTCACAAGATCCTCAGTTTGATTTGCACCATACCAAGAACCTATTCAAGACCAAGTCATAAAGTAGGGTTGACCAAGCTGACTTTGAGCCCATAGATTTGCAGCAAAGCTCCAGTAGAGAAGCTTCTCCTTCCACTCCACCTGATTTTTAGCCTCTCCATCACTTCATCCCTTTTCATCTCAAATCTATTCAGAATCAGTATTTCGTTCCAAGTACCTCAGCTACACCCATCCATACCACCAGTGTGCAAACCACCTCACTCCATCCTCCTCCACCTCTCACAAATCCTCCCCTTGTAAATCAGCCTTTGTTTCCTTTCCCTCCCATCATGGTAGCTTGGTATGGTCCACTGGCTCTGCAACAACCACTATTACCTTTGCCAAATGACTATTAGTCCAAAATCCCTCACTTCTTAGGGACTGAATCCATCACTGCTCAAAAACATGTAGATAGAATTAATGATGCTTTTGACTATATGGAGATAGAAGAAGAAACCATAAAAAAGAAGATTTTTGCTCAGAGCCTAGGGGGAGAACCCAATAAATGGTTTAAAGACTTACCTCCCAACAGCATTCATGATCTCCCAACTCTATACCAAACCTTTGTGAACAAATGGGAAATCAAGAAGAACCCCCTCCAAATTCTATCCGAGTATAACAATCTTAAGAGAAATCTAGGAGAAAGTGTGCATGACTACTCCACTAGGTTTAACAGTGTTTACAATGCTCTCCCACCTCACATAAAACCTCCACAAGGATTGGCCTTGGTGAAATATCCCGAAGGCTTTGATGTTGACATGGCCTATCAACTAAGGGAGAGAGATTACCTAACTCTAGAAGACATGAAAAATGGGGCTATGAGTGTAGAGACCAATTTGATGGAGAAAAGGGCTAAGGTGAGATCAGAAAAAAGGGTGACTTATAGAGATGACACAACACCTGCACCCTCCTCTTCCGACACCAAACTTGACTCCATAGTTAGGACAATGGAGAGGATGATGGAAAAATTCAGTTTGAATGAGAGAACATCTCCTAGGGAAAATCAAGCCAATCTTCAAAACAGGAATAGAAATAAAAATTTCAGAAGAGACCCTCCTCCAGTCAGACAAAGAGAGAGTTACCAGCAAATCAGACCCCCTTTCCAAGATAACTATGTGGATGAAGAAGAAAGAGAGTTTGAGCAATTGGAAGAAGACCATGTAAATGTCATAGGTTCGGATGATGAGGATAACACATTCCTTACCGAATAAGAACAAAGGATGTTTTCCTCAAAACCACATGAGAAATCATATGAAGATTTCGATGACTATAGATTAGGATTTCAGAATGCCATAATGGAAGTCCATAGGCAGTATGACCTTAGGAGAAAAAAGAGTCAAGATATTCCTAAAACCAATCAGCCAAACACTGTTGTTAGAAAAACCTCTGAACCTATCCCTAAAAAGACAGCAGAAAACACAAATTCTATGGCTAAGAAAACTGAACTAAATAAACCAAAGACTAGTCAACCTAACAAAGATTCAAGCTGCCCTAATACTTCAACAAGTGGCCCTGAAAAAATCCTGCTTTCCAAACCTTTAAATCAGAATCAGCAAATTAAAAATGTAGAAAATTTCATGGCTGATAAAACTGATGTAAATTCAATAAAGACACCTACACCTTTCAATTTTGAGGGGGAGATTGCCAAGATCAAGATAACCATACCCCTCACTGATCTGGTAACCCAAGAGGTATATAGATCCCATATTTTCAAAGTTTTAAATATAGGGAGTGATACCGATACTTTAAACTTAACTAATGATAAACTAGAATTTTTTTTTGGTCCTAAAGTAGAGGGAAAATATCAAGAATGAGTTGTCCCTCCTTTCTATGTAAGTCTGAACATACATGATAAAATTCTGCATAATGCTATGTTAGACTCCGATGCCTCACACAACCTCATGCAAAAGGTTGTGATGGAGAGATTAGGCTTAGAGATCACAAAACCCTACAAATATTTGTACTCTTTTGATTCAAGTAGGGTCAAGTGTCTAGGCCTAATCAAGGATTTGTGTGTCAATCTGGCATAAATCCTAGCTAAAAGTCTAGTCATGGATATAGTTGTGGTTGACATCCCCCCAAAGTATGGCATGCTTTTATCTAGATCATGGGGGGCCAAACTCCAAGGAAGCCTTCAAATGGACATGACTTATGCCACCATCCCACTATTCAATCAAACAAGGAGATTATACTGGGAATCCCACATGAAATACATGGTGAGTAACATAGATAGGCCAAATAACACACCGGATTATTCCATTCACTCAGACCTTGACTCCTTCATCCTATACAATGAAAATGACATAGATGAACAAATAGATTACAAGGAGAAAGAACTAAGCCCCTCAAAACAACCAAGCCAGTCCTCTGACCAAGAAAATGACACCCCAAATCCTAGCAGCCCCAAAGTGTAGAATATTGACAAAACTGAAATTGACACCCTCTGGCATATAAGCTTTGATGGCTCTTGTGGTAAGGCTGGTTCAAGAGCAGGGGTTTGGTTCCACAACAAAAATAAAGGCCATTCCTATAGGCTATATTTCCAATTCACCAACAACGTTGCAGAATATGAGGCTCTTCTTATTGGTTTACACCTACTCAAAGACCTCAAAGCTAAGAAAATCTTGGTTCAACGAAATTCATAACTGATCATAAATCAAATTAAGGGAGAATATTCAGCCAAGAACCCTAGGTTAAGGGAATATAGAAATGCTACACAAGACCTTCTCAAAACCTTTGAGAAATATGAGTTCACTTTCATCCCTAGGCCCCAAAACTGCCTTGCCAATGAGCTTTCCTTTGTTTCCAACAATTGCTCTTTACCTTATGAAAATAATCAATGTCTCATAAAAATAAATAACATGCCTACTGTATTGGACAAATTGAACCATTGGCAAGTGTTTTACAATGATGACCAAATAGATGATTTTCTGCAATCCAAAAATGACTTTGCAAGCACAAAACAGAGTTTGAGATTTGAAAGAAATAATTCTGCTGAAAAAGAAAATCCCAAAACAAAGCTGCCCTTTGATGATGATATAAACCACCTTCAAAACCCTTGTGTTGCATAATTAGTTGATAAATTAGATCAAAGAGAACTTGAAATTCTGCAATACAAAGATGACACCTTTCCAAGAGGCCTTACACCACTAGAAGAGTTGTTTGATTTTAATGATGTAGCTAAGAAACCCAAGATGGAATCCACTGAAACAAATGTAGAAGAGTGTAACATTGGAGGGATGAAAGAGCCCAAAATAATCAAGTTGTCCAAAACTCTCCCATCTCACACAAAAAAGAAATACATTGAGATTTTTAGAGAATTTAAAGATGTGTTTTCTTGGGGGTAGGAAGACTTGAAATCCTATGACACCAAAATCATCCAACATAAAATTCCTCTCAAAGAAAATCAAAAACCATTTAAACAAAAGTTTAGAAGAATAAACCCCCTCTTGTTACCCTCAGTTGAGAAAGAAATCAAAAAGATGTACGATGTCGGGATCATAGTCCCGGTCCGATACTCGGAATGGGTGTCCAACCTTGTGTTAGTTAGGAAGAAGACAGAGGAAATTAGGCTTTGTATTGACTTCAGAAATTTGAACAAAGCCTCCTTGAAAGACAATTACCCCTTGCCTAAAATTGATCACATACTCCAAAAATTAGTTGGCTCACAAATAATCTCATTACTAGATGGCTTCTCAGGTTATAACCAAGTTCTAGTCTTTCCAAGTGACCAACTTAAAACTGCTTTCACTACACCTTGGGGTACATTCATGTATGTTAAAATTCCATTCGTTTTAATGAATGCAGGTTTTACTTTCCAAAGGGCAATGGACATAGCTTTTTCAAAAGACATAGGTTATTTCATAGTCATATAGCTTGATGATATCACTGTCTACTCTAATACTGATGAGGAGCACTTAGTCCACTTGAGAAAAGTCTTTGAAAAATGTAGAAAGTATGGCATGTCCCTAAATCCTAATAAAACTTTGTTTAGCCTTCAGGAAGGAAAACTCTTAGGTCACATCATCTCTGAGGAAGGAATCAAGATAGATCCCAAAAGAATAGAAGGCATCTTACAAATCATCCATCTTAGAAACATTAAAGAGCTGCAATATTTCATTGGAAATATTAACTTCCTAAGAATATTCATCCCTAACCTTGCTGAGCTCCTAAGAAATATCACGAATATGTTGAAAAAGGAAGTAGGAGTGAAGTGGAATATGGAAGCAAAACAATCTTTTGAGCTGGTAAAACAAGCACTCACGCAAACACCAATCTTAATCAACCCTGACTTCACCAAGGACTTTTACATTTTCTCCTTTGCCTCTAAACATACTGTGGCAGTAGTATTGTTGCAAAAGAACATCATGGGGCAAGAGCAGCCCATAGCTTTCTTCAGCAAAGCCTTAAGGGATGCCCCTCTAAAGTATAACATTATGGAGAAACAAGCCTTCGCCTTAATCAAAGCTTTGAAGGATTTTAGAGTTTATATTTTGCATTCACATTTCATAGCCTTTGTCCCAAACACAGTTGTCAAAGATATACTTAATCAAGACCCTGATGGTAAGAGGGGCAAGTGGATTGCTACCATTTTAGAATATGATTTGGAAATCAGACCCACTAAACTGATTAAAGGACAAGGACTTGCAAAACTTATGGCTGACTCAAATTTCCAAGCTCTAGACATGAATATGGTTGGCATGTTAGAAGAAACTGAAGAAAGTACAACAACATATATTGAAGAAATGTTTCTAAATTCACCTTGGTATGTTGATATTATTTATGTGCTTCTTTATCTCAATGATCCCCCTTCTTTGTCAAAAACTAAAGCAAGATTCTTAAAAAAGAAAAAATTAATTTTTTGCATTTTAGATGGAGTATTATACTGGAAGAGTTTTGCCGGTTTGCTGCTTAAATGTTTTCTTGAAGATGATGCAGATAAAATCATGCATGAATTACATGAGGGAGAATGTGGGGGTCACCTCTATTGGAAGACCACAGCTAACAAGATCCTTAGAGCTAGCTACTATTGGCCCACCTTATTTTTCGATACTCACAAACTAGTCATCACTTGCCATAAATGCCAAATATTTGATGGAAAAAGAAAGCTCCTACCTTTACCCTTGCATCCCATCAGTGTTGAAGCCCCTTTTCAGCAGTGGGGTTTGGATTTCATAGGAGAGATCCATCCTACTTTATCTGCCCAACATAAGTGGATCCTCACTGCCACTGATTATTTCACCAAGTGGATAGAAGCCATCCCTTCTAGAAATGCCACTGACTCATTTATCATCAAATTCCTTGAAACAAACATCCTATCCAGGTTTGGTTGTCCTAAGAAGATCATCATCGATAACGCTGCTGCCTTTACATCTAAGAAAATGGTGGACTTTTTCTATAAATATCACATCACCCTCGGTCACTCCACTGCTTATTACCCACAAGGTAATGGACTAGCTGAGTCCTCTAACAAGAGCTTGGTAAACATCATTAAGAAGCTCTTAGAAAAAAATCAAAAAGCATGGCATAGCAAACTAGTGCAAGCACTATGGGCTAATAGACTAACCACCAAGAAATCTATTGGTATGTCTCCCTATCAACTAGTGTATGGCATGGATGCATTTTTCCCCCCTCTTTAGGAATCCTTGTCATGACACTTCTTCAAGAAGTTCAATCAGAAGAAAATGACATGCAGAGAAGGCTGAACCAAACCATTCATTTGCAATAGTCAAGGGAAGAATTTTACAAAAGGACACAAGCTATCCAGGACAATATCAAGAAAATATTTGATAGAAGAACCAAAGAAAATGATTTCTAGATTGGAGACAGGGTTCTGAAATGGGATTCAAGAAGGGAGGACAAAGGCAAACATGGTAAGTTTGAAAAATTGTGGAAAGGCCCCTATATCATTGATTCGGTGAGAGGCAACAATGCTTTCTTTTTTAAGGAAATTGATGGAATTGAAATGTTTGGAGGTCCTGTAAATGGGAGGATGCTTAAACATTACTTTTGTTAAGAACCTTCATTTAAAATTTCTCATTCCTTATACATACCATTGTTTGATGAAAGGATATAAAGACAAAAAACCCTAAAAAAAATAGAAAAGTGGAAAAGAGGGCAGGAGTTGAAAGATAGGTACAACCCCATACCAAAAAATGATGTTGTTGAAAGTGTGCAAGTATAAATGCCACTACTTGTTTTTGAAAAACAAGTCTTGTTCAGTCATCTAGCCTAATCATGGCTGAACATGTTTTCAATTTATCTGTTGATAAGTTAGTGAAAGAGAGCTTGTTAAATCATTCAAACTTGACTTGTAAAAAAGGACAGATTAGTGAATGAAAAGATATTGGTTCTGCATGCTCAAAACAGAACCAAAGAGGAATATGAGAATGCATAACAAATGATAGATCGCAGCCCTTATCTTTATTTTTTTACTTTTATGCAAAATAATGTTTGTGTGCAATTTTTTCTTATGCCACAACTCATGGTAAGTCAGATTTCCTAATCCTAATTTAAACCATGCTTTCAATTTCATGTTTATAGCTTAGAGAATGAAGTTTTTCAAACAGCTTAATCTTCACAAATGATTAGACTAGGTAGACAATAAGAGAGTTCAGTAGCCTAATCTGAACTCTTGGAAGAAATAAGGGTACAATTATATAGTTTGATTTGTGTTTTCAAAAATAAAAATGTCAAGGGTTTTCCAATTCAAATGCACCCAAGGAAGAAAAAATGTTAGGAAATTAGGTTGGGTGGTAGAGATGATGTTGATTTTAATCATGTTTTTTCAGATTACTAAAGATCGCAGCTTCAAGCAAGCATCATCAAGTGAAAGAGGTAAAAATCTTCCCAATGGATGAGGCACTAGCCTTCAAAAATCTAGAAAATCTGAAGTTCTGGACACCTCCTATGAAGGAGCTACCCTCCCCAAGTGGAGCCACTATTAGCCATCTGTATTTTTCACTATCTGAAGATGACTAAGTAGTGTCCCTAGATTTCTAGAAAGAAAATTCATAAATATTGTGAGTTCTATAAATCTCACTTCCTTCATCATTCTGAGATAAAAATTTCCTATTTTCATCTTCCTATCTAGTCATCACTAGCCCACCACTCCTAGAAGACTCATCCTGGGTTCAAGCCATTTATTTTAACCCCAAATGTCACCCATTTTTCACCATGTCTTGCCTTTTGGCCCAAATCCTCTGTTTTTCTTATCTACAATATTCCCTACTACTATTCAAACCTACCAGTCAAATAATCTCATTGACTCTTCCATAATATTCTCAAACACTGATTGTCTCTACAGACCCTCTAGATAATTAAGTATGCTAGATCCTAGGTCTTCAAAACACACTAAGCTTATCACAGGTCCTATCTTATACTTGGTGATCCCTAAGTCTAAAATCCCTATCCAAAATCCAAGTCAAAAGGTCCCCATTAGGTCACCAAAGGTTTCACTGAGTCATAGGATGGATTTGGTGCCCAACAAGTTATGCCTTCTTGCATAAAGAGGTTGCATTCAAAGGGGAATGAAATCAAGCATTTTGACCCATGGTCATTTAATGAAAGCCTCCTTGGCTTAGAGCACAAACACTGCAAGGGACAGCTGCCCTCGTTCACATTTTTTAAAGAGTAGCCAAGGTGACCACCAGCAACGAAAGGAGGCAAGGTAATAGGCTGTAATTATAATCAAGAGGTAGACACAAACAAGACAAAAAACAACAGGCCTACAAGTAAAAGAGTATCAGGGTTTGTTTTGGTGGATTAACAAAACATTGGTGACAAGAAAAGAACCATCTCAAAGATTTCAAGGACAGAAGCCTCCTCCTTAAGGTATTTTTCCAAAATATCACTGCTTCACATGCACTAAGAGAAGAAAGACAAAGGGTATCAGTTTAAAGAAGACCATTTTGCCAAAGGGTAGAAAAAAATAGAGTTTTTGAAGTAAAAAGTTGGGGTATAAATTATTGTCAAGACAGGCCTAAAAAGGCAAAATGTAACCTCAATTTTTGCATCTCAACAATAGGCTCCCAACAAAGGGCCTCCATTCCAAAAATATTATTTTTCAAAAATATTGGCAAAGGCATAAATAAACATGTTTTTCGAAAAATGTTAAAATGTGTTCACAAAAAACATTAGTCAAAAGCACACTGAAAGATAGGAGACACCAACTTTACAAAAGTGGGTTTGGTATTTTTAATTTACTTTTCAAATCAAGTATAAAAGCCAATTGAACCTTCCCCATGCATCATTTGCCATTTTTCGAGAAGAAGGAGCCGTTGAGAAGAAATTACTTTTCTTTTTGGGAAAACTGTGGAAATTAGCAGGCGCTACGCCCCTAGCCTTCGATGCTACGCACAGAGGCGAGGCAGGCAGTGTAATATTATGTTGTGTTACGTGCTCATAGGTTGGCACTGCATGCAGGCTCAGAAACAACCACTAGCACCTCGAAGACTGCTTGTTCTCCCTGGTGCTACGCCCCGACAGCCCGACCGGCTCGGCGCTGCGCGCTGGCGTTGCGCCCCTGGCAGCACTTCAGAAAATTTGCCAAAAAATTTCAAGATCAATTTTTCCAACCTCTACAAAGCTTTTGAAATTTAATACAAGGTTGGTTAACCTTTTTCCCTTCTCCCAAATATTATTTATCAAAGAGGTCATCCATGGTTAGAATTGACCAAAACCCCATAATATGCAAAAATAAATTGTCATGTCTTTGAACTGGGGTTTATAAGAAGAATTGGTTTTTTATACAAAGAGGGGACTGAGTGAATATAAGCCTAACCTCTACCACCAAGTGCAAGCTCTGAAAGTTTTCTTCACCTTAGCTTTCCTCTTTGCAAAAGTTTGACCTACACCACTTATTTTACTCCAAATACCCTAAGAAAAACTCAAGGTTCCTTCTGTTGTTTGGACCAGCCATCATGTCAGAGAGAGAGTCACACCAGTGGTGATGAGATTCATACTCCCACCAAGCCAAAACATCATGGAGGAAAAGCTAAAAGGTTTGAGCCCCTAGACACCACTCCAATTAATTCCTCTCCTATGATCCTTTTATACTTCCAGGATATAGGGTGCTACCATTTTTGTGAGAAGGTCAAGCAAGTCGAATACCATCCAGACTTAACTAGGTTGTTTGCTTGTAACCTAAAAAACCACCAAGTTAATCTAGCACGGGTCAAATTTGAGCTTTAATCTGAAATCATTTCCAAGGCAACCAGTATACCAAACATTGGTGAGCTTTGGTTCAAACAAAAGAAATTGGATTTGGGTTATTATGGGCCTTATTTGAAACCCACCTATCAGCGAAACTACAAGGCTATTTTTCCTTTTTCTTATTTTCTAGAGAGGTATACAACATTAATGAGGTAGATTATCAGTTTTTTCACATGTGAGGGAAGGTACTCCCGGCTCTATTCATATCATATCATATTGTTGATGCATTTTACCAAAGTCAAGATGATGAACCTACCTTATTACCTTTTCCGGAGTATTGATAAAATGGCCTCTACTATCAAGAGGAAAAGCTATGACCACCAAATGCCTAGCCTCTTTCATCACTCCCTGATCAAGATGATTGTCCTATACCAAATAGAGAAACAAGGTATATCTTGGGAGACCTTCATCTCACATCATGTGTTTGCAGACCCCCGGGCCTTCATCCAACAGAGCTTGCCTTCCACTTCATAACCATCTACCTCCACAAAGCCATCATCTCCCCATGTGCCTTCTCCACAAATAATTTCACCTATTACCTCCTCCCCTAAATTACCAAGTGAAGGGGCTGACAGTAGCCCCAATGAAGGGAAAATAGGAGGCAACAGTGAGGAAGAAGATGAGATAGATAATGATGAACAAGGAGAGGAAAGTGAAGAAGGAGTTGATGAAGAAGAAGAAGAGGATGAAAATAAATAAAATGATGAAGAAAGCATCCATGATCATGAGGAAAGAATTGAAAAGGAAGATGATGTAGAGGAAGAAGAAAATGAGGAAGAAGAAAGTGGCCAAGAAGAAAGCAGCAATGGCCAAGGGTAGCAAGATGATGAAGGAGAAAACAAAGATGAAACCAGTGATGGCAGCCACAAAGATAACATCAGTGAAAGCAGCCACAAGGATGAAAGCAATGAAGAAGAAGGCAGTGAAGAAGGAGAACAACTAGATGAGGAAGGCAGCTATCTAAGTACCCAAGATACTCCAAGAAAGAGTCATGACAGTCATGACAGCTGTCATGATTGTCTTGACAAAAATAAGTCCATAGAAGACAAAGAAAATCAAAGTGAAGAAGACATAGAAAAATCAGAACGTAGTAAAGGACAAATTGATGACAACATTTCCTTTGAGACTCCCATAATTGCCCCTCTCTCATGCACTTATCACAGAGGGAAAAGGGATGTGTTTGCTGCCTCTAAAAGGAAAAGAGCCATCCCCTCACAAAATACCAAAGCATCGGAAAAAGGAAAAGAAAAAATGAAAAATGTTGAGCCAAAGGCACCAGTCAGGAGGAGCAAAAGGATTAAAAATTCTTCTCAAGGCCCTCTCTTTGTTGATCTAGATAGTGATAATGAGGACCAAGGGATAAATACAAAATTGCTCCTCCTAGAAAAAGATGCCTAGCTTCAAGAATGGGAAAATTATTTTGAAAGGGCAGAAAGGGTCATCTACTATTATAAACAGGAGCACAACCATTTCAAAGAGGTGAAGAGGGGCCTTGCCTTGCAGAAGAAAATGGTCAAACACTATGCAAGGAAGAGCATGATTGCTAATGCTAAATTGAGGTAAGCCCTCCTAGAGCTAGAAGAGCTAAAAAGGCCCAAAGTTCATGACAACCTCAGGATCCTGGCCGATGCTTCTCAGCAGGTGTCTAAAACCCCTTGAGGGGTCTATCCACCAATTTTGAAGAAAATCTGGAAACTTTTTGTTTTTTCCAAATTTTGGCCCCTAGGAGCGTAGCACCCTAGGCGCTACACTCTTTTTTGGGGAATCCTCAGCTGCTAAAGTTTAAATTTTTGGGTTTTTCATGTCACCAACAGTCTACCCAAAATATTTCAGGTCAATTGGAGCATTTTTCCCCCCTCAAAAGGTCAACAAACACCTCAAAAATGACCTTTCTGCCTCCTTTTCAGGCCTGGCGCTGCACGTTGAGCAGTCATGGGAGATTGGATTTTTGAGCTGGTAAATGGCATCCATTCAGCACAACTCAAGTATTTTTGGAAATTAGACTCTTCTAGATTTACAACGAGCCATCACGGGGCCATATCCGATGTCGGGAAGGGGTCCAAAACTCATCTGCAACAAACCCCAATTTTTGCTGATATGGAGCTACGCAGAGAGACAACTTTTTGCCAAAAAATCAACAAAAGACACTAATTAATGGCAAAATGGTTTTTTAATATTTTCTTGGACAAAAAAATCCTGATTTTATTAGGGATTTATGTTTTTGGTGTGTTTCATTTATTTTCTTATCTCTTATGTGTCTTGGGCCTTGCATGGTCATTAAGCACATTTATGACATTTATGGCTAAATTAGGGTTTCCACCTCCTCATTTGCTCCATAAATAGAGCATGAGGCTCTTGTATATTTCGTTGGATTTTGATGAATTATGCTGAAGTAATACATAGTCCCTTGAAGCCTTTGATGAGAAATTGACGTCTTGGAGCTTATGCATGATCTGATTCACTTATTGATGGAGAAGGACTATTTGTAGGATCCATAGGCCTTGTTGATGGTGATTTTTTCTCTTGTTATTGTTTTCTAAGTTTCTCATATGTTTTCCATCCATCTATGTTGGAGTAGGAAAAAAAATTTATACTAAGATATGCTTGTTGATGGCACCTTAGATCTGTTTGTTTCCTTCACTGCCTAAATGTTTTCTTCCGCTTAAGATATGTTAGGGAATTCATCTCTTGCTCTCTAATAATTTTTTGGCTTGTCTATTTTATTGAATGATTTAGATCAGTTAGTATCAATTATGATTTATGGCTAGCCCTGCATATTGTTACCTCTGAAGTACTCTGTTCTTGAAATCATCTTTTGAAGAAGCTTTGCCTATAGTTTGTCAAAGAAGTCTGTCTTAACCATGCTATTTGCCTTTACTTAGCTAAAATTCTCTCAAGGAACTTTCATAGATGTCACTGTGGATGCTAGGGTTTTTCTCTTCTTCTATGGTTATAGTTACTTGTGCAACTTAAATGTTTTTCTTGCTGTTGATGATAAAACCCATAAAAGATTAAATAATTTTTTGCCTTTCTATGTTTTATCTGAATTTTTTCTTGGTTGATTATCTGCTTTCAATCTGAAATCAAATGGATTAGGTTTTGCTTAAGCCTTTGACTCTCTTTCTATGCTTATAAATCTTCCAACTCCCTCAGTTTACAAGTATATAAAGGATTCTGTTTCTGCCCTTTATTAGCTTGTTTTTCCCAAATTTAAATGTCCATATCATGATCCTTCACAACCTTAAAGATCCACCAACCAAGTTAAATTTCCCTGCAAATGCTCTTGACACCATTGATGAACTCATTCATGACCTTGTTTGACTCCATTGCCCAATGAATTAACAATCTTCCTTTTTTCTATCTAAATATATCTGAGCATCATACCCAACCAAAAAACAATCAAAATACCCTGCATTTAACATCTAGCCTAAAATCAACCCTAATAAGTAAGAAAGTTCACATCCTTGCACCTACTACAGAGATCCCTCTCTGAATCTAGGAAGGCTAGGTCCTAGGATTCCAAAGCTTGGTTTGACGTTACCCTATACCTTTGTATCTCAATCAATCTAGCAAATTACGGGGAGCTAACAGAGGGTTTGAGGTGGAGGTACCTCTTTGATAGCTTGGACCTTGAGGGGTTCCACTCTAATTCCTTTCTAGGAAACAATAAAACCTATAAGTCATCTTGTTGTGATGCAGAATATGCACTTGAGTGGGTTCAAACTGTTTTATTGCCGACATCGTTGGAATACTAGTAGCAGATCCTCGAGATGATCTTCTTGCTTCTTCGATCAAATGGTGATATCATCCAAGTATGCGAGGATGAGTTGTGTTAAGTCATGAAATATATAATTCATGGCCCTCTAGAAATTGGCTCCAATTTTCTTTAGGCCAAAGGGCATCACCTGGTATGCGAATGTGCCCCATGGGGTGGTGAATGCGGTCTTGTACCGGTCGATGTGACGTATTTGGATTTGATTATACCCATAGAATACATCCATGAAGGAGAGGGCCTCATGTCCTGCACAAGCATCAATGACTTGGTCGATGAATGGGGTAGGGTAATTGTCCTTTGGGAAGGCTTTGTTCAAATTGCAAAAATCGGTACAAACGCATATGGTGCCCTATTTTTTCATGACAAGAACAAGGTTGGAAAATTATTAGTATGAATCTTAATTCCAAGCATACGAAAAATTACCACTTTAGCTATGCATAACAACAGCCCTAACATCAAATATGGTTGTCAATAGCTTCAAATCTATAGTTAGATGATCAAGATAAATGCTACAAAAATATAGATCTATGCATTAGAAGACATTAAACAGTAGAAAAAACAAGATTTACTCCATGCATCCAGTAGAGGGAGGAAAACACAAGAGGGTGTTACCAGTTCTCCTCAATGGGATGGGTTCTTGTAAGTCCTAAGCACTTCAGATCTAAAATTCCTCTCTCTTGATGGTGTAGAAAACCCAGACAAAAATGGTAGCAAAATATGACTATGATGGTGGATCAATATTCAGACCAAAATTATAGATCCGGAGTGATATTTAGGAAACAAAAGGTGATAAATGAATGGAAAACCCCTTCTATTTATAACAAAATATTGAGTTAGTCTAGATATTAGTGCATAATTAAAATATCATTAACCAAATCAAGATCCAACTTTTATCGAATATTTTATTATATTTGTTGGAGGGAAAAGGAATTTGACTTGGTTTAAATCCATTTATTTGTAAATAATAAATAAATAAATGATTTATTTATCATTTTAAGGATGTGGTTAAGTAATAATCAAATAAATAATGATTTATTTAATTATTTATGGGTGATTTAGTCATATTTAACAAAGAATATTATTTAAATAAGGTTTAAATAACTATTCTTTAGGAAATAATAAGATAAATAATGATTTCTCTGATTAATTTCCTTGTTTTGGGTTAAATATAACCAGGAATATTAATTAAACTGTTTTTTAACTAATTATTCCTTGAGGAAAATCAAACAAATGTAGATTTATTTAATATTTCCTCATGAGGTTTCCTGTTTAGACCATAAACAACTTAATAAATATGGTTTACTAAGTTATTTTTCATAGTGAATGTGATTTTACTTAGGGTAAAATTGGTCTTACATGGTGTACTTGGGTCCATCTAATAACAATGAGTTAGATGATCAAAAAATGGTGTAACAGATTGCCCCCCAGTGTATGAGCGTTAGGAGCTAATTGTATGACCGAAGTACGTTGTAAGAACTCAATCACTAGATGTCGAAGGGGAAGTCAAAGAGAGAGGAGTATAAGGTAGACCAAAGTGCTTAAAGAACTAGACCCTAAGGAGGCGAGACTTACAGGTGCCACAAGTCTCTTTGATGAGTGAGTACCTATGCTATAGGTGGTGGGGGAGGCATACCTATGCCCACCGAGGCAAAGTACAAACAATGAGGCATCTAGAAAATCATGGGACAAAATAATATAATGTATGCTGGCATAAACATAAGCCAGGTAAATAACATGATAACGAAGCCCAGATACATATTGTGCCTGGGATAACAACGAGGACTTGTACAATAATATCTGAGTACATGAGACATAAATACAACCCAGATTCCCCTGTAAACAGGAAAGGGATCTACAAATCTGACTGATATATGCAATCAATAAGGTGATGCAAGCAGCTAAGGCTAACATCGTCAAATCTATGGAGTTACATCGAAGGCTGAAATGAAGAAGTCATCTGGGTATGTGGGGGGCTACCTATAAGGCCACCCCCTCATGAGGGCTGGGACATCTCACACATACCTGGGAATCACTGATATCAGCTGCTGCATCACTGAACCATCAAGTATACAAATCTCGATCATGCTGAAAGGAGCTGGAGCTGAGAAACAATCAAGTCAAAGGGAAATAAGGAGTCCCTTTTCCTGATCTAGGGCACCGAACAAAAGTGGAAGCTGGAACCAAGGTACACTGCCCTCTAGACCTATCTTCTGGAATGAATGAGCTGATTTTGACAGAAGGAGGTCTGCCATAGGTGAGGTAATAAGGGATCCTCAACTAAGGCACGAGAGAAAATAGTAGAGCGACTGACAAACTGACCTTAATGATGATGATGAAATGGAGGGTACTGAGTAGCGAATGAAAGACTTCCCTTGTTAGAGCATAAAAGGCATGGATGTCCTGGCAGTGACTGACACAACATCATGAGGGATAGGGGACAGTGGGACTGGAGGCCATAATGTGTGATACGATAGAGGGACCAAGCAATGAAGGATGGAGGACTATAGCGGGATGCAAAGGGACTTGGGATATACTCCATGAATGCAATGATGACTCAATTTGGATGCTCTAAACAAGGTGACTCAATGGTGCTACCACACAGAAAAAGAGTCCAATGGGGACCATAAAAGCACGAGTACAAGATGGTAACTCACGACGAAAGTCGACACGAGCGTGGAAAAGTATGGAGGCGAAGTGGTGCCCTTAGTACGAGTTTTTCAAGTGAAGAAATTTGATTTTGAGGAAGGGTGAAGTGGTGATTCATGGGAAAAATGTGTCCCAATGAAGTATAAAATCACTAAAAACTAATAGATACCCATTTGAGGGCTTGGTGAGAGATTTCCAACGATATGGACAGTTTGGTAAACTGAGTTACAGTTGTGTCACAACAGGCAAAAGAAAAAACAAGGTTTTCTCTTTTAATAATGCATTTTCCCTCCAAATTCACTCATTTGCAAGTGGAGCTATGGTGGATGTAGAGAGGAGAGAAGGCCCTAAATCTTGCGGCGATCGTAGCGGACAAACCGACCATTGGAATTTAGATCTGTCAGTTGTAGGTAAGAGGCCTAACCCTACTCTTTATTTTCAGTGGATTGAAAGTTTAGTTTAGGTCCCTAGGGCTCAGGAATAGACCCCTCCTCCTCTTCATGCCTGGGTAGTAGGTTTTAGGCAAAAAAGTGCGACCTGTCCCAGGTTTGGGCCTAAAAAGTGCGACTTGTCAGGGAGGGGTTTTTCTGTGCTGTTTTTTGGCTAAGCACTAGGATTTTGTGATGAGAAACAATCTTTCCTATCTACATGCTGAAAAATATGATGGTTTTTTGCAGATATGGTAGAATTAAAAATCAACTGGAGAGAGAGAGACCTGGGCACATTACGATCTGTGATCCGGGAGGATCAAGGTGTCCGCAGTGCTTTGGCCAGGTTTGGGGTTCTGAAGTTTGTGGAGAACCCTTTGATGAGATTTGGGGAGCCCTTATTGGCCCGTATTTTTAGCTATTGGGACCCGGACCATGAGGTCTTTATAGTGCAGGGGCACCAAATCGAGTTGACAGTCGAAGATATATATTTCTTGACTAGTCTCCCTCCACTTGGGATGGTAGGGAATACTCAGCCAGTATTACCACGTGGACGGAATATCATAGATTTTGTAGAGCGCCATTGTCGACCAAGTCTCCAAGTCAAGGGGACTCGGATACCCATCAGGCATTTGGAGAGGTTAGAGACCTGTGCTATGGCCGCAATGGTGCTGCGTATCCTGGGAAACCAAGCACTTCATCACATCACTGGGGGGGAAATGATTCTTGTGGAGAGTGTCTTGAGTGGGACCTAGTATGGGTGGGCCCAGATGATGCTGTCGTCATTGAAACGACAGTTGTCTCTATGCAAGCGAAAAGTGAACCATGACTATGCATATGGTATAGTTTTTTGCTCGTTCTTCTTTGAGAAGATCCCGACACTTTGACCTCGCATACAGCTCCAAGATGGGGGCTCGAGAGAGCCTAGGATGCGCTGGTGGGGGCGACTACTCTGAAGAGGAGGAGGTGGAGCAGTTGGATGGGTGTTCCATCGTGATTTCTTGTTCATTGGGATCAGATGCCACTGTATCTAGATGACTATCCCTATAGTGGGATGAGTTATTACGGGGACCTGGATCTTCCACTGCTGCCTGGTCGAATATGGGGACCTGATGGTAAGTGAAAAATTGCTAATATTTTATGTGCATGCAAAGGTATAGAATATTGTATGTGGTACTGACTCTTTCTCTTTTGGTATGCAGATACAGCACCGGTAAAACTGGCCAGATATATGGGACGACCTACAGCATCGGGGACCGCAGGTCCTAGTGGAGCGAGGGAACAACAAAATGAGGATGCAGCAGCCCTCCTGGAGGACATCCATCATAGATGTGAGAGGCTTCTGACCGGTGTTTCAGAGCACGGTTGGCAGGACTTGGATGACTAGTACATAGAGCCATGTATTGGTCTACCCTCTGAATGGCAAGGGGTCATGCAGTGCATGGCGATGGCTAGACAGGGTATGCATGATCTACGAGCTATGGGAATAGAGCCATTGGCTTGGGATCCTCTAGATAGTGATTAGTATGTAGGGGCAAGTGGTGCTCCCAGTTTCATTTTTTTGTAACATGCTATGGGCATGTCATATGTATTCGAGTAGATGAACTCAAAAAACATTTTATACGACACATATTATGGCTATGCATCGTTGTGATATTTTAATGTTATTGTCTTGTGTTAAATGTGTGTGCTAAATTCCAATCTAGAATATGATTGCAATGCTATCTACATAGTGATTTTGTGCTCTGGGTACATGATTGAAAGTAATGATTTCAAATTCACGCATCAAAAGCTTCACTCGTAAATATCTTCTGAAAAGGATAGGATTATGCACACGATAGACACCATTCAATTGCATGATAAGAAGTAGGGAATCTAAACAAACATGAAGGTGGAGGATGTGATGTGAAAGGGCATCAGCTAACAAACCTTGCACTGCATCATATTCGTCCTGATTATTGGTAGCAGTACCAATGCATACACCGTTCGAGAGAACAAGCGAATGCAAGGGGGTAAAAATGGCCCAACCTACCAAGGCTAGATTTCAGGATTAACGAATTGTACCATCGGCAAACCGATATAAGGTGTGGACGGGGGGTCCATCTAAAAGTTGCCACAAGACTTAGCAGGAGGCTTGTTGTACTAAAAAGACTGAGTCTAAATATTGATGTCAACAGTTGGCGGTTGATCAGAGTTCATCATGAGAATCCGGTACTCGGAGGTACCAAATGGAAGAGGTTGAGTGGCCACCTAACCTTCAGGTGGTTGAGTAGCCACGAATCCTTGCTGAGGGAAAGGATCAGTAAGCACAACTAGTTGACTATGTGTAGGACTGGGAGGAATGGAAGGGATGGCTTCCTGTCCTCTCAAAGTTGCTTGAGACTCCCATAGCGGCTGCATCTATGGCAAAAGAGGATAATCATGAGTGTAATGACCATAAACACCACAACAAGAACAGGTCTTATTCGTGCGAATAGGTCTGTCCTTCTTGGGCTAAGTGCCCTGTTGCTGGTTCGTAGTGTTAGGAGCATTACCTTGGTTAGGTCCAAAATTACCGGTGGCAGTTTGACTTTTAGTGCCTTTTGTTGGGCCAGAATTGTAATCTACGAATAAATTACACTTCCCTAGGCAAGTGTTAGCCTATAAAAACAGGTGAAAGACTATACTACCATTTCTCCTAACTCAGAACAGATACACAAAGAGGATTGGATGCTTACTTGTTTCAGTCGCTTCCAAATGGCTCCTTTCTGTCGCTTCTACTACAGCTTCAAATTCAAGTGGTTTTGTTGGCTGAATGCTTCCTGCAAGAAAGAACACTGAAACAGTATAAGATGCAATAATATAGATATATATTCAAGCTATTTAGCTAAATTAGTTAAGCATAAACTACATTCATCAACTAAGATCTTAAAATATGGAAAATCAAAGTTAACATAGATGCATGTAGGGAAAAACAAGAAGTACTCTTTATTGATGATAGAAGGAGAGGTTACAACCTAGTGAATTATTTGAAGTGACCTTCCAGCAGAGTTCCCAAGTCTCATCACAGCATAAATCTCTCTAGTAGCAGCTCCACAAATCAAACTCTCAATTGAAAATTATCCAGCATTTCTCTACTCAAATTCTTCCTCCTCAAACACTTAGATCTATGTTCAATTTATAGATGAAATGTAGGTTGTTTTTCAATCAATATCATTCCAAAAATAGGCAAGACATGTTTCCATTCATGTATATTTCAAATGGACACTTGGATCTGAAGCTTGACACATGTGAACCCTTCTAGAAGACACTGGCCAAGTGGAGATTCTGGAACAATGAGAATTTCACTCCCAATGTGACCAACGCACCTTTGAATGTCGGGAAGGTCTCTACAGAGCAGCCTTGAATGGGGCTACCTGCATATGCAACGCACTTAGGCCCCTTAGAGCCTGCCTTGGTGAGCTCTCATATGTTAAATAATAAGCTTCAAACCATGGAAACCCTTGCTTGATGAAAGTCTTGTTTGATTTATGTTGTTTCCTGTCGTAGGAAATATAAAAATTGAGATTATAGGGAATGATAGACCCTTGATCATTGATCCTAGATATGATGCCCAGTTAACCAGGTCATTGGGAATGGTGCCCAAATTAACCTATAACAATTTCCCCCTAAAGCATGAGATCCAAATAATAAGAACATTTGATTGAGATGCTTTATGCTGTGATGATCCTGGAAACAAATAGGAATGGTCACCTGCATCAATATTACAATACATTTCATCATGATATATCCTCTATTGATCATAATTGCTGAGGGTAGGCATTCCCATGTTCAACACATAAAACAATCTAATAAAATGTACATAATTCAGAAAGTCGTCTACATTGGAATGTTGCCTAGGTGCAGACACGCCTACAGATATAGGCCCATGTTTGGATGACAATCTGTATGTAAGGTCATTGTACAGATGATGTGTACAAAAATCCTGAAATAGCAGCCCGGATGGATGAAACTAGATCTGGGGTCTTCTTATCTCGTTCACTTGATCATTCGGGTACAAGTCTAGCCATGTGAATATATGATTTGTCGTCGAACATGGAAAGAAATCATTTGATTACCAGCCAATAATGTGAGTTTTTAAAAAACATGACAGTACCACCATTAATGTCAATGGCCCTCAAGGTACTGCAGTACATTTTGTAAGGCGTGAATAGATGATTTGATTTCAAACGCCAAACAAAATCTTTCGGTCAAAAGTCCGGAAGCGAGGATCTTGTCGATGCTCTAACAAGCCTCATGGTAATTGAATCTGATGTTTCTAAGTGAAATTCTTGTATTTTGATTTTTAGTCAATAGGAAGTCACCTTATTGAAAAACAGGAGATACTGTTTTCGGAGACAAGGGTATGACTTGATATAGCAATTTTCAGGGATGACGGTCATGAAAATGAAGGTTTATGAGTATTGCAGATGGATGAGTTCTTAATCACTGGGTGACTTCTCTTGAACATATCGGCGACACTGTGATGAGTTGGCAGCATTGACCCAAAACTAAAGTGAAGGTATGATGAACCATAGGTGTGAATGAACCGTCAAGATGATTACCCAACCCAAACAGTCACGGACATGGAGTGAAATAAGTGTCATGTTCAAGAGCGACTTGCAACCAAAAGAAAATTTACTTGCTTTTCCCAAATTTTTCCCGGTCATTTTTTGACCAGTACCTCTTTATTTTTTAATAAGCTTGAGGAGGATAACATTTTCTTGATCTATAATTCAACCCTTCGAGCGAATAAAGTATCGCTATATAATAATTTAACGAGTCTAGCGATGAATGAAACTCGATTCTTGCCATGATTGACAAGCCCGTCGCTATTTTATGTTTTAACGAGCTTAATGACAGTGATAGCCTGGTCCTTTTTCATATTTAGAGAGTCTAAAAAAGAGGACGAAAGAGAACTCCAAAAGTACTTTTTTGTAAATTTGTCACTCAGATCCAAAAAAGTGTAAAATGGTATCTAAGAGAACCTCTTTGGTCATGTTTAACCAAGGTATTCCTTTTTCGTAAATAATCCATCTCAGTTTGGAAAGGGGTTAAACTTATACTGAGTAGATATAAATTCATTTACTTTAATGAGCTCGAAATGACAAGTGCTCGGCGATCTTTTCACATTATCGGAGTCTGAAAAGAGCTGAAAGAAGACTCTAGGGGTTCCTTTTTCACTGTTATCGAAGCTTGAAAAAGAGATAAAAGTGTGCTTCAAATCCTTTTTCATTTTTAACAAAGCTCGAAAAATAAGGAGAAAAAACATGCTTTGTGGTCAAGTCTTTCTTTGAAATAAATTTGCATGACTTATCTGTTCATCAGTTGTATTTCCTTTTCAGAACAACATCAAATGGATTAAAAACATTGTTTCATGATAAAAACATAATAAAACCATAGTCATAGCAATAAATTTAACTTGCAAGTAATTAAATGACTATATAAAGCAATTTCACTATTCATTTTTACCATTCCATAGTTAACATTTGCATTTTGGAGCTCTGAACCTGATTTTTCCCCCGAACTTCAGTTGTTGATTGTGGTTGTTTCTGTGGACGGATTTCATCGCTGTTTGATCCAGGTTAGTACCATGAACCTCCTCTTTCTTTCAGTGTTCATTTCATTACCATTCCTTGCTTTTTTTTAGGGTTTTGAGGCCCCTAGGGTAAATTATGCACAAATTGAGGGAAACGCACCCCTGAATGTCGAAACCTGTGTTGCATAGTAGGTACAGTGAAGTGTACCTGCATGTGCAATGCATTGTCTCAGCCCAAGGAGTGCATTGGGCACAATTGAAGTTTTTTGTTTTCATGCTGTGTCCAAAATTTGTGTAGTTTTTTGTAATGAATGGTATCTAATGGATCTTATGGTTGATTTTCAGGTTTCCATTGGATTATAATGACGATTACATGGAGAGAAAGAGAACATGAAGAACAAGATATGATTTCCTTGAATGATTCGGGTACTGTAAGAGCCTTAAGAGATTACGAGCTACTTAAGTACTTCAAGTTGTCGGGAATGAGGCAATAGATAGAACTCCTAGAATTCCTTGTTCAAGCATGGAATCTGGTGATAGAGGCATTTCACATAAAAAATCAAGTGTTTTCCATAACAGTTGAGGATGTGTATTTTCTCACAGGTTTTTCAAGGAGAGGTTTGCCCATTTCACTCATAGGATCTGTCGTTGGAGGAGAAACAGTGAGGGATTATGTTATGCAGTATTGCTATCTGGGTTCAGAACCTAGCAAAGATGGAAAAATAAATATCCGTGATGTTAGGGATTTGCCTTTGAGAACCATCCTATTAATGATCACTAAACTATCTGGCACCATTACACTCCATGTAGCGAACAGATCGTATATGCAGTATGCGCTAGAGTGCTTAGAGCCAATAGCCTTCAACTGGTCTGAAGTTGTTTTATCTCAGATAAAGGAACAAATGAATAAAGCAAAGGGAGGAAGGAAGAAAATTTTCATTTATGGTTCCATTCTCATTTCCTTCACTTTGGAACGGATTCTACTGATGCAGCCACAACATGTAACATTGGATATATCTAGTCCTAGAGATCCTCAAATGCAGAGATGGGTAGAACTCATGGGTCATCGTTCAGGCCAATCTACCGTTGTGTTCTCAACTTCATTCTTTGCCTAGTTCTGGCGACATATTGTCTCCATTGATGAGTATGCATACACAGGCATCGACTTCTGAGGAGATCCAGATCTAGTTACCAAAAGGTGCTCAGTGGGGTGCAATAGGTAAGAAATATTTGACCATGTTTTTTTATTTTTATAAGGTTTATACAAATTTGTTTGTGTTTTAATTTCTTTCCAAGACTAAACTAAATGTTTAATGTAGTGCATATTGGTCGCGTTCAACCAGTAGAGGAACTAGAGCGCGAAGCGGATGCACCAGCAGAGAGGGCTGTTGGGAGAGCAGTCCTTCAGGACCTTGATATGGCTGAGACTCTTGCTAAGCTCCAGCAGCACATAGAGGGATTGACCTTTAGGATTCCAAATTTCTAGATCGAAGATCTTCCCATGTGACTGCAACGACACACAATTGGGGTTCCTAACCGTTGGATGCAGTTTCTCTGTAGGATTTCTAGATCCATAGCGTGCTATCATGAGCACCACTAGTTTACTTGTGATTTTTTCATACATTTTGAGGTCAGATGACCAACGTGTCTTAGGCACAAATTTTGTAAAAAACCTATAACTATCTATTTATGTGTTTTTAGAGTTTTTCCTATGTTTAATGCGCAATCATATTCAATGATGTGAATGTTTTCTTTACCTATGTCGCAAATGTCTTTCTAAATCTTGATTGGCTAATGAATCAGTTAAAGTGTTCATATTTCTAGAAATGTGTTGATATTGAATGAAATCAAAATGTCTCTCCAAAAGTTGAACTCTTAGGAACAATCTAAGAAGTGTTGGATTTCTAACAGAATAAATACTAGTAAATTGTAGTACAACAAGTTATGATTATGCGGTTAATATCAAATGAAATGGAATTAGAGAGAAGTTTGATCAACGTGCCATACTCAACTATATTATTCGTCGATCTACCGATACAAATCCCTTTAAAACTCACTAACTCGCCGTTCAGAGCGAAAATGGCCCATGCTACAGAGGATAGATTCTACGTACTACGACTAGCACCATTAGCATATCCAAAAAATAGTTCCAAAGATTTAGTCATCTGCGATGAAATGTAAAGCGGATTACTAACGTCAAGAAAAATCTAAAAGACAAATTAAGATAGTGAATGCAAATCAATAGCATATAAAAAATATAATACAAAAAATTACTACGCTCATGATTAAGCATAGTAACGTTTCAAAAACAACCCATTTCTAGGTTGTGCCAATGGAATTCCATCGTAATCAACTAACTCGTAGGCACCCTTATCAAGAACTCTTTTGACAATATAGGGGCCATGCCATAATGGCTCAAATTTCCCTATACCTATTACATCATCTTCTTGGTCGTAAAGAAGGACCAAGTCGCCCTCTGAGTAGATGTGAGGCTGGACATTTTTGTCATATTGCACCTTTATACGTCTCTTATGCACTTTGTTGGCCAATTGGGATTCACGATGCGTTTCATCTAGATGGATGAGGTTAAGGAGACGAGCTTATTCTTCTGAGGTGTCAGGTAACAAGTCTATCGCGATTTTTAACGATGATATTTTGCATTGGATTGGTAAGATAGCTTCCAAACTATACACCAATTGAAAAGGGGTAAATCCGATTGTGTTTCTCATCGAGTTTTGATATGCCCACAAGGCAGAGTACAAAATCAAGTGCTAGTTCCTTTTATGGACTCCTATCATTCGTTGAAGCATTCGTTTAATAATTTTGTTAATAGCCTCAACTTGTCCATTTGAATATGGATAATAATAAGTATAATTATCATGTGACAATCCTAACTTGGCTGTCAATTCAAACATCATATGGTTGCGAAAATGATTCCCATGATCCGTAACTATAGCCTGCGGGACCCCAAATGGTGCAATGACATGATTGAAGAAAAAAATGCAGTTGTTTGTCCTGTGTTGTTGAATGTAGGCATCACTTCATCCCATTTGGTAAAATAGTCGACTACGACAATAATATAACCATGCCCCCCAGACGAAGGAGGGTTACAGGTCATGAAATCGATACCCCATTTTTTAAATGGTCCAGCGGAGACAACAGGATGCATTGGTGCTGGCGGTTTGCAGATTTTACGGTCATAAATATGGCATGCATGACAACTTCTGACTGGGAGGATACAATCTCGAAAAATAGTAGGCCAAAATTAACCAGCACGGAGTATCTTCTGCGCGGTAGCATAACCAGATAAATTTCCACCACAAGCCTCGGCATGACAATCATTTAATAATTTTTCAACCTCCTCATGAGTGAGGCACCTCCTTAAAATGGTATCGACACCATGATGATAAAGTGTATTTCCGAAGAATAGATAATCTTTGGTTTGGTATCGAATACGTCACTAATTAGAGCCAGAGGTATCAGGTCGAAAAGTTTGGGTTTGGAGATAAATGATGAAATCTCCATACCAGGGATCAAATGATTCAATCATAAACAGAGACTCGTCTGGAATAGATGGTTCCAACGTATTTGCATTACTATCAAAGGGAAGGTCACAGAGAAGCTCAGCCAAAACTAAATACTTCTTTGACTTGGATTTGATGAAGTCCAAATCAAATTCTTGCAAAATGGCGATCCATTTTGAATATTTTCCCCCCAACAATTGACGTGATAAGATGTAAGTCATGGGGTTACAATCTGAAACTATTGTTGTTTTTTAGAGCAGGATATAATGGTGAAATCTTTGGACAACTTGAATAGCTTCCAAGGCAATCTTTTCAACGTACGAGTACTTAACTTCCATATCATTGAGATTACGACCCAAATAATAGATCGAATGTTCAATTCCATATTTTACTTGGACCAAAACCATGGCGATGGTCGTTTCGGCTGCGGAGATATATAGGAAATAATTATTTTGATAATTTGGAGGATACATTAATGACGCTCGGAAAAGATGGTCCTTGATAGCATCAAAAGAAGCTTACACAACTTGGTCCCAATGGAAGGGAACCCCATTTTTCAATAATCGATTAAATCTTTTAGCCATTTCGGTGTAGTTTGGAATGAACCTTCTCAGGAACTTATCCTTTCCTTGAAGTTTTTGTATCTTAAGTAAGTTTGATGGTGCAGGAAAATCAAGAATGGCATGTACCTTCACTGGTTGTATTCGAATTCCTTCGTTTGAGACTACAAATCCAAGAAATCGACCAGAACCAACACAAAACACACATTTATGTGAATTGCAGTGTATCTTTTATTGTTGGCAACGTAAGAAAATGGCTCTCAAATGCATCGGGTGATCAGTCAGATTTCGTGAATGCGTTTGTAAATCATCTAGATATGGTTGAACAATGTGCTTGATGTTGTTGAAAGCACAATCCATTGCTCTCTGAAAAGTTTCCCCAGCATTCTTTAAACCAAATGGAAGTTTCCGATATGCGAATGTGCCCCAGGGACAGATGAATGTTGTCTTATGTTGGTCATCTGGGTGGATATTGATTTGATTGTAGCCGGAAAATCCATCCATGAAAGAAAATATTTCACATCCAGCACAATCGTCAATAATCTGGTCGATGAAGGGAGTAGGATAGTTTTCTTTTGGACAAGCTTGATTAACATCCCGATAATCTACGCACACTCTAATGGTTCCTTGTTTTTTCATAACAGGAATGATATTGGAAACCCACTCAGTTAGCAGAATAGGGTAAATGAAACCAGCGCACAAAAAATTTTCAACTTTTGCTTTGATGGCAGCGGCTTTCTTCAGATGAACAGGATGAAGCCGTTGACGCACTGGTTTGACATCAGGATACATATTAATAGTGTGTTCAACTATACTAGTATCTATGTATGGCATATCCTCGTAAGACCAAGCAAATACGTCACGAAATTCACGAAAAAGAGAGCGACATGAATCAAGTTCTGATGGAGAACAAGATACATCGACATGAATATTTTCTACAACGCCAGGTTTAGTCGAAATATTGATAGAAATCATTTCTTCAATATTGATAAATTTCATTCAAATTCAATTGCATTAATCATAAAATAATTCGAAAATAAATTTTGAATGGATGGGTGATATAGTTCGCTAAGATTATTTTCTTCATAATCTGGAAGATGGGAACAATGATGATAATCTTCCCATGGTTCTCCTTCTAACATCATAGTTTCCAAAATATTTTCATCTGTCAAAAATTTTGAGGAAAATGAATTAGATGGAGTACCAAAATCTAATGAACGATCAACCCAAACACTCGGCGACGCTGATTTCGGATTTGCCGCTCAAGCCGAATAGATTGATTGCTATTGTAGCTCAATGGGGCTGAATGGTAAAACATCATCCAACGTAGAAATATCAAAATCATCTGTACTCTTCCTTAAGCCAGATAGAGTGGAAGATATCATGTAGCAGGTCTCTATGCTTTCAATTTTTGCCGACATCGCGGGCGGTGGTAATGCAAATGTTCCCATAAGAGTGGAATCCTTTAAGATTCCTACACCATTGTTCTGGATTTCTAGTTGGGGTAAGTGAATATACGGAACATTTCCAGTTACCTGTGAAGCAGAGGAAAAAAAGGATAATTGATTAATGATTTTAATTGTACCTTTATGAGGAAAGGAAACCATTCTAAAATATGTAGAAACAATGGTGGTCGTCGCATATACCCATGGTCTTCCGAGTAAAATATTATAGTCAAGGGGTCAGTCAACAACCTCAACATCAATACTTACTATTTTCCCCCCTAATTCAACTTGCAAGTTATTGATAATACCACAAGGTTTATATGTTCTTCCATCAAAAACCTTCAACGTTGTTGATGATTGTGATAATCGCGGTGAGCCAAGTGACTTCCAACTGTTTAGAGACATAATGCATGTAGATGCTCCCTCATCAATAATAGTGCGATGACCAAGGTGATTGAGAACATTTACTTGGATGGAGAATGCCAATTCTACTGGTAATTGTGGCACATAGCTCGTATGATTAAATACAGCAAGATTAGAATCAGTCAGATCAATTCCACCAATTGTTGACAATAAAGCCTGCTTTTGGGAGGGACAATTTTGTAATACCTCAAGAGCAGACATAGTTGAAGGAAATTGAGCCAAATCTTCAACTATATTTGTTACACATTAATTTGTCACCATCCCTGCAATCCCCCGTCCCGCACATTGGAGGGCCTTTTCTGTGACCTGTGAGCAGTGACATAACCTGAAACCACTTTCATGGCATCCCCCTTGACAAGGACAATCATTCCTCTGAAGAAAGTTTCCTTGGAAAAACCCTAAAAACTGATATTTTGGCCTTGGCGCGACTAGCTAGTTCAGCCCTCGTGCCAATGGGGAAAATCCACCAAAGAGGGCGCGCCAACTGGCGCTCTGTCCCGGTGTATTTCTCGCGCCAAGCTTAATAAGGAATTTTTTTTTTAAATAAATGGCGGAAGTTTGTTTTCAACAAACTCCTGAACGAGTCTCTAAAATGAGTTGGGAGTTTTGGCTCTGGATATCCATGTATGGGAGGTGATTTTCCACCTATCATGGAAGCTTCCTTGAGGATAGGGCTAATCCCATAATTGCAGGGATCCCAACTCCCCTTCCACCATCTATATAAGCTTGTCATTTTTCCTTAGCAAGCTAGAAGCAAGAGCTGAATCCATAGCAAGGAGACTATCGTCAGACAATCTTTGAGAGCCAAGCTGAAGAGAGAGAGCTTTGTCCCATTCTCGATGAGCTTCATTGAGACGTGCTCTATTGTCGACCCTGCCGAAGGAAGATCCAACGTCAGAGCTTTGGGTTGTATCTTTCCTTTATTATTATTAATGATAAGAGACTCTGATTATGGTTTCATTCATGTGTATTTGTCTTTGATGCAATGAAATACATCCTCTCTGACTGATGTATGGTTACAAGATTTAGATTCTATGTTGTGTATCATTGTGTTTCTTCGCATGTGTGCAGGTGTTTGGACGTGTTAAGCAGAAGGATCGTGATTTTCCAAAGCGGAGGATGGGAAGCGTCATCCTTTCTTCGACGACCATTGCATAAGGACCTGAGGTAGGCAACTCGTTATGTTTTTTCATTTTTGTAACTAGAGACCTGCATCACTGCGTGTCTGATTGTTGTTAGACCCAATCTGGGCTAGTAGGGATCACGTCTGTCCGTAGAAGGGATTTACCTCTCCAAAAAACTGGTGACTCTGCTGGGGATTTAATTGGAGTTTGTCTTGTCTCTTTCGATTGCTTTTGGCTTCTATCTGCTTGATTTTCTCTTTTGGTCTATCTCTTTCTGGTGTAGAACCTCTGTTCAGCTCCCACCATACCTGATCTACTCTTTTCTTGTTCTTTTTCATTTCTGTCATTAGTAAACTCGATTGGCATGCTTTTTAGCTTGACAGTCATGCCAGCTGGCGCTTGTTGTTAGTTAGGCGCCCGCGCCAACCCTATTTTGGCACTAGATGCAGCCCAACAGTTGCGCCAACCCTATTTGGTGCTAGGGTTTACTTGTTTTTGAGCCCTCTGAGTCTGATTTTTGGTTTTGGTGTTGTTTTTCCGACTGTCTGAGTGCCTCGAAGTCCTTTTTGACTATGTTTGACCTCCATCCTCCAGTTTTTTCCCTCTACCTTCAGTTTTACATTCTAGCCCTAGGGCATCTAGGTGCTATTGTGTGCTGAGCCTCCCGTAGGAGTTTTTGGTTTTCGCTTGTTCAGTCAACTTCGCTTTTGCTTCCTTGCATTCGTTTGGTTGGTTTTTACCATATCACTGCGTTATTTGAGTGACTTCTCTCTTTCTCATTCAAGTTTCGCTTTGTCTCATTTCGAGCCTAGATCACACAGTTCGTATGAGTTTTGTTGGGATTCCTCTTTCATTTGAAGGATTTCTCCGTTATTTTGAGGTCTGATTGTGTGTTGAGTGAATTTGCTTTCTTTTACTCTTTTGTTATCATTTCTCAAATTGTTCTCTTATTAGTTTTCACTTTGTTTGGTGCATTTCACTCTAAAACATTGAAAATACAAAAAAAAAACAATTCTTTTTTCTTTTGATTAGTTAGTGAAAATTGAAAACTTTTCTGCATTATTAGTGTTATATAACTCTAAAGGAAAAGATTTTAGTTTCATTAGCGTGCATTAGAGAAACTAGTGGTTTTTTTGTGATCATTTTGTTATTGTTTGAAAAGCTCTCAACCTTCCCGTAGTTAGCTATTCATCCAACAAAGTGATTTGTAGTGGCATGTAGTGTGCATTTAGAAATTGAAACATAATTGAAGATCAACTCTAAAATTTATTCAATTTACCTTAAGGCAGCATTGAAACATTAACGAAATATCTAGAGGTCTAGGCTAGTGACATGTTCCGGCGTCATTAAACCTAGTAGCTGTTGTTCGCCTTTTGGCTTTAGACAGTGCTAGTACAGACTTGTGCTCCCTGTACCGTCGTGTATATAAAGGGAGACCCCAATAGGTTCCTATCCTTTATTTGTAGGAAGCTGATTCTGCCACCTTATACCCATGATACGCCAGACACAACATTTTGGGAGATTGCCTACATGTACATCAAGTCCTTGGTTGATTTCTCTTTCATTTTTTTTAACCAAGGTGTATATTGCAGTTCATGGATATCTGGTACACCCTTTTGCCTAGAGTTCTAGAGTAGTCATTTCAATCTTTTCTGACTCATTAAATTTGAAAGGATCATCAAGCACTTGTCCTCTCATACTTGCTTCCAAACTGAAAGAGATAGAGTCACTTTTCACTCGTTTCTCGACTCTTAAAACATGAAACGGTAAAATTTTCAAGTTTCAATGTGGTAAAATTAATCACCTATGATCACACGCCCTTTTAGAGATTGTTTGTTGGCTGTTTGATTGTTTTCCTTGGTTTTACCCCATGTGCTTTTGTTTTGATCTCTTCCTCCTTTCATTATTGTCACTACGGTGGAACCCTCAATTTCGTCTACTGGTAGTCCTTACACAGACGATTCGTCAAAGGTCTCTCAGTCCTCTCCTGAACCTCAACAGCCTATTGTCTCCGAGTGTCCCAACGAGGGACCAGTTCTATCTAAGCTTCCCTTTGGTGGACCAATTGATTTCAATTGGCCCTTATCCAATGCTTGGTTTGGATTTCGAGTAGGGGAATATTTCCCTCCTCTTACATTGGGATCGCCTTTTTTAGTTGTTGTTATACCTCCTAGTCCTCGCCGTCTTTTAGAAGATCTTGCGGCAGGGTCAAATATGGACTCACCCAGTCCTTCTCCTAGTGAGGAAATTCGTACATCTGGTGAATATTACTAGCTTTTTCCAAATAACAACCTCGAGTCTTCTATCATGTCTTCACCTGGTCCATCGCTTCCAGCATAATATAGATCCTTAAGTCAGATCGTGGTCATTGTGGCTTCCATGGGAGTATCGACTCCGTCCACGAGGTCGGTTATACCTTCGTTAGGGATGTCGCCATTGACACCTCTCACGTCATCTCCTCAGGTCACATCAGTACCTGTTAGGCCTACCATCTGCGTAACCGCATCTACACTCGCTATTACTACTCAGTCCGTTAGGACCGCGTCACTTCCTGAAGACATCTACATAGCATCTGATATTCCGGAGAATATCTCTCCTGAGGAGTATTGGTTGTCTTTGCAGCTGTCAAACTCCGAGGTTGGTCAATCCTCCCAAGATCCCAACCATCCTTATTTTTCCCATTATGGACCGGATGGTACCCCTATTTATGTTTTTTCGTATCAGTACAATGAGCAAGGAAACCCTCTACGTTTTCCTACTCCAGAGGCTTATCAGTATGTCCATGGTTTTCTATCTGCCCAGGCTGGGAAACCTTCTAACCCACAAGCACAACCCTTCCAAGGTCAACCTTCGGGCTAGCCTAGTTATCTATATGACCCGCAAGGACAACCCTTACAAGGCCAACCTTTAGAGTAGCAGGGGTTTTTGTATGGTCTGCAAGGACAATCATACAACCCTCAAGGTCAACCTTTACAGCCTCACTCTGTGGTCCAACCAGGGCAACCTCAAGGACCCACAGGCCAACCAGGGTATCAACCTGGATCGTTGTATGGTCCTGGGGGGAAATCCACCCTTCCCAACCTCTTGTGCAACCTCAGCAACCTCAGTTTCCCATCGGTCCAAATGTTGCACAGCCAGGGCCATCTTATGGTCCTGCCACAAGTCAACCTGGTTATCAGGCACAACTTGGTCCCATCCCGCCATCAGGCCAACCTGGTGTCTTTCACCAGCCAGGTCAACCTGTTCAACCAGGACAACCTATTCACTCGAGTCAACCTGTTCAACCAGGGCAGCCCGCTCAGCCAGGTAAACCTGTTCAACCAGGCCAACCTGCACATCTAGTCAACCCTTCTCAACAGCCGATTTATTATATGTTGTAGCCGAATGCACCTGCGTGCCCAACTTATCAGGCTCAGCAGGGCCCCACTTACCAACAGCCCGCTCGACCCCAAGGTGGTTATTACCTTCAAGGTTAATCTCAACCGATTTACAATCCACCCCAAGGTTCTGGTTATTACCTTCAAAAACCAAGCTATACCTATACTTAGCAGTCAAATCCATACACTGCTTAATCGGGGCCTACATATAATCAGGGTCAGTACCCTGGTTATCAACCCCCTTACACTAGTTATCAACAACCGTATCAACCCAATTATACAGCTTATAACCCCTATGGTCAGAATCCTCAAGGACAGAACCAATGGGGGAAAAGTTATGCTCAACTAGGATGGAGTACAGGTATAGGTCATTATTGAGGGCCTGGCATGCCTTTCGATCCTCAGTTACCTTTCCTTGCCACGTTGGAATTATCGAATTATCTAAATTGACCAATGATCCGATTCTTCACAATCCTTATTGGCCTCCAGTTTCAACCAAGGTGCCTGGTGACTGTCCTAAATTTGAAGGTAAAGCTGGAGAGGACCACAAGCTCATGTCACGACCTACCATCTGCGGCGTTCTTCGAACTCTTGGTCTCCGGTTCCAACCAAGGTGCCTAGTGATTGTCCTAAATTTGAAGGTAAAGATGGAGAGGACCAGACCAGCGCACTCTTACCAGTGTTGCTGTTAAGTGGTATATAGAACTACCCTGCGATATCTTTCAAGACTTTAATACATTAGCTATGGCTTTTCTGACACATTTTCAGTTACCGGTTCGTTACGAAGCCGGGACGCATCTCCTGACTTCTCTAAAGTAGGATAAATCCACTCACATATTTGATCATATTCATGAGTGGTGACGTCATCATCGACTGATCAAGTTTGATATTCCTGATCAGTTTCTAAATCATTGGTTCACTACCTCCTTTGTTAACAAGATCGCTCAAGATATTTCTATGGGGGCATGTGTAACTGAAGAACAAGCCATCGTTCATGCCCAGTACCTTGATTTAGTGTACTCTCAGTCTGGCACACTATATGATATCTTGACTGATGCCCCACGGCCAGGGACCTCTAAAGCACCAGCTACCCCATCAGTGGATGGTGTTATTGATTTCGTTTCTCATACTTCTTGAAAGTCCTCTAATGGGAAGCAGAATTCAAATTCTTCCAATAATTCTACTCTTCCCGCCCGTCCAGATTCTAGTAAGACCGCGGAGGTCAACACCGTTTAGGAAAATCCTACAGAAAAGGCCTCCAAAGGGAAGAAGAAGGGAAAAGGAAAATCCAAACTCGATGCCCCAAAACCAGAGTCTTCTAAGCCTCATGATGACGATGGTTCCCAACGCAAACCGAAGTACCCCTGCCTGATCTGTGAAGGAGACCACTACACCAAATATTTTCCCCAACGATCTAAGGTGAGTCAAATTCTAAAAGGATCTAAAGGGACTCCAGCCGTTCTCAAAGAACCGTTCCCATCTCAGCAGACCCAGATGGTTGAGCAGCCTTCACCATCTGCACCATTTGGGTCACAAGTTTTTATGATGAATAGTGTTGCACCTGTTTTGATTGCCACGTGCTCGGAGGATTATGCTAGATCATGCCAGGAAACTGGGAAGGAATTCATTGATGGCCCACCTCCCCCACCTGTCTCTGGTCCTTTGGAAATTGAGAAGCCCAGTGTTGAACCCTCTTTGTGAGGCCACCCTCTAAAGGTGTTCTACGAAAATCTTCCTATAATCCAAATGCCCATGTTGCTAAGCACTACAACATTTTTGAGGATTTGGCACAGGCACCTTCCACAATGTCTGTGTTGGAAGTGCTTCAAAGTTTCCCATCGCAACAGAAAGCTCTGTTGTCCGCAATCGATGGAATTGACCCTGTCGATTCTAGTCTTCTCACCTTCGACCTGGAAAATTTTTCCCCCGACTTCCGCATCAAATTTATCTCGTTATAAAAGTTGGTATCAATGGCCTCAACATCCAAAGAGCCGTTGTAGACGAAGGTGCTTCCACCTGTGTTATGTCATCTGCCTACTGGAAGTCCATTATCTCTCCAACTCTTACTTCATCTCCCAATGCCCTAGAGGCATTTTATGGTAGGGAATCAAAACCCCTGAGTGTTCTCGAGAGTTTCCGATCACATTACGGGGTAAGACAGTCAACATAGAAGTAGAAGTGGTTGATGCCAAGCTCAACTACAATCTTCTTCTTGGTCGCAGTTGGACTCATGCCATGCTATGCATTCTGTCTTTCAGCTTCTGAAGTTTCCTCATGAGGGAAAAATTATCACTGTTAATCAGTTTTCTTTCTTCACCTCATCCTCTAAGAACAATGTACCTTACGTGGATCAGATCCCCAATCCCCCCGACAGTGTAGGACCCGGTCTTTTCAAGGACCCCGTTCTCATGGGTATTTTTCTCGTGCCACCACCGCACACCATTCAAGTTAACATGATCTCTAGGTCAGATGACCCTTGGATCATCCCTTCGCCTGAATAGGTGACCTATTTCGAAGAATCTATGCCTTTAACTCCAGTTGAGATCAATTATTGCGAGATTGTCGCTGCATCAGATCCTCCTCCTTCTGAACATGCTCCTTTGAGCATGGCTCTAGATGTATATTCTCAATCCCATTCACTCGGCAATGTAGATTTTCCAAATCCTTTAAGAGAATTCTTCCCCTCTGATGAAGCTATCATTGAAATGATGTCTCTTGAAGATCTGCCATGGAGAAATGGACATCATCGTTCCTCGTTCATGCCCAGCTTGGGGGCAATGTCTAATTGTCTAGAGCGCTTTCCATCTCAAGTTCCCACTCTGCCTCTTCAAACACCGATATTGACTCATGAGGTTCTTTCAGAGGGAAATCTGAGTAACATCACACAAACCATGCCTATCGACATCTCCATCAAAATGGGGGTTGTCGAGAACATTCACGTGGGAGTTATTTGTTCTCCCGAAGAGATTCAAGTATACACGAGCCTTTTTCACGAATTCAAAGATGTTTTTGCATGGTCTTATGAAGAGATGCCTGGGATTGATCCCAGTATAGTCGTGCATGAGATTCCCACCTTTCTAGGTGTGAAGCCCGTGCATCAGCATCTGTGCCCAGTGCATCCCCGAAAACCCGCAGCTATAAAGGCAGAAGTTGAAAAACTTCTTAACGTGGGCTTCATATATCCAATTCCCCTCACAGAATGGGTTTCTAATATTGTCCCTGTAGATAAGAAGCAGGGCACTATACGGGTCTGTGTTGACTACCGAGACATCAATCGGGCCTGTCCTAAGGACAATTATCCCACTCCCTTTATAGATTAGATCATCGATGACTGCGCAGGGAGTGAGATCTATTCCCTCATGGACGGCTTGTTAGGTTACAATCAAATTAATATTTTACCCATTGATCAACATAAGACCGCCTTTATCTGTCTGTGGGGTACTTTCGCTTACAAGAAGCTCTCGTTCGGCTTAAAAAATGTTGGAGCCACCTTCCAGCGCACTATGTCCTATGCTTTCCATGAAATACGTCACATTGTCTAGCTGTATCTGGACGATTTTCCGACTCATTCAGCTCAATGCAAGGACCATCCTGAACCTCATGTGTGCTAGTTATTTCAGCACAAATGTGTGCACCACCCCTACCTTTGCATCCTGTCATTAACATAGGCCCTTTTGCAAAATGGGGCATAGATTTTATGATATGTAACCTTCACTCGGCCGGGGGGCATGCTTATATAATCGTTGTTGTGGACTACTTCACTAAGTGGGCCAAGGTGATGCCTACATTAGCTGCCGACAGTAAGACAGCCACTCAATTCATTTTCAACCATGTAATTACATGCTTTGGAGTTCCTCAGGCCATTTTCACCGATCATGGCACTCATTTTCGGGATTACATGATGGCATAGCTGACATCAAAGTTGGGCTTGCGTCATGACAACTCAATGCCAGACTACCCTCAAGCGAATGGCTAGGTTGAGGCCATGAACAAGGTACTAGTCACGATGCTTCAATGAATGATTGGTATTCACAAATCCCATTGGCATCTCCAATTGTTCTCAGCTCTCTAGGCCTATCAAACGTCTATAAAGAGCGCAACCAGATTCACACCTTTCCAGCTGGTGTATGGTCTGGAAGTGACTCTCCCAATTGAATGTGAGATTCCTTCGTTGAAGTTGGCTGTGGAATTACTGCCCGAAACTTCCCCGGAGGAAGAACGTCTCTTGTATCTGGAAAGACTGGATGAAACCCGCCGCTTGACTGCTTTGATCATCGAAGCACAAAAAAAGCGGGTTAAAGCTCATTTTGATCAAACGGTTTATCCATGTTCTTTTATCGAAGGGGACCTCGTCCTCTTATACAACCAAGCACATGATAAACTTGGAGCGGGAAAATTATAGCCCATGTGGCATGGGCCCTATATCGTCAAACGAGTATTAAAAAATGGGACCTATGAACTAATTGACTATGAAGGTATTCCTCTCGCGCAGCCTAGAAATGGTTTGTACCTCAAAAAGTACTACGCTTGAATTATTCTTGTGTGATGTGTGTACATAAGTGAGTGATTTCATTTCTATGCATGCGTGGTGTGGTGTGCTTTGTAAGCATCTTTCTGCTGATTGGGTCTTCCTGATTGTGCAGATGTCTATTACTCCTTTTGTCGGTTTCACAGATGGTGCCTCCTGTAGTACCAGGAATCTGTCCTCGACAGCCTGGGTAATCTACGATCCTGCTGGTGAGTTAATCAATTTACAAGGTGTTTTTCTAGGGCCTACCATAAATAATGTCGCAGAATATAGTGTCGTTTTGGAATTATTAAACGAGGCTGTTAACCTTGATATTCATGCATTCCTTGTGTATCTAGACTCACAGCTTGTAGTGTTACAACTCAATGGTCATTATTCAGTTAGAAACCCATCTATTTTACGACTGTATCTACGTATTCTTTTACTGGAAATAAATTTTGATTACATTACATATCAACATATACCTAGACACATGAATGCGTTAACAGATGCAGTAGCTAACATGGTTTTAGATAGACATTTACGCAACTTGTAAAAAACATCATCATATGTAAAAATATCCATCCAAATATATATATATATATATATATATGTCGAAATGTTTTCAGTTTGTGTGCATCACATAAAATTCAAAAAATATACATGTTTGTTTTAATAATAGTCGGAGACAACATGTCTCTCAAAAATGCGCAAATGAAAAGCCTAGATGACTAATCAACGTGGTGTTCATGGTAGCATGTCACTGCCCGCACCAATCGCCTCAGTAAATGATGAAGGAAACTAGGCACCCCCACGGTGTTCCTCTGATAATCTAATGGGACGTCTGCTAGGTGAGCATAATCTGGGATCCCATGGGCGATTCCCTCCAAATTTTGAACTAGCTCACTCCCCTCGCTGCCCTCGCCTTGCGGGTCATAGGCAAGCGAGGTCCTCCATGCAATTGGCGACATCTCGGCGGGCCTCTCTAGGCCAACATCTGCATACACATAGGATTGTTTGTTAGGAAATTCATGTATACCCAAAAAAATCATCATAAAATACATAAAATTAAAAAGAGTCTTACCCAGCTCCTCATCCCAGTCTTCTCCCTCTGGGAGTGGAAGATCTGGGTCTCCCGTGAAGTCAGTACCGACATAGGGCCAGTCCTCTACGATGATTAGTTGTCACCGAAGCCATACAAAGAATTCAGGCCTCCATGACATTTTCTGGCCCCCTCCTGATCTGGGCATGAGTGCTACCCATTGAGCCATATGTGGCTCCCACAACGGTGGCTCAGGGGCTATTTCCCCCTAGCCCTAGAATATTGGTAACCGTTCGAGGATGAATGATACCAAGATAGATCTGTACCCAAAATTCTTCAGTTTGGCATTCTTACACTTCGTTAACTTTCATTTCATGTTCATTGTTACGGAAGTGGCCTAATCGAATAGTATCGGGTTCATGCATTCTGATGCTAAGAGGAGCTGTGTTTTAGTGGCCTCATGCGGCGCCTGCGATGTCGCATCCCACATAATGGTATGGATCACCACCCTGAGTGCTAGATCGGGAATTGTATGGATATCAAATTTCCTGCTTCTTGATCCTGTCTGTGCCCCTAGGCACACTCTTTCCATCACCATTGACATTTTCTCCCCCGAGGGCCTAGTACCTGTCATGATCAGGACTGGACCTCTCCGAGACAATCCAGCTATGAAGTAAACATCGGATACTTCGAGCTCTAATACTTGGTCTTGAAGTCTAAACTTCTCTTCATTCTCATCCCAAATACTAATTAAGTACTGCTACAATTCAGGTTGTGCCCTGAGACATAGTCTTAAGAAGAACATTTTTAAGCCGCAATCCCGGAGGGCATTCATACATGCCTCGTTCTCCATGGCCATTTCATCTTCTTCACTATGCTCCCTTTCTTTCCATTCTATCACCATTGTGACTGTATATCTACGCCAAAATGGTCACAAAAACTTCATTATATCCCTTGAACTCTCAAAAATCCAGTTGATTGGTTCATTTTCTGTAAAAATTGAGTGGAAATTTAGGTTGTGCCATTAGCCTGGCCCATTTCAGCGATGCTTCAGCCCAGTCTGGCCTTTGAGACCCAATTGTGTAAGTCCATGCCGTCCTCGCCAATTGGGCGAGGCCTAGAACAAATATCCCCTCAAGGATCTAAAATCAACATGAATTCTATCAGTGATGAAAACATGGCTAAGGGAAGCGCCTCTTACCCTAAAAAAAAACGAGAACAAAAATGATGCACCTTGGATTGTCATGATTGTATAAGTTCACACAAAAGAAAAACTCTTTGTTGCTCTCACAAGAGGTAAAAAGTAAAATTAAATATGTTTTTACTATTTTGGCTATATAACTTTTCGGATCCAAATAAAGGTTTTAGACTTATTTTCCATTATTTTATTATATTTTTTGAAAAATGGGAGGCTTACCGCTTGCTTTCTTTGTGCGACAACGAGGTTTCACACAACCAGACAGCGTAACGAGTTATATTTTATACTTTTTCAGACTCGGTAAAAACATGAAAAAGTCACTACATGAGTCATATTTCAGCTCTTTTCTGACTCTCTAAACATGAAAATATTGCCGAGTCACTTGTCGTTTTGATCTCATTAAATTGGCTATGAAATGACATCTACCCAGTATAAGTTTACGCCTTTTTCGGGCTTGGATAGATTATTTACGAAAAAGGAATACCCTAGCCTATTGCGACTAGGAGGTTTTCTCAAACATAGTTTTCTACCTTTTTGGATCTGAGGAACTATCTACGAAAAGGGATTGTTGGAGTTTACTTTTCCGCTATCTTTTCAAACTCTCTAAACATGAAAAGACGCCGAGTTCTTCCTCTGTCAGACTCGTTAAAACCTAATGACATCAGATTATGTCGTAATGACGATACTCGAGTTCCTCCTTCCTAGGGCTCATTAAATGTACTAGGTTGGATTTGTCCGAAGGAAAAACTTATATCACAAGCATGTGCTATCCCCTTCAAGCTTGTTCTCAAAAATAATTGGGGTACTCATTAGAAATGGTGGGGAAAAATGAAACCAATATCATCGTCGCTAGATATCATTATCTGAATATGTGTATCTACATTAGTTTCTAGTTAGAGGACATTTCAGTTCATCTTGTTATTTGCATGCCTTTGTGGGTTTGGGTTATCCTTTTTGACCTCTCATCTGCTCTTTGCCTCGTCATCATGACCTCAGATCTTTTGATGTCAAATACTACCAAATCTAGTGTCGTGCCACCGATATGTTCAAGAGAAGTTGACCTCTGCATTTTTCAACCCTCCTCTAATTCTCTATTGATCCTGATTCACAAACATTATGTTCCTCTATCTCACATCAATGATGTGGGAAACACTATGGCCCACCTTCGATCAAAGTCACTTCCTTTCGACTTCAGCACATTATTCAGGAAGCTGATCTAGAGACTCCCTTTAGGTACCTTGGAGCCTACATGCCTCAATGGCAGGTTCTTCGCATTCGACGCAAGGTTTTCATCATTGGCCTTTGATCGAATGATTCTATGGGTGTTCGATGCCAACTCACTGTTCACATTCCGTGGATTGTACCTATAGTACCTTGAGGGCCATTGTCATTATTGGTGGTTCCTCTCGCGTCTGTTAACAACTTTCATCATTGGATGGTAATCAAACGATGTTCTTGCATGTTCGACTTCAGCTCACATATTCACATGCTAGGACTTGTACTCTGTACGGGTCGAGATGGAGCGCAAGACCCTGAATTTTGTTTGATGGAATCCAGGCTGCAGATTTTGTGGATTATCATGATTGGTTACATGACTCATTGATTGGATGGCTATGACCATACCTGAGTCTGCTTATTGATCCTTTCTAGATGGTTGCGTCCATACCTCGGATCCTGATTATTGTATACTCTGTTATGGATGGTTGTGCCAATACACATATCATGTATTTGAGATATCAGTTGTATTTGTCTATGCAGGTTTTCTGACGGCAGTGTTTTCAGTTGGGCACGTTCTCATAAATCATTTCACCCCTCTCTCTCTCTCTCAGGCCTCATGATTTAGGGGGCATCTATTACACAGTAATTTGTCACCGTCCCTAAAATTCCCCATCCTGCACATTGGAGGGCCTTTTTCGTGACCTGTGAGCAGTGACATAACCTAAAAACACTTTCATGGCATCCCCCTTGACAAGGACAATCATTCCTCTGAAGAAAGTTTCCTTGGAAAAACCCTAAAAACTGATATTTTGGCCTTGGCGCGACTAGCTAGTTCAGCCCTCACGCCAATGGGGAAAATCCACCAAAAAGGGCGCGCCAACTGGCGCTCTGTCCCAGTGTATTGCTCGCATCAAGCTTAATAAGGATTTTTTTTTTAAAATAAATGGCAGAAGTTTGATTTCAACAAACTCCTGAATGAGTCTCTAAAATGAGTTGGGAGGTTTGGCTCTAGATCTCCATGTAGGGGAGGTGGTTTTCCACCTATCATGGAAGCTTTCTTGAGGATAGGGCCAATCCCACAATTGTAGGGATCCCAACTCCCCTTCCACCATCTATATAAGCTTTCCATTTTCCCTTAGCAAGCTAGTCTTAGTAGTCCTAATAGCACTAGAAGCAAGAGCTGAATCTGTAGCAAGGATACTATCGCCAAATAGCCTTTGAGAGCCAAGCCGAAGAGAGAGAGCTTTGTCCCATTTCCAACAATATTCATTGAGATGTGCTCCGCTGTCGACCCCGCCAAAGGAAGATCCAGCGTCAGAGCTTTGGGTTGTATCTTTCCTTTGTTATTATTAATGATAAGCGACTTTGATTATGGTTTCATTCATGTGTCTTTGTCTTTGATGCAATGAATTACATCCTCTCTGACTGATGTATGGTTACAAGATTGAGCTTCTATGCTGTGTATCGTTGTGTTTCTTCGCATGTGTGTAGGTGTCCAGACGTGTTAAGCAAAAGGATCGTGATCTGCCAAAGTGGAGGACGGGAAGCGTCATCCTTTCTTCGAAGACCATTACGTAGGACCTGAGGTAGGCAACTCGTTATGTTTTGTCATTTTTGTAACTAGATACCTACATCACTGCGTGTCTGATTGTTTCTAGACCCGATCTGGGCTAGTAGGGATTGCCTCTATCCGCAGAGGGCATTTACCTCTCCAACATCAGTGATGCGAGTACCCCTCCTGAAGGTGAAAATGCAAACCCTCCTGTTGTCAATGAGGGTGGAGGTGGAGGTCCTCCCTCCTTGGGTGTTGCATTGTCCTCTCCTCCCATCTCAAAGAATGCCTCCTCATCCCCATCACTATCTGAGAAGACCTCTATGTAGTGTTCCTTCCCTCCTACACACTTGTGGCCTGGTGCCCATGTCTCCTGGCAAGTGAAACAAAGCTTCTTCTTCTTAAGATCCCTCCTAATGTCATCATCAAGTTTCCCCTGGCCCTGGTTGCCTCTTGGGAGTGGAGCTCTCATGTCTCTCCCTTTCTGTTTCGAAACTGCTCTAGTAGGCAATGGTTCTCTAGCCCTAGGAAAGGCATCCTGCAAGTCTCTCGCTCTCCCCACTACATCCTGTAGCGTAGTGGGCTGGTTTGACCTCACTAAGCCCCATAATGGCTCTGTCATCCCCTCCACAAACATGAAAATTCTTGTAGATTATAAAAGGTCTGGAACCATCACCAACAGTCTCAATAATTCTGAAATGTATGCCTCTAGATTCTGTGACTGCTTGAGCTTAGTTATCTCCCCAAAGTATTATTTTGGGTCCTTCCTGTCAAAGCTCTCCAAGGCCCTCAATGTGAACTCATCATACGATGTCACCCCTACGTGACCTAGCGTAGTCAGCCCATGGAACCACCAATTGTGGAATTCTCCCTCCATCTACAGTGTGGAAACCTTGATTGTCTCGGTCATCTGATTTAGCTGGAAATGGACATCCATCTTCTCCACCCATGCCTTTGTTGAACTCTTAGAATATCCATCAAAATTTGAGAGGAAAAACCTACCCACGGTACGTTATAAGTCACTTCCCTACATGTATCCTCCTCTGATCCGACCTCTGGGTTTGTCGCTAGTCTTCAACTAGAAGAAATCTTTGAATGTGATGGCCTTTCTAAAATCTAGCCCATAAGATTGATATTCTATGAAAAAATATCCATAATGAGCCTCTTCTGGCTCCTGCTGCCCTCTTGTCCCTGATGCTAGGAATGTGAGGATAGTGGACCATGGTGGAGTATATGGTACAACCGGCAATGTAGTGTGGGGTGTTGCCTGGTGTTGTGAAGTGCCAGACCCTTCTCCAACCTGGAATTCCCCTTGGACTCCTTTCCCCTTGCTGCTATTTCTAAATTGTTGACCCATCTCCTCAATCCTCCTAGAGAGATCTTGTACGGACTTCAACATAAGGTGAGAAAATTCCTTCTCCTCATTCCTTCCATATTCTGCGTACTCCATTACCCTCTCTACAACCTCTAGAATGTTATCAACTGAATCTGGAGTGATTTCAAGCTTCCTTTCCCTGCTCTTGTATCATTTTCTTCGGTAAGTCATGTTCTATTTGTTCTCTGGTGTCATAGAATGCATGCTCCACGAGCTGAGCCAACTCTGTGAGCTTTGATACCACTTTAATATTCCTAATCTGTAAATTACAGTAATAACAGGCTAAGATACAATAAGAAAACAACAACAACAAAAAAACTGGAATCAACACACCATTGGAGCCATAAAATATTGTTGATCCATTTTATTAATATCAACAAATTGTGTGCAAGAGAGGTGTTGGAATGAAGGCACCTGGGCTTGTCCAAGGCAAGCTGAAGGTAGCCTCGGAACAAGCCTGAAATCTCCCATAGAAATGTACATTGCATGGTTGTAGCTCTGTGCAGTCCTTAGCCATAATGTTCTTGTTACTTCAGAAGAAAGTTTTTAAGGGCTTTCTATAATGCTCAAAAAATTTCGGGGCTTTTAACCCTGGACTCTACTCACAGAACCCACAATAACCAGCAAAGGAATTTTGGAATGGCTGACCCTGGAAATTGGCCCTCTTGGGCTTGGCTCTCTGCGCTGCTAGCTGAAATTGTGCACCTTGAAATATCACTGCAGAATGCTCCCAAAAGATGTGCAATAACCCTATTAACAAAATCCTAGCCTCCCCACCAATTTCCTCCTCAAAAATCCTCCACTCCTCTGCACCCAGATGATCTCCCTCTCACTACTACGCAGTGATTGTGCTACTAGGATTGTGTTGTGTTTTCTCTGCTTATGAATAAACTGTGAATGGATCCATGACGTCTCCTGAATCGAATTGGTGTAATTCTCCTCCCTAGGCAGGCACTCAAATTCCCCCAAAACATAGGTTGAGATTCCCACTCCGGAACACTCGGTTGCTAAATAACAATGCATACTTGGCTCTTGCTCAAGCGTGCTCTGTCAAAAGTAAATTCAAATAAGATGATTGAATGAATAAATAGGAAAAATGAGTTGCCTCTTCCTTTTTTGTCTCTAAATTCCCAAAATTCCCTTGGGGCGCCACCAAAAATTGTGTTGCCCCTCCTCTGGCTAGTCCTGCATTGCCTTTTCCTATCCAACCACTACGATGCCTTTCTAGAATGCGCAGTGCCTCCTCATTGGCTCATCCTGCCCCCACCAAGGCCACAATATTACCTCTCAACTATAGGAAAATGACTTAGTTCATTTTAATCTAATTTTTACGTCCCCAACCAACATTATTTATGGCTAACATTAGGAAATACAAAACTATCAAAACTTTAATATTCTAATTAGCATAATTACTAATTAGGAAAATTACAAAATCATAATGAAATCGCAAGTAACTATCATGAAAGAGAAATTGAATTAAATGACCTAATTTATCAACACTCTAGAAGTATATTCTCCACCATTATCTGGTCTTAGGGTTTTGATTTACTTTTCTATCAAGTTTTCTACTTTTTCCTTGAATTCTTGGAACTTTACAAATATTTCATCCTTAGACTTCAAGAGGCATATCAAAGTCTTTCTGGAGTGATCATCAATAGATGTTACATAATAGTGGTGACCACCAAGTGACTTCTCTGCCATGGGTCCACAAACATCAGAGTGTATGAGGTCCAAAATTTCCTTGGATCTTGTGTCCTTGTCAGTAAATGTTTTCTTCACATTCTTACCAAGAGCACATCCCTTACAAATTCCTTCATGCTCTTATTTTTATTGAGGTATACCAGTAACCATTTGATTCAATGATGGCAACATCTTGTAATGGAGATGACCATACCTTATATGCCATAATTCACAAGGATTGATGTCTAAATTTACTAGAACTTGAGTAGTTAAAAGTTTATTCAACCTCCCCTCACGAATCCCAATGGTCCTTGCATTTTCAATACTAGAACCCTTTTCCCAAACAATAAATTTTCCATCAACAAATGCCACCCTATCACCTTTATCTTCTAAGAAGGAAATGGAAAGCAAGTTCTTTTTCAAAACTAGAACATAGAAAATTGTTGAGATGAATGTTTCCATCGAATTCTAGCTCCAAGGAGGTAGATCCAATCCCTTTGACCAAGTAGATTTTCTTGTCTCCAAGTTCCACTAAGTGTGAATAGTTTTCTTTTGATAGAGTTTGAGTTGACTATGTTCCTCAGTCATGTGCCTTGAAGCTCCACTAAAAATTACCCATGTATTATCATCTTCAAATGAACATGTAAGAGTAGAATAAAGACTTCCATCAATGACTCCTTTAGATAGCTTCAAGGTCAACTTGATGATGCAACTTTTGATAGATTCAAGGAGACTCTTAAAATTCTTGAGACCTTCCTTCATGTATCTTTCCATTGGAGAGGGAGAGAGAAGATAGTCGACAAGAGTGCCAACAATATGTGAGCTTTAAGCTTCCGTCATTCACCTTGGCTTTGATTCCATGTTGAAAAACCAATAAGTTAGTAGATGATGATTTCTCTTACTTGATTATTACTTGTCAAAGTTTGTTGCCTTATTATTATTATTATGCTCTCTTCATCAAGCAATTACCAAAACATAAAGATCACAGGAGACAAATAACACAAGAAATTAAGCTAAGCAGGGAAAAACCTGGGCGAAAACTCAAAGAATTCTCTTCTTATAGAATCAAATTTGTTGTCACACAAAATGTTTAGGCACTGCAACAATGACTCAAATCGAGGGTTGTCACCCTGATTCTCAATCTCTCTTTTAGAGTTGTCTCCCAATAGTGGACTAAGGGGGGTAGACCCTATGTAAATGGAATGAGGGAAGATTAGTTGGGAACCAATCAATTTGGGAGACAAAGCTAAGCAACCAATACTTGTTTAAATTACACAATATTTTGAAGGATTAAATTAGATTTGAGGAAAATGATACCAATGCATTGTGGAGTCAACTATCTTGCGAAGGAAATAAAGGCCAAGTAATAGATGGGAAAATGTTGCCAATGATTTGACTATCATATATGCAAGTGCAAAGTGAAATGATGTGATGGCGAAGGGAAGGCTTAAAATATGAATTATTTCTCAAATATGTTGCCAGTGTTTTTTAATTTAAGGCTTAAAAAAATGATCTTAATGTGGAAACAAATACTTATACCAGCAATGTAAATGATGCAGGGGCATTAGGCTTAAGAATTACTTTGTACCTAAGTAGACATAGGGGGGTCTTATGTTTTTAAGTTCTCTTGTAATTATTAGTATTTTGAATAAAATAGTGAGGAATTGTAAATGTTCTCTAACCACTAGAGAACATGAGGGAAGATGATTAGTTAGGAATGTGAAAAGAAAGTCGAATCAGGATCAGTTCAGTTATTTAGGGATTGAGTCTGAAATTAGGAAATTGAAGAGTTTGGTGAGATGTTAGGGAACCTGAATCAATTCAGGTCATCATTTTGTATAAATGAAAGCATGAAAGATAGAGTAGAGGTTCAGAGGCAGAGTAGAAGGCCACCAAATAGAAGATCAGGCTAGAAGCAGAGACTTCTGTAAGTAATGTCATTTAAATGAAGAACCTAGTTTGGAACTATATGTGCTTCACTTGATGGAATTATGTAGGGGAAAATCCTGTGTTAAGGGTCTAGCATGTGGAATGTATGCGTAGTGAATGTTGTTTATTGAGAAATTGCATGTTGAGCGCTGTAATTGGGGTTTAAAGTGTAATTCTGCATATGACTGGGTAGACTGATGTTAGTTCGGTAAATAAGAGGTTATATATGTATCAAAATTGGATGCGTTCTAAAATGAATTGATTTCATATGGGTGTCATTCAATTTAACTCTGCGTGTAGAGTATTTTGAGTTGTATGAGAATGCATGAATCAGTTCTGTGTTAAGGGTGAATGGTGATGGTTTGACTCACAAGCGAGCTGAAATAGAAATAGTTATAATACTCTACGTAAAATGTGGAGGCCGAGTTTTATGTACTCACTGTTGAAGGAGGTTCGATTCCCTTAAGTTCCTGAGTTACTATATTGTGGAGGAAGTCGAAATATCAGTCTCTGTGGGGAGAGGTTTTCTCAGAATTCTAGTGATATTAATATAAACCGGTGTGAGAATTGCGGAATGGAAATTGATGAAGATTTATGGTATAACCGAGTATGAATGCAGTGACGGTGTAGAAGACCGAAACCTTGAATAAGCTGACAGGCGGAAGCGGGAGCGTGAACAATGATGGTGGTTTCAGCCCACAAAACCAATGGTCTAGCGTTTTTTTAAAGCAGTAATTAAGTTTTGTGAAAAAAACGCAATTCCATTAGATGAAGGACACATGGCATCAGGCGGTATTCGAAAATTGTTTATATCATATTTTTTTTTAGCGTTAGCGCTCGAAAGCCAAAAAAAACGTGATATTCTTTGTGTTTGTCCGATCTTGATTGGAGGAGATCCAACGGCACTCGTGCAACAAGTCGACCGGAGGTTACAAAGGTATAGATCGACGATGGTGGCCATCTGAGAGGAGCGCAATGAATTGTGGACCATTGGATCCGTTCAGCAATTGATTAATGAGGTAAGTCAACCACTGTGGGGCCCGAAGATGATGTAGATGTTATCGCTTGGGTTTAAATCCAAAGGCGTGGGTTTTATTATAATGTTCCTAATAATCGAACGGAGGTCATAATATATGTTGAGGTATATATATATATATATAATGTTTATGATAAAGCCGAACCTTACATATGAAATGAGTTGTGTGCGAAGGCACATTTTAGTTAGGTGTGAAGGGTAAGCTTTGAGCATATAATATATGGGGTTTTATAAAGTTCAAATATTGGGTTGGGCTCCGTCGAGGTGAGAAACTTTAGTGTATTAAGTTAATGAAGGTTGATTCAATATATGAGTTTAATCACAAGTGAGGAAAAGTAACTTCCATACACAGGGTTGATTTACATTGGTTTCATAACCATGGAGATAGAATAGCTTTCACATATTGTAATTGCCCAGATTTAAAATTATTTGGGACTAATACTTGAATGCAATTTATATACGCATAGCTCAAGAGTGAAATTTGTGGTTTGAGTGTGTTAGCCCGGGCATCAAGTGGTATCAGAGCTGAAATAGCTTGTTGAAAGTAAATTTTGGAATGCATGTGTACTGAATTAGTGAAGGAAATTTGAAGTTTTAAATCTGTTTAGGAGTGATTGCAGATTTGAAGAGAGATGCAGTGCATGTGTTGAGAGGATGAAGGACAGTTCTGTTTGAAGTAAAGGATTTTTGTAATTAACTCTGAAGGTGTGGTGAGAAAGAAGATCAGAGTCTAAAATCTGATATGCAAAGATACACAAGGTTGCAGTGAACAATATTTGCAGAAGTGAATGAAGAACAAGATCATGCAGGGATCTTGCAGGTGAGATAATTTTAAATCTGATTTGAGGTTCATGATGGCAAAATTATGGTTGCAGAAAAATGAAGACAGAGTTTTGATGATGAAGGCAGTGAACCTGATATTCAGTTAAAGACTAGATAGGGAGAACAATTGCAGTGTTCTCAAGAAAAGGTGAGTGGATGAGCATTATTTAACTCTGGTTTGAAGGATCTATTTGTAGCATTTAGGTTGCAAGCAGTTATGGAAGAAATCTCAGCAAAAGCAGATCACAGCTTTGAGAGCAGTGATAAAAGAGTCCAGCAAAGGATTCTAAAGTGAAGAAGGAAGTGTGGCAGAACCTGGAGGATTCCCAACAGCGGTTGGATGAGAAGAGAATAGATTTTTTCTTGAAAAGTTGCAGAGTGAAGCCTAGAGTGAGCAGAAGAGAATGCTCAAAATGTTCCAGCAGACAGGGGACCAATACTTGCTAAAAGCCCAGATCCGGAGGAAAGGATTGGTGAGGTAAGTTCCAGCAAGAGAGCTTGCTGTTGTAGAGGCTTAGTGAAGCTTGTGAGTGAAGAACTCATGGATGAAAAAATGGCTACTGATAGCCAGAGCATAGATTGCAGAGGTTCTGAGAGAGGCCACAACAGAAGAGTGAAGGAAGATGCCAAGGCAAATGGCATGAGGAAGAAATTTACTGATGCAGAATATTGGAAAGAGATAGCTGAGATCATGAAACAATTTAATGAACTGGAAAAGAGGATAGAGGAAAGTCAGAGAGTTGGTTGGCTCATGAAGAAGAGAGTAAAATGGCAACCATTACAATTGAGGTTGAGGCAAAAGGAGATTTCCTTATTGAAAGAGGAACTCAAGGCAGCTAAGTTGAGAAAACAAGTTTCTGCTTGTGAAGCAGAACAGAGTACAGATGAAGAATGGAGATCTGCAAGAGATCTTGTGAACCATGGTCAAGACTTAAGGCAGCAAGAAGCTTGTCTTGCTGAAGAGGAAATCATTGATGATTTCATGAGTTATTGGTCAAGTCCAGATCAGCTGGATGATGTAAATACTTGTATTTTTTAGTCTGCCCATTGTGAGGTGATTACAGATTCTACAGAGGAAGAGGAACTCAGAGTTCTTGAGTCAAGGATGGAATTTGAAGATTCCACATGCAGATCTGTTCAAAGGGAAGTGCTTGAGAAAGCAACCGAGGCTGAAAAGTCTTGTGGTGTTGAAACTAAAGAGTTGTGTATGTTTGCAGGTACATCACAGGGAGATGAAAAAACTTTAAAGTTTGTTGAGGAGGAGAAATTGAATCTAAAATCTGTTGAGATAGCAAGATCTCAGGAGGAATTGAATATAGAAGAGTCTAATGAGAATATTCAGCAGAATATTGAAGCAGAGAGATAAGGACCAGCAGATGATTGGTCAAGAACAAGCAAAGGTATAAAAGGTTGTGTAAGGTTCCCAAAATCTACTCCAATTGAAGTTGTTGAATTGTATAGAAGGTTGGATTTTCAGAGAAGAGAGTTGGAGAAACAAAGAACTTACACACAGGAGAATTTGCTGAATAAGCAAGACAGAGAAATTGTCATGAATGAAAATAAGAGAACAGAAGATGAGAAGATGATTCAGCAAAATGAAGGAGTTCATTTTGGTAAATCACAACAAAAGGACATTCATGAAGCAGATGATCGAGAGAAGGAGAGACTAGCTGGCAGTCTCATGGAGGATGCAAATCAACATACTGATGTGTTGATAAAGAATTTAGAAGAAAACTCAGAACAACATACTGATGTGTTGTCAAAGAAGGAAGAAGCATTAAGACCTTGGAATTTTAATGATGAAGGTTCATGTGTTGATCACGCAGGGAAAGAAGAACAATAATTGAAAACTGTCAGAGAATTGAATGAGATAGAAACTATGTTGGCTGAGAACATAGTGAAGGGTCATCATATTAACATGGTGACTGGCGCAGTGGAGATAACTCTGGCAGTTGAGAAGAAAGACAGTGAAAAATTTCTGAGTCTTGAAACATACTTGGGACTGCAGAGAGAAAACTTGGTGACTGAATTAGCAAGTGAGACCAATGGGTCTTGTGATTTTAAATTTGACAATTTGTTTATGTTTACAGGAATGACAGAAGACAATCCATCTCTTGGAATTGTCTTGAGAGATGAAAAATTGTTGCAGAAGAAATAAGATGAGACAGTCATGTCTCATATGCAGAAACTTATTTCTGTTGATGACAAAGAGGAGTTGGCTTGTTTGAATAGCCAAGAAAAGATTGGAGGGCAAACTGTGGGGCAGATTGTAAAGACTGACACAGTGATGAAGAATCAGAATTCTATTTTGATAGAAGATGAGGATACAGAGCTTGAAGGACTTGATTTGATTGCCAAAATCAATCAAGGGGATGAAATACAATTACTGAAGATTGTCAATGGAGAAGAAGGAGATGCTAAATTAAATTTGCAGCATGCTGAAGATGTGAAACAAGTACAGAAGAGATGGTTGCAATGTTTGCTGAGAACAATTAAATAGGAGATTGCAGACACTGGAATGAAATTGCCTAGAAATGTGGAAGAAATAGGGACAAATACTAGTTTGACAAATTGGATGATGTTTACTAGTATACTGAATGAGTATGTTACTACAATTAAAGAATTGAAGGATAATTTACTTTTTAAAAGTAAATTTGCAGATGATGAGCAAGAGAATGTTGCAGAGGGACAGGAAGTTTGGGAGGTAGCAACATGGGGGGTGACATCTGCAAGAGTAGCAAACATGTGGAACAGAAAGAGCAACAATCGAGGAGGTAATAGCAGAGGCAACATTGATAGCAGCAACATCAATGTTGGCAGCAACATAAATTGGAAGCAACAACAGTGGGTAGAGGAAATTCCAACTAGAAGATAAGCTGGACATGGAGATTGAAAACATCAGAAGACTGATGATGAAGGTGTCTCAGAAGCAGCAGACAGTAGCAAGAAAGCAGAAGGATTTTAGCAGAGGAAAGAAGAAGAGGTTGTGAAAGCATAGCTGGAGGTAAATTGTAGAACAGGATATGGAGACCTGGAGAAATGCAGTTGAAGGATGATGCAGTTGTTGGACAACAGCAAAACAAAGTATGGGATCCAGGAGGCAAACATTGAAAGAACATGATCAGGAGATCATGAACAAATTGAACCTTGGGAGTCTGATGCAGGGGCATTAGGCTCAAGAATTACTTTGTACCTAAGTATACATAGGGGGTTCTTATGTTTTTAAGTTCTCTTGTAATTATTAGTATTTTGAATAAAATAGTGAGGAATTGTAAATGTTCTCTAACCACTAGAGAACATGAGGGAAGATGATTAGTTAGGAATCTGAAAAGACAGTCGAATCAGGATCAGTTCAGTTATTTAGGGATTGAGTCTGAAATTAGGAAATTAAAGAGTTTGGTGAGCTGTTAGGGAACCTGAATGGATTCAGGCCATCATTTTGTATAAATGAAAGCATGAAAGATAGAGTAGAGGTTCAGAGGTAGAGTAGAAGGCCACAGAATAGAAGATTAGGCCAGAAGCAGAGACTTCTGTAAGTAATGTCATTTAAATGAAGAACCTAGTTTGGAACTATATGTGCATCACTTGATGGAATTCTGTCGGGGAAAATCCTGTGTTAAGGGTCTAGCATGTGGAATGTATGTGTAGTGAATGCTGTTTATTGAGTAATTGCATGTTGAGCGTTGTAATTGGGGTTTAAAGTGTAATTCTACATATGACTGGGTAGACTGATGTTAGTTCGGTAAATAAGAGGTTATATATGTATCAAAATTGGATGCGTTCTAAAATGAATTGATTGCATATGGGTGTCATTTGATTTAACTCTACGTGTAGAGTATTTTGGGTTGTATGAGAATGCGTGAATTAGTTCTGTGTTAAGGGTGAATGGTGATGGTTGGACTCACAAGTGAGCTGAAATAGAAATAGTTATAATACTCTACGTAAAATGTGGAGGCCGAGTTTTATGTACTCACTGTTGAAGAAGGTTCGATTCCCTTAAGTTCCTGAGTTACTATATTGTGGAGGAAGTCGAAATATCAGTCTCTGTGGGGAAAGGTTTTCTCAGAATTCTAGTGATATTAATATAATCCAGTGTGAGAATTGCAGAATGGAAATCAATGAAGATTTATGGTATAACAGAGTATGAATGCAGTGATGGTGTAGAAGACCGGAACCTTGAATAAGCTGACAGCCAGAACCGGGAGCCTGAATAGTGATGGTGGTTTAAGCCCACAAAACCAGCAGTCTTGCATTTTTTAAAGTGGTAATTAATTTTTGTGAAAAAAACATGATTCCATTAGATGAAGGACGCGTGGCATCAAGCGGTATTCGAAAATCATTTATATTGCGTTTTTTTTTTTTTTTTCGCGTTAACGCTCGGAAGCCAAAAAACGCAATATTCTTTGTGTTCGTCCAATCTTGATTTGAGGAGATCCAACGACGCTCGTGCAACAAGTCGGCCGGAGGTTACAAAGGTATAGATCGACGGTGGTGGCCATCTGAGAGGAGCGCGATGAATTGTGGACCATTGGATCCATTCAACAATTGATTAATAAGGTAAGTCGATGACTGTGGGGCCCGAAGATGTTGTAGATGTTATCGCTTGGGTTTAAATCCAAAGGCGTGGGTTTTATTATAATGTTCCTAATAATCGAACGGAGGTCATAATATATGTTGAGGTATATATATATATATATATATATATATATATATATATATATATATATATATATATATAATGTTTATGATATGACCGAACCTTACATATGAAATGATATATATATATATATATATATATATATATATATATATATATATATATAATGTTTATGATAAAGTCGAACCTTATATATGAAATGAGTTGTGTGCGGAGGCGCATTTTAGTTAGGTGCGAAGGGTAAGCTTTGAGCATATAATATATGGGGTTTTATAAAGTTCAAATATTGGGTTGGACTCTGTCGAGGTGAGAAAATTTGGTGTATTAAGTTATTGAAGGTTGATTCAATATATGAGTTTAATCACAAGTGAGGAAGAGTAACTTCCCCATACAGGGTTGATTTACATTGGTTTCATAACCATGGAGATAGAATAGCTTCCACATATTGTAATTGCCCAGATTTAAAATTATTTGGGACTAATACTTGAATGCAGTTTATATACGCATAGCTCAAGAGTGAAATTTGTGGGTTGAGTGTGGTAGCCCGGGCATCAGTAAAATATGAAGTTTTCACAAATAATTACTACAAACACAATAGGAAACTAATGTAAAATGCTGAAAATAAAAAACTATATATTCAGAAACCCATTTGTATGAGGTACTCAACCAAAGATCATTATATGCACAAATAAAGCTAAATTAAACTACTTGAATGAGCATGTAAAACAAATGTACTTCAAGAATTAGATTAAGTGTTTAAATTCAGATTACAATGACTAGGTGCAAAGTCTGAAATATCAGTTCTTAAAACAAATGATAATGCCAACAATTTATTTTAAACCAGTGGTCCTATAACCATACAAGATTCAGATTTTTTCTATCTGTAACAATAGAAGCTTCAAATGACAAACTGATAATTAATAATTCAGAAAATTTTAGAGTTTAAGATTTTTTTACTCTATGTAACAGCAAAAACTTCAAATAACAAAATAATTTAGAAAAATTCTACTTTAAGATTTTTTTTTGTGTGTAACAATAGAAAATTCAAATGACAAACTGATAATTAATAATTCAGAAAATTTATGCGTTTAATTATTCCCAATCTAGTGATGTATTTGATCTTAAAACTAAAAACTAAAAAAATAATTTTCCAATGCTCAATCAGAAAATCTGTAGAACCCAGATTGAATTTCCTTTCTGAAAATATTCTACAACCTGCAAATAAAATGGAGATCATATCTTGCCCTCTAGGGCCTATATCTGTCTCCAAAATCCACGAAAAATCGTCGGCAATCCTCATATATTTCCTTGCTCATATGAAATATAGAAACCCAAAACATGTATATACAAAAATATGAAATACCCAAAACCCAGTGAATTAAAAAAATTGATATTTACAAATCTACAATAATATTCTACAGATCTAGCAAACCTGCAGATCAAAGCCCTCTATTAGTCAGATTTAAACAATTTTGCACAAAAATAGAAATATACTGGAAATTTTAAAAAGACATAAGCCCAAGAAAAACCCTACAAATGAAACATTTTGTAAGATGACTTCAGAAATTAAAAATAGTGGCATTTTTAGATTATGTAATATGAGAATCAGTGGATTCAGCTGAGGATTTCCCCAAACCCCCAAATCCTGAATAATAAATTTTACACACTTAGATCTGATTTTTAGATTAATAGAGATTCAAAATAATATAAGATCATTAAGAAATAGAGATACCTGCTAGTTCTATCAAACCAAAATGATTTTTAAAAAACCTAGGAATATGTGCAAGATATTTGTGCACAGATCAATCATCAAAGACTATTAACCAACAAATGCAAATAAAAGTAGCAAAGTATTAAGAACAATATTACTACATAAATCTGGAAAATGAACACCACAGTTTGAAACCTCAAAGTCTTTGCGTTTTATTAATCAGAAAAAGTTACAATAATTTTTTAGAGAAAGTACACGATACAATGATCAGATGAAAATAGTGGAGGGAAACCTCAGGATTATAGATAAATTCTCCAATGGTTAGTTGTCTTGATCCCCATCAAAGTAACTTCAAGATCAAATGATATTAATCATCACTATTGAAATAAAGTTAATTTTTGAGGAAATTCGAATTTCCTCATTTAGTTTCCTTTTAATTAACTCACAAATGATTTTTTTTTAGTTATTTGCTCAAAAATTTGACTTTGACTTAACTATTATGTTCCAAGGTTTCAAAATATTTTGAAATTTTCAATATTCCCTTGGCTAGGGACCTTTAAAAATTAAAAAACATTAAAACTCACAAATTTTAAATGTTGGAGAATTTATTTTTTCCTTGGACCCAATTTTATTAAATTTTTGGCTTAGTATTTTTTAATTTATTTTAGCTAGAAAATTTAATTAATTGACTCATGGATTAATAATTTTTTCAACTCTCTAATATTTAGCCATGGTGTCTAATTATGAGAGTCTATGCACTAAATCTTTTTTACATCAAGGTATTACAATTTAAAACATGAAGGGGGAACACCCATTCGTTATCGACCCTCAAGATTTACCCATTTCTGCGACACAAAATGTGATCTAGTAGACTAAGTGACTTGTAATAAAATAATGTAACCAAATAGCTAGAATTATTCCCAAATCACTTTTACAATGACTTGATTAAAAAAATAGACTATGACTCATATAATATCTAGACGACAAAATCCACCCTAGCTTTGAGATGAGGCTCGAGGGAAAAACTTTGTCAATCATTTGTGTCTAGAGACAGATGAATAAGTGAAATGAAAAACGTCCTAGGATAGAAATCGTCACCAAAAGACTAGGCTTACCTAGGTTGTTATATGCATGATGGTCCTACTAAGATAATTTACATTATAAACATGTAGAATAGGTTTACATCATTTACAAATGGTCGAATGATGATGAAATATGAATGGCATGGACACTTAAACATGATGGATCCATTTTGCGAAAAGGGGTGTATTGATATGGGGTCGTTGACATAGAGTTGTCAAAATCTAGCTCTACTTGGGTACATGTTGCTTCATCGAAGGAATGTGAGAATCTAGAATCTGCACTCAAAGAACACACAAAATGACATAAGTAGCGTCCATCCAAATATAATCCAAAAATCAGGATATAACATTAAGCACGTGAAAATAGAAGCTCTTCATTTATTAACTATTCTACTAACATGAAAATGTAAATTTGATCTAATTAGAAAGTGAAAACATTGAAATAAAAAGGTGTAACGTTAGAGATACAATACAAAGGATGCCTTGTGGGATCAGATGTGTTCAATATAGTGCATACTGAGCATTTTTTCCTGCTTTTAGGCAAATCTGTGGGTTGCTTCTCAGATGCGCCATACTCGATCCTACATATTGTAGGACTTTGTATTATCCAGAAATCGAGTTGTTCGCGACCATAAAATGCATCAAACCTCTTCCTTATTTCTTTTTCTTTTTCACTTCAACATTTTCTTCGTGAAAGGTTATATTGTTGATGATTTGGAACATTCTGCTTTAGATTTTTCAGACGAAGTATTCAAGCTATGTGTGGCATGCATCTCTTCATTTTGTATTTGCACTATCAAGGTTGATGGATTAACTGTAGATGTATTAACTTGATTCCCTTATGTTTTCCTTTTATCTGGATCGCCTTCAATTAGCCACTTTTCAATGGAAGAAATGACCTCCTCATAATAACATGGAGCTTGATTCAACAAACTGGGAGGCTTATGATCTGTTGACAATTCTGAATTGGTTTTGAAATTATGTATATGTGATCTTTCCATTTTTTCCAGCTTATTTGATTATAATGCTCAATTTCCGTTATCTTTAACTTGTTTTCCATGGCATTCATTTCCTTGTCATGGTTTTCCTCCATATTTATTACAAGTTGTACTTGTTTTTCTTTTATGTCCTTTACTACCTGTGCATGACTCGCTTCCATGGCTTTTATCCTATTTTGAAGATTGATTTGGTTAGCTTCCATGTTCTGAATCATTTGTGTATAATTGGACTGCATATCCTTAATCATCTGAGTTGATTCCTTAACAAGATGTTCATGATCTTCTATAGGTATGTGATATTCCTTACCAACAACCTTAATTTGATAGATTGTCCATGTCATTCTACTATCTATGATTCTTTTGACAACATGGAAAGTAATCTCTTCATGAAGAGCATTACAAGCTCTACAATACGACAGAGCTTCATCCACAAGATTGGCGGGGTCAAGTCAATTTGGCGTGTCTGCTCATTAGATGGGTCTCTCTTCAGCCAAGCATTTTTATTATTATTATTTTTAGGTTGGAAATTATATGCTTGAGAACCTTCATTTGGACCAACCTAGCTTGCAAGGCTTTTATTTCCTTAGCATGATTAGATATTAACTCTGTTTGATCAATTTCCATGCTTTCAAGTTTCTGTATCAATTTCTGCATAGGGTCATCATTAGATTCTTTAGATTTACTTGGACCCTGATAAAAAAATTGAACTTCAAACTTCCCAGATTCTTTCTTATCCTTTTCAATTTCCTCAGCTAAAACTTGGGCAGCCTTGTAATCATTAGTTTTAGCTCGTCTGGACTCATAAGAAGTATCGACATCAGAGGCATGAATATAAAAATCCAAGAGAGCCCTGGAAAGAGGTATATAATCTTGAGGTAATTCTTTAATAATACCATTAAGCCTCCTATTAAATTCCTCTACGATTTCATTTTCTTTCTCTGTGACGGTGATAATCGTAACCAGATGCTTTTCTTCTGTATTGTCTCCATACATGTCCTTAAAAGCATTAATAATCGATTGTAATGAATTAAACAAATTATCAAGCTTTTCTATAAACCAATCCAAACCATCTTCCTCTAAGGAAAGAACACAGAGGCTCATCTTCGCATCCTCATGATTATAGTCAACACCTCTAACATATTTACCCAACCAAGAGCTAAATGCTTTTAAAAGAGCCATAGCACTAACCACATTATTTCCTTGGAAAGAAGGTAATTGGTCAATGCCATTGTTAGGAAGGTCATTTGGATACTTGAATGTTAGAAAAGTTACTAAGGGCGAACAAGTCCATGATGTATTGCTCAAAGGGATAGGAGGGACCAAATGGATGCTAGAGAGAGAGATCCATGCTCAAGAAAATTCAAAAGATCCACAAGAAACGATCTTCTAGCAGAAATTCTTGTAAGAAATGAAAGAAGTGGAGTTGCCACTTGAAAATGAATCTAGCTCCAAGATTCCAAAAGAAAAAACCGAAAATCCAATCAAAGAGAGATATCGGGGAGAGCTTCTTCTCTGAGAAATAATGGATGAACAAATGGAGTCACCACCCAAACAGGAAACCAACTGAAATGTATAGGTGCTAAAGGTGCAAATAGAGAAGATGAAAGGATTATTGAGACGACAAAAGATAAGGTGATGAAAAAATGAAGAGATATAATGGTGCCAGAAAATGTTATGTCGTTTGATAGGCTAATGAATGGTGGAAAAGAAAAAATGTCGTGATGACCAAGGATAGAAAAAACTCTATCCCTGGCAACAACGCCAAAAAATGTTGTCGCACAAAATGTCTAGGCACCGTGACAACGACTCAGATCAAGGGTTGTCACCCTAATCCCCAATCTCTCCATTTGAGTTGTCTCCCAATAGCAGACTAAGGGGGGTAGACCCTATGGAAATGGAATGAGAGAAGATTAGTTGGGAACCAACCAATCTGGGAGACACAGCTAAGAAACCAATACTTGTTTAGATTGGGCAAGATCTTGAAGGATTCAATTAGATTTGAGGAAAATGATACCAATGCCGTGTGGAGTCAACTATCTTGCGAAGGAAATAAAGGCCAAGTAATGGATGGAAAACTGTTGCTAATGATTTGACTGTCTTATATCCAAGTGCAAAGTGAAATGATGTGATGGCGGAGGGAGGGCCTAAAATATGAGTTATTTATGAAATATGTTGTAAGTGTTTTTTAATTTAAGGCTCAAAAAAATGATCTTAATCTGAAAATAAATACTTATACTAGCAATGTAAAATATGAAGTCTGCACAAATGATTACTGCAAACACAACAGAAAACCAATGTAAAAAGCTGGAAATAAAACATTTTATATTCAGAAACCCATTTGTATGAGGTACTCAATTAACGATCATTAATTACACAAATAAATATAAATTGGCCTACTTGAATGAGCATGTAAAACAAATGTACTTCAAGAATTAGATTAAGTGTTTAAATTCGAATTACAACAACTAGGTGCAAAGTATGAAATATCAGTTCTAGTAATCTTCTCTTAAAACAAATGATAATGCCAGCAACTTATTTTAAACCAGTGGTCCTATAACCATGCAAGATTCAGATTTTTTCTGTGTAACATCAGAAACTTCAAATGAGAATAATTCAGAAAATCTCTGAGTTTAAGATTTATTTGTTATGTGTAACAGTAGAAACTTCAAATGAAAAAATCATAATTAATAATTTGGAAAATTTTTGAGTTCAACTATTCTCAATCTAGTGATGTATTTGATCTTAAAACTCTGAAAAAAAAAATTACTGATAAAAAAAAAAAAACAATGAGATAATGTTCAGAAATTTGTCAACTAGCATGCAAAAGTTTCTAAAAAATAAATCTATTTCTGAAATGTACTGAAGTAAAAGATGCAAACTGAATTTGTTGCTAAACTTCAGCTAATTGAAACTCTATGCCAATATTAGTCTTGATTTCAATTAGATAAATGAAATGGGGGGAGGGTTTAGAGGATGTGTACCAGTCAGTCCATAGGGGCTTGAAAACACTAGGAGATAAGCTCCCAGTCACTGAAGATCTTCAAATCCAAAAGCCAACTCAGAAAATCTTTTGAGAAATTTCTTGTTAAAATTTTGTTAAAATTTTAAGGGAAATTTTTAGTGAAAAATTATGGTGAAAGAAGAGAAAGAAAGAGAGGTTGTGAGCTAGGCCAAGAAGAAAGAAATGAAGCAAGGGGCTAGAGATAGCCAGTGCAGAGCCTCCAAGCCCTAAAAATAAATTTTCCCGTGCTCTTTCAGAAAATCCGCAGAACCTAGATCGAGTTTCCTTTCTGAAAATATTCTTCAGCCTACAAATAAAATGGAGATCAGATATTGCACTCCAGACCCTATATTTGTCTCCAAAATCCAAGAAAATCGTCAACAATCCTCATATTTGTCCCTGCACATACAAAATATAGAAACTCAAAACATGTATATAAAAAATATGAAATAACCAAAACCCCAGTGAATTAAAAAATTTGATATTTACAAATCTACAATAATATTCTACAGATTTAGCAGACCTGTAGGTCAAAGCCCTCTATTAGCCAGATTTAAACAATTTTGCACAAATTTAGAAATACACTGGAAATTTTAAAGAGAAGATCTCAAGAAAAAACCCTGCAAATAAAATATTTTGTAGGATGACTTCAAAAATAAAAAACAATGGACTTTTTAGATTCAGTAATATGAGAGTTGGTTGATTTAGCTAAGGATTCCCCCAAAGGCACAAATCTTGAGTAATAACTTCTGCACACTTAGATCTGATTGTTAGATTAATAAAGATTCAAAATAATCATAAGATCATCAAGAAATAGAGATACCTACTAGTTCTATCAAACCAAAATGTTATTTTAAAAAACCCAAAAAACTGTGCAAGATACATGTGCACAGATCAATCCTCAAAGACTATTAACTAGCAAATGCAAATAAAAGTAGTAGAGTATTAAGAGCAATATTACCACATAAATCTAAAAAAAGAACACCATGGTTTGAAACCCCAAAGTCTTTTTGTTTCATTAATCAGAAAAAGCTACAAGAGATTTTAAGAGCAAGTACATGATTCAATGATCGAATGAAAATAATGGAGAGAGACCTCTAATTTATAAATAAATTCTCCAACGGCTAGTTGGTTTGATCCCCGTTAAAACAATTTCAACTATTAATGAATATCAAATGATTTTTTAATCATCACCGTTGAAATAAAATAAGTTTTTGAGGAAATTCGAATTTCACTTTTAATTTCCTTTTAATTAACTCAAAAATGATTATTTTGAGTTAATTGCCTCAAAAAATTGACTTTGACTTTGACTTAACTACTATGGCCCAAGGGTTCAAAATATCTTGACATTTTCAATATTCCTTTGGTCGGGGACCTCCAAAAGTTAAAAACTTTAAAACTCACGAATTTTAAATGTTGGAGAATTTAATTTTTCCTAGTACCCAATTTAATTTAATTTTTGGCTTAGTATTTTTTAATTTATTTGAGCCAAAAAATTTAATTAATTGACTCATGAGAAGATTAATTATTTTTTCAACCCTCTAATTTTTAGCCATGGTGTCTAATTATTGTGAAAAATTTTGAATATAGAAACTCGACTGCAGTATCTTGATTAACCTCTTCTATTTGTTTAATTTAATTAATGAGTTATTTTATGAATATTCAGTAAAATATCAAAGAAAACACAACTGCAACCTACACATACATACAAATCATTTACTGAAGTATAATGCACACATGACAAAGGACAGTATTTTTTAGATAATGTCCCTAGAAAAACCCAATATGGGAAAACCAATGCAACAACTCTTAGAGAGTTTGCTTATTAAGCAGAATATCTGAATACAATCAAAGACACCAGTAATGGTTTTCCCAATAGAGAATTCACGACAGATGTACCTATCACTTGGACACAGAAAATATGGTTGATTCAACCGCGCAAGCACTCATCTGAAAACACTGAATACGAGCCTTTTTTGGCCCACTCAAACCTCGGTGTTGCTCCTCCAGCGTTTGCGTCAACTTCTCCTGCCTAACGTATCCACTTCGCAACCTCTTCACAGCACAAGCTACCTCTGCGTCACCCTTCTGGAGTCAGTGTTGCCTCTTTGTCACCCTAATGGCCCTGCTTCAGCCTTTGCACTACCTCTGCGGGAGCTTGGTTGGGTTGGGTTGCGTCCCTCCTGCTGGTCTTTGCACTTCCTGGTATAGATTTCCATCTCTGCCTTAGTATTCTCAACCTTGGATCAGAATAATCCCTCGCCGATCTGCCTCTCTACCTTAGTATTCTCGGCCTTGGATCAAAATAATCCATCATCAATCTACCTCTCACAAGCACTGCAAGCTCACTCGAAAATTCTCAGCAAACCGCACCCCAAAATTTCGACTTAGCTTAAGTGCTACCGCTCTCTGTATGTCTTCCAACTGACCCCAAGCCTTCCTTTAATACTTTTCTCATTGAAAAATCAACGACCATGATCTAATCTCTAATCAACAACTAAAATTAGAAAAGACATGATCCACATCACTTAGAAGATTCTCACCCACATGTTTAAATTAATTCTCATTAATTATTTAATTTTCCTAAGTTGGACTTAGGGTCCCCATTAAAATAATTACTTTATTGAATAACATTCACACCAAGTGGAATTTCTCCAAACGATTTATGGGTCTTGGAGATCTCATGTGTTCTAGCCCCTCCACAAATTTTTGGAGCTAGAGCACATCTGATGCTACCCAAAATCTCAACAATCCCTCTTAGCGAGGAATGTGCTCTAGCAAAGCTTTACTCCAGAAGCGTTACTCTAATCTTTGGAATTGGTCCTTGCGTTGTTGATGTTTGGCTCGTTGCCCTCCATCCACTGTGTTATTGCTTTCTGTACTACTACCCTTGCTTTCTGTACTACTACCCATGACTCTGCCATAGTCACTGCCACATCTGTACTGCAGCTCCCTCTCAAATTGTTGCATCATGATGCCCATAGCACTGCCATTGCTAACTGTTGTACTGCAACTCAGTTGTTGAGAAGTAAGCAATTAAAGGACACTCACCCAACAATTGACAGACAAGTTAGTCTGGCTACATCTCATCACTGAAGCACCCTTTGTTGCTCCTCTGCATTGTCCCTCTAGAGCCTCTGCGCTATTGCTACTCTGCACTGCGTAAGCACTGCTCCTCTGCGTCGTTGAAGTTCCATCAGCCTCTGTGTTGTTGCTTCCACGTTGTTGCTACCATTGCACTGTGTTGCTCCAATCTTCAGCGTTTAAGAACTGCCTTGTGCCTTTCCATGATCCTCAACATCCACTAACTCCAATCATCCTGCTACTGTCTTGAACGACTCCCGTAGCTCATATGTGATCTAAGAGTTTGGGCACCTCAAGGATCCTGCCACCCATCTGTAGCTTAATCTAGATATCTATGTCGCCCCACCTCTTCTCTCGAGGAACATGAGCACTCGTAGCCACATCATCATCAATGTCACCATCCCCTTTCGCTGTTGCTGCCTTGGAATCTGAATCTTCCTTGCCCTTCTTCTTAGGACAAGTATTGGCGAAGTGTCCCAATTCGCCACATCTGAAGCACTAGACCTTGGATAGGTCCTTCTTCTTCTTCCCTTGTTTCCTTTGTCCCTTAGATGCTATGACTACATCTTCCTCCTCTTTCTTAATCTTGACTCCTCTGCTGCTGAATTCCCTCTTGGTTATTCTTCTTATCTTCTCCTATCGAAGGATTTCCCACATGTCCTCCTAGTTTGGAAGTTGTGCTCTTCCCAAAATTCTTTGGACAAAGGTCTCCCACTCATTGGTGACTGTATTGAGGGCAGTCCTTACCATGAGTCCATCATCAATAGTTGCCCCCATGGCAATCAGTTGGTCTCGGATAGTCTGCAATCTAAAGATGAAAGGATCGATCTCCTCTCCCTTGTGCATCTGGAACATCCACATCTGATTATCCAAAAGCATCTTCCTCTGGACAGAGCTACCTTGATACAACGTGGTTAATGTCGTCCACACCTCGTTTGTCGTCATCTTCTCGGCAATATGTGAAACCACGTCATCTTTCACTCCATCCCTGATCAAGTGTTTAGCCCACACCTTATTTTCATTAAACTTCTTTAGAGCATCCGCATCAGGTGGCACAACCAAAATGTTTTCAGCATGGTCTATGATGCCATATTCATCAAGAACTATTAGGATTCTGGATTTCCAGATAGCAAAGTTAGACACACTGTCTAACCTATCACAATCTCTCAGTCCATACGGGGCCATCTCTGCTCAAACTATCGAAGCAAGTGCTCTTCTCCCTTCTACTGCTACTACAATTAGCAAAATACCAAATCTGGGTTTCTTGGCGATAGAAACCCTCTAGAGAATATGCTCCCTCTAACAGATGATTTCCCTCCCAGAAAGCCTTTACCAATTCTATCGAATCAACCCTCTACGATCACTCCACTTGATCATATCTCAAATTTCTTGGCTAGAATATCTGTTGAGGAATTGTTTCCCCTTACCTTTTCAAACTTTCTAGGCATTGTTCTACACCAGCAAAAACTATGCCCCACCAGCAACTTCTAAGATTAGAAAAGTTCACTTCCAGCCACGGCAACTGGCACAACATATTTCCCTCTTGGACCGCATCACCCTGATGGTCTTGCATCATCCTCTGCATCAGCTCAGTGCGAGCTTGACAGACTCTGTGTCACCCTTCTGGGCCTGCGTCAGCTATGCATGCGAAGGCTAGCTCTGCATCACCCTTGCAAGGCCTCTATGTTGTCCCTCTAATGTTGTGCTTCCTCTTTCTGAATCTGTGCAACTTGAATTGCCCTCCTGCAGCAAAAAATTATTCAGCCCTATGATGATGGCTTCAGCTTGATCTGCAATCGCTCTAATACCATGTGAAAATTTCTGAATACAGAAACCCTACTGCAGTATCTTGATTTACTTCTCCTACTTGTTTGATTTAATTAACAAGTTATTTTTTGAATATTCAGTAAATTATCAAAGAAAACACAACCGAAACCTACACATACATACAGATCATTTACTGAAGCATAATGCACACATGACAAAGGACATAATATTTTTTGGACAATGTCCCCGGTAAAACCCAATACAGGAAAACCAATGCAGCAGCTCTTAGAGGGTTTGTTTATTAAGCAGATGGTCATGTGCTCAATATGTTTTCCATAGGCCCCTCACCCTCCTTTTATTCTTCCGTTGACCCTTCAACGGTCAAGATTAAAACATAATCAAGGGCTAAGATTAACTTGGAGGTGATCCATGACTTTATCTAGAAGATTCACACTTGATTTAATTAATACCCTTTAATTAATCAGTATCCCTAAATTTAGACTTAGGAAAACATTAAAAAACGGTTAATTAATTTAATTAAATCATCTCTAAGTGGAATTTTCCAAAACCATTTATGGGTTTTATGGAATACATGTGTCTTAGCCTATATACAAAATTACAAGGCTAGAACACATCCGATGCTACCATAAATCAACACTCCAATACAACTCAATGTGTTTCTCTGACTTCTGGAACATCTGTTGTTGTGCTATTGATGCTACTCATTAACACTGCACAAGAAAAATGATGCATCTGTATTGTTGTTGACTCTGCATACCACTGTCAACTGACACTGTGCTGCAACTCTCTCTAAATTCTGTAACCATGTTGTTCATTGCATGAGCACTGCGCTGCTTCTACTCATCTGCTGCTGCTACTCATCTATTGTTGCATTGTTTCTACTTGCAATAGAAAAACATCTGAAATTGGACAAGTAAATCTGCAACTAGAAAATAAAACTGATCGTTGCTAGTTTCTGCACTAGCTCTCTGAAAATACTGCGTTGTTTCTCTGCACTGCGTTGTTGCTGCTCAACTGTTGCTACTGCTACTCCCTCTATGCGCTGATGAGGCTCTAGTACTGCTGGCTACTGCATTGTCTTCTCATCTTCCGCTGCAAATGTCCATCCTGCTACTGGCTTTAGGTTGTCGTAGCTCACATGTGATCCAAGAGTCTGGAAATACTCTAAGATCCTACCATTTGTAGATTCTGGATCTACAACTCCAAAATAGCCAATTTTTCTCCTTTCGGAATATGAGCTAACATAGCACAATCTCTTTTTGCCTCAATCTTGGCAGCTCCTGCTTGAGGCTCTTCCTTCTCCTCTTTCTCATTTTTCTTAAGAGGACAACTATGTGGCATAATGTCCCATTTCCCCACACCGGAAGCACTTGATCTTACACATATCTTTCTTCTTTTGCTTTTGTTGCCCCTTTGATGCAAGGGCAGTGTTATCTTCTTCCTCCTTCTTGACTTTCAACCCATAGTTGACATTCAACACTGTTACTGATGAAATAAGTAACTTAACCTCAAAACAGGAACTCTAGCCCAAAAAGACTCAAAAAACATGAAAAAACACCCCAAAAACAAAAAAAGTGTATTCCAAAATGCATTTGGTTTTTTTTTTTAAGGTCAAATTTCAACATTTTATAAAATTATGCTAAAAAGAAAATTGTTTCTTGAAAAAAGGATTGAAAAAACACCCTCAAAACAAAATCCGTTAATGCTGGAATAACAAAAGAAAAAAATTGTGTCATATTTTCGACATTTTTAAAAATAGAAATAACATTTTTTAATTTTTAAAATTCAAACATTAAAAAAAAACCTAAAATGTAAGAAAAAAATAAATTTAAAAATATATAAGAATAAAAAAATAAAAATAAAAATTTTAATTCAAACATTAAAAAAAAACCTAAAATTTAAGAAAAAAAATAAAATTTAAAGATTAAAATTTCAAAAAAAAAAAAAAAAAAAAAAAAAAAAATGAAATTAAAAATTAAAAAATTAAAATTAAAATTAAAAAAATTTAAAAAAAAAAGAAAGAAGAAGAAGAAGAAAGAAATTATAAAAAATAAAATATAGAAATTAAATTTAAAAAATAAAAATAAAATGCTTATTTTAAAAAATAAATAAATAAATAAATAAATTTAAAGAAATATATTAAATTTTAATAAATTTAAAACTTTAATTTTAAAAAAAAAAAAACTAACATTATTTAAATTAAAAGTAAAAAAATGAAAAATTAATTAAAAATAAAAAATGAAAAGTAAAATACAATAAAAATATTAAATTTAAAAAAAATATATATTGAAAAAAACAAATAAATTTTAAAAAATAAATTAAATTTAAATTATAAAAAATAATATATATATATATATATATATATATATATATATATATATATATAAAAGAACATAAATTAAAAATATATATATTAGATTTTATTAAATTTAAAAAGAATGTTAATATTAAAATAACAAATTAAATTTAAAAAATATATATATTAAATTTTAATAAATGAATGAAAAAATAAATAAATTTTAAATATAAAGAGAAAAAAAAAAACATTGTTAAAATAAAAAGTTAAAAAACTTTAAAAATCAATTAAAAATGAAAAATTGAAAAAAATAAATTAAATTAAAAACAAATTAATTTTAAAATATTAAGTTTAATTTAAAAAAAAAATCTAATTTTAAATACACAATTTTAATTGAAATAAAGAAATATAAAATTTTATGTAATTAAAAAAATAAAATATTAAAAAAATTATTAAATTCAAATAAATACAAAATTTATTAAATTTTAAAATATTAAATGAAAAAACTAAACATAAAATTTAATTATAAAAAAAAAATCAATTAAATAAAAAAAAAAACTACAAAATTTAATAAAAATTATTAACAAAATTTAGAAAAATAAAATTAAAAACAAAAAAATGAATAAAATAAAATAAAATAAATTTAAAAAACAAAAAAAATTAAAACAAATTAAATTTCAAATATAAAACTTAAATTTAAAAAAAAAAATAAAAATTAGATTAAATTTTGAATTTAAAAAAAAAAAAAATTAAAATAAAAAAAGTGTATATATATATATATATATATATATATATATATATATATATATATATATTATAAATTAATAATTAAAAAAAAAAAATTTTAAAAATAAAAAATAAAAAAAAATAAAAATTGATCGTGGTGGCGCAACCAATCGGCCTCCCGCCTAGGTGGCGGCGAAGAGCTCGGAATTGCCACCTGGGCAGGAGGCCGATTGGTGGTGCCACCAAGATCAATTTTTTTTTTTTTTTTTTTTTTTTTTTTTTTTTTTTTTTTTTTTTTTTTTTTTTTTTTTTTTTTTTTTTTTTTTTTTTTAATTTTTAATATTTTTTAATTCATAACATTTTTTTTTAATATATATATTTTTTAATTTGATTTTTTTGCTTTTTTGTTTTTCATTTTTTTTTAATTTTTTAATATATATATATATATTTTTTAATTTTTAATTTTTTATTTTTCAAAAATTATTTATTTATTTTATTTTTTTAATTTCAAAAAATTATTATTATTATTATTTTATTCAATTTTTTTATTTTAAATTTAATTTTTTTTAATTTTTTTTTATTTTTTAATTTAATATTTTAGATTAATTATTTTTTTAAAATTTAATTTATTTATTAATTTATTTAATTTCCATTTAATTTTTTTTTTCAATCTTTTAATTTATTTAGTTTTTCATTTTTAAAATTTATAAATTGTTTCATTTAAAAAAAAAAGTCATTTTTTTTGTTTTTTAATGATATTTTTTTTTTCCTTTTTTTTTTTTTTGGTTAATTTTAAAATTTGTATTTTTTTTCCTTATTATTATTATTTTTTTAATTTAAATTTTAAAATTTATTTTTTTCTTTTTTGTCTTTTATTTTATTTATCTAAATTTTAATTTTGTAATTTTAATTATTTTTTTTTTAATTTTATATTTTAATTTTTTTTTTATTTAATTATATGGTTTTTTTTAATAACTTGGAAACAAATGTTTTTGATGTTTTTTTTTTTGATTTTTTTTATTTTTCTTTAAATTATATGGTTTTTTTTTCAAATTTTGTCATTTATTTTGATATATTTTAGAATATTTTTGTTTTTTTCTTGTTTTTTTTTTTTAAAAATTTATTTTTCTGTTTGAGAATTTTTTATTTTTACGAGTTAATTGTTTTTTTTTTTAACATTTTTATTGGTTTTTATTGTTTATATATATATATATATATATATATATATATTTTATCTAAGTTTTGTGTTTTATTACCAACATGAAAATCACCTCTCTAACCAAAAAAAAAAAAAAGTTGATGCTGCATTAATACGTTTCAAAATTAGCATGAAAATCACCGCTCTAAATAAAAAAAATTGATGCTGCATCAATACGTTTCAAAATTAGCATGAAAATCACTAACATTTTAAAACAAATATTCATACTTCATAAATAAAAATATTAGAGTGTCAAAAATGTGCACAAAAAAAAAGGACCACTTTTCAAAATCGGTGCTTTTTATGCTACCAAAAAAAATTAGGTAACAGTGCGGTTACCTATTACATCGGTAACAGTGTTATCCTCCAAATGGATTTTGAGGAGGTCGCTCCTCAACTCTTCTTGTTGTAAGGCTGCCCACGTTGCTTCCCATCCTGGAAGCCTTTCTCTGCCCAGAATGCTCTGGACAAAGATCAAATAGTCTTCTGAAACAGAGTTCAGAGTGAGCCTTACTAGCTCCAAGTCTCTAGAAGTAGACCCCACCACTGACAGTTGGTCTCGAGTATCCTGAATACGAGACAGGAAGGATTCAAAACATTCTCCCTTCTTCATCCGGATATTACACATCTTCTCCTCCGAGTGTATCTTCTGTCGTTCGGAAGATCCTTGGTATAGCTTCTCTAGCCCTACCCACATCTCTCTAGCAGTGTTCTTAGCTGCTATGTGAGGTACCATATGATCCTTCACACCATCTAGGATCAATCGCTTGGCTCTTGCGATATTCTTCTTGAATTGTCTTAGGTGTGCTACATCAAGAGGTTCTGCAATTGCGCTGTCTATGAGGGCTTTCAGATCATGCTCATCAAGGAGAAACTCAATCATTTATTTCCAGATAACATAGCTGGAGGCACCCTCCAATCTATCTTGGTCACACAGTCCATTGCTGGCCATCTCCTCAACTGTCGATATCTTACTCTAACCCTCTGCTCAGCTAGACTTACGCACTCCTTGTGGAGTAAGTCACTGCTTCTATTGTTGCACGAGAAAAACTGAGCTTCTTTGAGTAAGAAACTCTCTGAGGTCAAGAAATCCCCAATATGTGTTTTTCAGAAATTTTTTGACGATTTTGCACCAACACTCACTGCTGTGCAGTAACTACGTCCTCCAGATACGTTGGTCTGCTGCGCTGCCCCTTCTGCAACTGAAAAAGCTTACCCCTCTGTCAACTCTCTCAGAGGGAGCCTTTTCTGTGCTGGATTGCCCTCCTGTCTTGGACAGCGTAATTTCTGGGAGGGTTTGCTACTGCTTATGCAAATCCCAGTCTCTTCAACACTAATTTGCTGGTTCACTCTTGTTTCTCCTACACTTTAGCTTGAATAAGCTCTGATACCATGTGAAAAATCCTAAATCTAGATTCCTACTGCAACAAATCTGAATTACTTCTCATATTATGTTTCATAATTATTTCATTACAGTGAAATATTGAAATAATTTATGAAGCAGTCTACACAAATAATGTTGCGGAATAAATCTAAGTGCTGAAACAAACTGAATAAAATACAATGAAAAACATCCACATTTGACACAATTATTTTTGGACTAAGTCCCCGGAAAAACCCAACTTGGGAAAATTGGTGCAGTAGATCTGAGGGTTTTATATTATTAAGCAGCAAAATCTTGAGTACAACTAGGGTGCCAATATCCAGCTCACCCTTCAAAGAAATCTAGACAGCAAATGTAATCATGAGATAAACCTCACTCTGCAAGTCCCTGACTGATTTAAACAGTGCTAGTGAATCCCCTCTCTGCCTCTGCGTAAGTGCTTACGCTGGAATTGCATAACCCTGCGTGGGCAAGCCTGAGAAACTGTGTCACCTCTCTCTACAACTGATCAAGTTGAACTGAGACTGAGTTTTGGCCCTCCTGGCTCAGAAACCCCAGCCTCTAGCTATCTTCGGACTGACTCTGGAAGGCATTGCGTCACTTCTGCGTGATTCCCTTCGAGGACTGCGTCACCCCTGCAGAAAACTGCGCTGCCTCTCTCTATGTCACTGCTGCCTCTCTTTGAAATGTACTCCTGGTCCTCCTTACCAGTTACTGAATCTGCCCCTCTGTAACTGATCACTGAATCAAATCACTTAGCAAACCTAGCCCTAGTGATTCGATCTTGATCAAAACGATGTCTCTCTCACAAGCTCGAAAATGCCAAAAGCTCAATGTGCTCAATATGTTTTCCATGGGCCCCTCACCCTCCTTATATTCTTTCGTTGACCCTTCAACAACCAAAATTAAAACAAAATCAAGGGCTAAGATTAACTTGGAGGTGATCCATGACTTTATCTAGAATATTCACACTTGATTTAATTAATACCCTTTCATTAATCAGTTTCCCTAAGTTTAGACTTAGGAAAACATTAAAAAATGATTAATTAATTTAATTAAATCATCTCTAAGTGGAATTTTCCAAAACCATTTTTGGGTTTTATGGAATACATGCGTCTTAACCTATATACAAAATTACAAGGCTAGAACACATCCGATGCTACCATAAATCAACACTCCAACCAAGTCAAAGTCAACGTTGGTCAAACAAAAAAATCAGACCTGCAATTCACAGAGTTGCCCCAACACCTTGGCACATGTGAACAAAAACAAGCAGAAATTCAAATTTTTCTCTCCTTTGACTTTCGTAGAAATCCTCTTTATTCTTGCACAAAAATTGAAGTTGTGAGTGAGTGTTCAAATGAGGTTGAAATATCTTCTATTTTGTAGCTGTTCAAGAGGTCAAATCGATGCCTCTTCTAGGCCGACTTGGTCTTGTTGGTGACAAATTGACTCTATTGACTCAAAATAAAATATTTTTATTTTTCTTACAAATAGTCCAAATCAGACTTTGACTCAATTACATTAATTTGACTCAGCTATTTTTCCTTTGACTCAATAAACCCTAGAAGCATGAAGAACATGCTTTGACTAATGTAAATAATAATAAATTTTTTTTACATGAAATACATATTGATACAAGTACAATGATAATTATGAAGACCGAACCTAGTAACATTTTCAACAGCAAGAGTGTCCATGAAGGAGGTAGAACCATAATGATCATTAAGTTGGGCCACATGTTTTCCCCTATCAATAAAAAACAGCCAATAGTGTCCTACCCTCAAGTGACGGTTGTTGGTTTACAGGATTATGGATCTCGGATAATTCCTTTGTAAGCTTTCTCAAATCCAATAGTGGAGATGACATACATTGACAAAACATACTATAACCCCTTTTAAAACGGTGATATATGATGCACACATACAGGTGTAAATGGAATCTCCCATCCCTCATGTGTATTTTTCCTTCCTTCTAAATGATATCGAATAAGTGATTACACCATCTCTCATCCTCGATACAATAACTTTATGAATTCTTGAAACTACATAATATCCCAATTATCATATTTAGCCATCTAGATTTCTCTCATTTTACAAATGCTTTAAAACATCCCTTTTCTGAAATTCTTCTAAATTGAATAATTACACCACAAACTCACTCAAGCCTAAACACACCCCACTGCCGCAAAGATATAAATTCCCCTACTTTCAGATGAAATATTCAACAATATTGACAATATACAGTGTTTATTGATCAGCCAAATTGACCTTAGCCTAGTTCACAATGGGAGGATGTAAATTATTAGTCATATACAGTGTTTATGACCATCTCCACTCTGACATCTGTTGTTTCTGTCAACTCCAGCCAAATTTAACTAAATGATGCACTCAGGTCTTTTTAAGGTATCTTAATGAATTTATCATTGTGTCTGCTGGTTAAATGCATAAGACATAACATCGCCAAAGAAACAATTTCTAGTCTAATGTAATGTAACCAAAGCCTGTGGGATATTAAAAGCAGCCAACTTAAAACTTTGTATACTACTGACCCAGTCAAAGGCATGGACTGAATGCCAGATGCCATGATACCATGCATTGGTACCCTATGTACAAAAACACCACTGCATATCTACCACATTGATTTGACTACAGGGTTTAGTGATGCAAAAACAACCATATAAAATAGTTTATTGTTCATGCATGCAATCCCATGCACCATTCAAACGTAAAAACCTACAAGTGCACAACTTTTCCGAGGATCCAATTTTTATTTGCATGATGCAATTGTGGTTCCTGTCAAGGCAAATTTTAAATATTAATTCAGCACATGACCTAGCTTAACAGATCAGCATAGAAAACATTTAAACATACTGAAATGAGCTCAACGGGTGTTATTTGCTTTGAGAGAGTATAAGAAACTCAAGAGTATGAAATTTCTCAATGTTGTACCTAAGAATGATTGCTCACCATTAACAGAAGATCATAAGTTGGGAGGATGGTATATAAAAAAATTATAAGAGCATTATACATCTTGAAAGTTGAAATCCATACTTTCATGGAGCTGAAGTATATACAATTTTGAAGTGCATACTTTAAAATGTCATGACTCTTCACAAAGTCCCTCCAACAGTGAGAATTGCAGTATCATACATGATGAGAGTTGTTCTATTGGTGAACAAGAGAACACCATAGATCAGCCTTTAGGCTTTCACAAAGAAGTTGCTCGATCAGGACCTTCTGCTTGTGTTGTTAGCCTTGAATACTTCCACTTAAACCATCCTCGTCTGTCTTCTTCATCAACTGAAACTGTCTGAAAAGAAACTTTCCACATCTCAAACAAGCTTTGCCTGCAAGTTTAATATATCAATGCATATTTTATTATGAATTACTTCTAATCTAGGAAACTCACTCTCCACGTGAAATCAATGTTTGACAGTCAGCCTAGACTTATCCAAGAACCATTAGAAGACACATTTTACAATTAAGAAAGCAAAGACCCCGATTGTACTTTACATTATGGGTCAAATAGAACTCACAACAAGATTGAACCCACAGAAAACTTGCCTTTGAACTACAGAATCTTAAAAAACTACCACCTAACATAACCATCATGTAATCAGCCATACTAACACAAACTCGATGCAAGTGATAACAAGAAAGCATGCATCTTCAAACCCTATATGTTGAAGAGCACATGAAGCTGAATATTGT